>CM053168.1:49645915-49736142 GCA_012977825.3 Pteromalus puparum
AGGAGAAAAAGAGAGAGAGAGAGAGAGAGAGAGAGAGAGAGAGAGAGAGAGAGAGAGAGAGAGAGAGAGAGAGAGAGAGAGAGCGAGTTGAGGGCCGAATTGAAGAGGCTGCAAATGACTTTATTACAGAGTCCGGACTCGCTTTTCTACTCTCTCTCTCTCTCTCTCGCGTGATTGTGCTTTTCAGACGCGCCAGATTAAACTACGCGCCGAGACTTGAACTTGAGCTTTTACGTTGTTTACTTTTACCCGCGATAATTATACCTTTTTGCGATTTCAAGTTTAAGAACGATGCACATAACTCCCGTCTACTTTCTTATTGCGCTGCATTAAGACATGGTTAAATTAGCGCAGTTACCGGCGGCGGCAACTTTGTACTCCTCTCGAAAGGATTTGAAATCAAATTGAAAGTTCCCGGGACAATTCATAACATAATAACGAGAGAGTGAGAGAGAAGTCTTGTGCAAAACTTGAAATTCTCGCTGCAAACGCCTCTTTGAAGTTGGCCAACTCCACTCCGCCGCGCGGCTAACAACTCACAACGACAAGGTCCTTAATGGCTAATCGGAGCTAAAACAGGGGAGAAATTATCTCGACGTCGTTGCAAGCGCACAGCTGTTCCGATGATGCGGGGAGAGCGTGATTTATAAGCGACTACACGTCTCGACGAATCGACAAGCCGGGAATGTAGTACGTGGGCTAACTGTTACGGACGCGAGTGATTGCCGATATCTCGGACGGCGAATGAATGCTGTCGAGGCTCGATCCGGTTTGTATTTTAGCTTGTGAATTTGTTTTTTTAAGGAGCTTGGTGTATGAGCATGAGCGACCAAAGCAGCAGGCCAAAGAAGGCAGTTTTAGCATAGGTCTAGACTCGGGGCGCTTATTATTGTGAGGAAAATGGAAAAGTGCGCTTATGCGCCACCTATATTTTCACCTGCTAGAAACACGAAGAGTTCAGACTGTCGATGACGAAAGGGCCAGTCCAAAACTGCTTTGTTTTGGTAATTGATATCGATTAGGAATTCAAACATACGCTGACGTTGCGCGGTAAAACGAACAGCCAATCGAAGAGGACGAATCGAATGATTACCATGTCTCTTTTAGAGTAGAAAGGATTTAACGAAGAGATAACACTAAGTGTGTCATGCACGACTGCGTTAAGATATTCGAGTGTAGGTAAGTGATTTATCGCCTCGCAGAGAACAGAAGAAAAGCAGTTTGTTGTGAGATACGATTTTTTTTTACTTCGTCCGCAATGATGTATCGATTTGATATTCATAATGCAAATATCTCGAAATTGAGAGATCGCGCGGCATTGTGTAAAATGTAAATACTCCTTTATAATATACACACAGCGACGATCGAGGGAAAATGGATCCCATCAATCACTTATCCGCTTTAACGAGCGCTTATAAAACGCACATTACCCATTTACGTCTCACTCTACATTATTTCTGCACCTCTCAACGCGCGCAACGATAAATTATCTCAACGAAATTCCAGACACTTCGGTTTACTGCAGGAATAAACAAACACCGAACAACAGGCGTATAAAAAATTAAAAATCGATTCGACATCCCCCCTTTGAAGAACATGCTCTCTGCGCGAGCATATCGCCCGTAAAAGCAACTCGACTTCCACGCGATTGCACAAACAAATTTTTCCCCGTCCGCGCGACTCGACTCGCGCGCACTCGATGAATAATTACGCGCGAAGAGTCCATAAATTACGGCGACCTTGTGTTCGCAAGAAAAATGTATATATGGGCAGTGGGCGGGCCGGACGCCGCGTATAATATTTATACAGAGGGAGGGCAAACGAGCTGTGCTCTATAAGGGTCATACATCTATATTCGCGAGTATAGCACATCGAGGGGATGGACGACGATCGAGTGCGCGTGTAGGTATACGAGAGGGGGATGTTACACGCGGGGGTGATGCTATCTTGATGCTAGAGCCAACAAGTGTCTAATCGTCCTCATATATATATATATATATATATATACACATATATATATATACATGAATCACCCGTGTATGGGCAGCCCACAAATCAAACTTTCAACGCTGATGCACTTTCCAGAAGTGGGACTGTGGGATGTGCCCCGTATTTAACGGTGTCGTTGCCTCATAACGCGATTACGCTTTTAATATCGATAATGTGGGTGTGTGTATAGCTATGGAACGTTTTATATATTGGATTAAAACGAGACTTGTAAGTTTTCCCGGCTTACGCAGGTATTATAGCTGTTTGGCGAATCGATGCCCGTTATATTACGAAGGTTCAGTGTCAACGATCAAATTTCAAACTTGAATATTTAGGTTGTGCAGTGTAGCAGAGCACGCGAATTTCGCATAAAAATTTTAATCTTCCTTTCAGCTTACAAATTTGTCATCACGCATCGAACCAGTCCATCTGTACTGCCATCTATACAGAGAAATCCTACACGAGGGTGTTTTTCGCTTGGAGAATTTACCGAGCAGCAACTTTTATCGGATGTTCGCGAGCTTTGTACACGCGGCGCGGTAGCTTGATTATTTATGGGGCTGATTCACGCAATAAATCCGTCGTGTCCTCTCTATATACCGGCGTCGAAAAGAAAAGTCGAAACCGTAGGCGGGAATTGCGAACACACGATATACAAAGCTGCGGACGTTTATTTCTGGGCTTACGTGTACACGTTGTTATCGCTCTTTCTCTCTCTCTCTCTCTCGCTCTGCAATTGCGCTTTATCATTCGGTATTGTGCACGCGTGTGTATGTACTGCACCGGCGAGTTTATCGAGTCAAGGTCATCGGGTGAGTTCCAAATCCCTGCGAGCGAGTTTGAGTAATGCATCTCTATCTCTATCTCTTCGCGATGAGTCATTGCGAACTTGAAAACAGACGAGATTGATGGTTACGGTGCTAGAGAGACGATAGTTAGTTTGGGGCATCGATTATCTCCGAGTTTCAAAGACAACCGAAATAGCTTCGTGTACAGTTTGCAAACAATCATGCAGTTAACGCGAGTTACGCGCAATTATTTTCGTCGAAATATTCGCTGGAAAAGGGAGAAGATCGAGAATTTTGCAGAAGAGATCAAATGAGTGCGTCGCTGTAACGATAATGAGGACGATTTCGAGGAGGGCATACGGACCCCGTGACTAAGAGGCTAAATTTAGCGGCGAGCAAGCTTCGAGACATTTTTTTTCCTCTCTTTTGCGAATGGGAATTGAAATTTAAAATGCAAATAGGCCTACCGGAAATACACTTGCCGTCTCGGCCGCTGGTTACTGCTAACCGACTATTTATACGCACTTAGCAACAGTGCTTAGTATCCGTCGACGAAAAAAAAAAAAAAAAAAATATGCGCTAATCTGCGAAACGATGATGTATATTCTAGGACGCTGAATCACTGTTGCGAATTTTCAATCGAGTTATCGCGCATTTTCGAGAAGCCTGCTATCTTGCCGGAATTTACAGTTAGCTATAAAACAACAATAAACTCTTAGATTAGCATTTTTACGTTGTGTACACTGACGATTTTCGCTGATTAATGCCGTCGAGTCTCTGTTTTGTTTTCTATAGCGCACACCGACAGCGGCGGAATCAGCTGAGTCGCGAAAAAAGAAAAACAGCACCGGAGCATTATTGCAATTTTATCAAGAGCGAAAGAGCACTTAATCCGAAAAGGCGTAACGGCTGTTTAATAACAGCGAACGAAGCGCAGCGCCTCGAAATAGATTGGCGGCGGTATTCTCGGTGACTTTGCTGCCTTATTTTCGTCCCCGCTTCGAAGCGTATTAGCTGGTCTTTGAAAGAGAATTAAAAAAAATGATCGAGGAAAACTGCATCGGCGGCTTGGCTTTCTCTCTATAAGGACTAATAATAGACCTGCAATGAGACGTCTAATTATAAATGCGTTTAGAAAGACAATCGAAAAAGGAGAGAGAAAATTACTTTGTTGCGAGAGACTCGATAAAGTAGCCTATTTTACTATTACATGGACGCAGCTGACAATACTTTAAATACGTTTTTTTTTCAGCTTACGCTGCAATTTCGAGTCTCCTCGCCGCGTTTAAATAGCGATGATGCGAGAAGTAATTCAACGGCTCCGGCGAGAAACTTGGCATAGTGACACACTCGACTCTATATTGCTGAGAGTTTCTAGCGTTGGTAAAAGAAACGTAAAATGCAAAAGTCTGCAATATAACCAGTGCAGCTGATGTGGCACTGCAACGCGAGATAAGAAGTTCTTGGAAACGGATTAACCTGACTGTTACACTTGCGTGTCGCTCTCCACATTTGCTGAATCGAGCTACACCGATTGTATAATAATAACAAGCTCGTTGTTTGTTTTGACTCCGCGGTTGAACCGTTACGTTCGCGAACACACACACACACACACACACACACACACACACGCGCGCACAAAATAATATGTATTGGAAAGGGAACGTAATAGTAAATAATTTACAGCTGATTAAAACGACGCGGTCGCAGGCACGCGGCCAATTATCTCCCAAACTCGCGGCGAACCGCGAACAATCGTTCAGCCCTGTCAACTAGACTTTCCGAAAATAGCGCATCAATTAAAGTTTCCCATTATTCCCAATTACTCGGCCGGCCTAACGACTCGTGTAGCCGTGTCCCTCTCTCTCTGTCTCTCAGCGAAGAGCGAGCCTCGCAAGAAAAAAATCACCAGCATTAGCGTCAATCATCGTCCCCTCTAGGGGAAAAAATCTCTCGATCCTTCTATTTCAAGGCTCACGCGGAGTCACGCTAGAGAGAGTGCGAGCGCGTACCTACAGGTTAGATGTCGCTCGCGAATTTCTCCACGCACACATGCACGCCGCCTCGAGGAGAGGAGCGTCGCTTCGAGGAGGAGAAGAAGAAGAAGAAGAAGAAGAAGAGAGAAGAAGTAGAAAAGGAAAACCGAGCAGTGGAAAGAGGACGAGAGAGTCTAGACGCGACTCCACCCTGAATCGACAAAGAGAGCAAAAGGATCGTCTGCTCGAAAAACACGAAGGGATTCGATTTCGATGCGGTTCTATACAGAGAGTGAAAGAGAGAGAGGTGTCGTCGTCGTCGGCGCGCATGCACCATTCCTAAAAAGGAGAAGGGAACGCCCGCGCCGCCGCCGCGTGTGCGTCGCAAAAGAGAAAGAGAGAGAGAGAGAGAGAGAGAGAGAGAGAGAAAAAGCAAAAAGCCGGTTATACGAAATTCAAATTTCCGCGAGGCCACGCCGAAACAACACTCGCGGCTGCTCGTTCCGCGAATTCACTGCGTACACCTCGCGCGACCAACGGCTCTTCTTCACTTCTCCTCCCTCTTTTTTTTACGTGTGTATTCCGCGCCTCGTGCATATAATGCATGCATATAATACGCAATACCTGCAGGACACAGCGACGAAGGGGCGGCTTGCTCTTGTTGCTCTTTCACTTTCCTATCGTCTTCTTCTCGATTCTGGCTGGTACAACACAACGTAGCGAGAGGTTATAAACCTTCGCTGAGGACACAAAACGATTTTTCCCGGGGAGAAAGACGCCGAGAAGCAAAAACGTGCGTTGGGTATATATACGTATGTATACGCGAATAGTACACAAAAGCCTGCGATGTGGTGAATACGCGCGACTCGACGAATCGAGACCAACTGCCGGTGCGCGAGAGAGAACCCCGCTGCTCTTCTCCTTCTCCTATGCTTGCACTCTGCTGCTTCGTTTTTCTCTTTCTCTCGCGCGTGTGTGCGCGCGCTCGTTATGTGGGCACACAGCGACAGAGAGAGAGAGAGAGAGAGAGAGAGAGAGAGAGAGAGAGAGGAGAGCCGGCCGGAAGGAGTTCCGAAACACACGCGAGAGTTGCCGACGGCGCGCGCGCGCGCGCAGATGATATAAGACCGGCCAATCGCGAGGCCGAGAGAAATACCGGCGGGAGATTTGAATTCAGAGGTCGATTTTCGGCCGGTTAGCTGACTGTCGTATATGCTTATTATATTCTCTGTTTTTGTTGTGTATTCGCGATGCTGATAACGACTGCGTCATCGATGTTATTTATATTTTTAACTAACGAGCATGGAGAGATAACAACAATGTGTCGAATGTAAAAATAAAATTGATAAAAAAGCCAATAAAACTCGGGTAATTTTCCATCGAGCTCGTCTCAGGCCACCGCGTAACGACGCAAATTACACGTCTGAAAATAATATCTCCCGACACAAGAGCGCGACAAACGCGCCTATCAACTCTCCGCGCACAGTTCAAAAGACCGACCGATAAGCAACTATACAACCAGCTATATACAAGTAGTGTCGCGCGCACGCAGGATATCCTTTCGCTGACAAACACATCAAAGAAACGAGCGCCTCGAGCGCGTATAAAAAAGAAAAGCCACTCATTGTTTAACCGAAGAGCGATGTTTGATAACCGCTGCAGCCCAAGAAACACACACTCTCGTGCACAGGATTTATTTGAATAAGCGACACGACGTTCACGGCACTTTAGTGAGAGAGACTCTACGCGTTGCAGGGACGACTAAAATAACTCAAGCCAACGGATAGTGCGCGCGGAATGAATCAGCGTCAAGCCGCTGCACCGGCTCATCGAAATCTGCTGTTACTTGCTATGCCGGAAGCCTCGCTGCGATTGCATACTTTTCCTCCTGGAACGCCAGAGTGTACCTACAGTGTTTTGCTTTCAAGTTTCGCGGCACTCTGTCAGTGTGCGATTATATGCGATTATGTACGACGAATTTTCTTTTTTTAACGTTCGAGATTTCTTATACAGCAGTTTGAGAAGGATCGGAGCTAGTAGGAGGCGAAAAAGCGCTCCATTATAAAATCCGCTGCGCACTTGACGACGACGTGGAAGTAAAGTGGGTCGTAGCCGTCGACAATATAACGAGATTTTTCTCCGTCGCTCTCGGCGCGTTCTCGTTATTATATTATACTTTACACACCTTCCATGACGTGTATCGACTGTTAGCTCAGGCTCTCGTTATGCGCGTCTTGAGCGAGGGCGACAATGGAATATTTTATTCAAACATCGTTTATTTAAGTCTAGCCTATCCGATCGATATTTCGAGCGTCGATAATATAGAAAGCGCGCGTCGCCGCGCTCGAGACATTAACCTTCGGCTAACTGGACCGTAAACTGCGTCGGAGGTGTCTCTCTCTCTCTCTCTCTCTCTCTCTCTCTCTCGTGACTGTGAGCGCGCGCAGCGGGTGAGAAGAATCAGTTCTCCGGTGCACAAGGCCGCATAAAATACACATAACGCCGAGATCGTCCATCGGTGATCAACGGCCAATTAAAGAACTGCACCTGTCGCGCAGATGCGACTATACTACTGTATAGAGTATATAAAGAAGGTGCGGGCGAGTGTTGGAGAGCTGCAGTGTATAGTAGAGAGCCGCGGTATCTTGGTCTGATTCTTGCGAAGGAAGCGAGGAAACGAACGCGACGACAATCAGTGCAGGAAGTGCATCGACTGTGTCTGTGTCTGTGTATATGCATATACGTATATATACGTGCATTGGGTATAATAAAAGCCGTATATAATAGCCGCACCTCGTGGAGAAAGCAAGAGTACGCGGCCGGAAAGTGGGCCGGACCTTACGAATGCAAGAATCCCATGGCATCCCACATGCTACTGCTGCTGTGTTTCTCTGCGCCCAGGGAATAACCCCTTATCGCTGGCTCATAAATCCCAGCTACGCGATGAATTAATCCTTAATGAATTATTGCCTACCACTGCTGCTGTGAGTGTCCTTAGAATGCGTGTTACGAGAGAGTTGCAGTCGCCGTTTTTTTTCTATATACCTTTCCCGATCGTACTTCCGAGAAACAGTGGGCGCATTAATCTATAACGTTCTTGCTCTCGTGCGCGAATGTGCAGGAATGTGGGAACGAGATTTTCATATCGTCGCGCTTGCCTTAATTAAGAGCACAGATTCGATAGAACGAGACGATGTTACACCTGCATATACAGTCTATACTGCTCTTACACGACGCGTTAATTAAAATTTCGCGCGAAAATTAATAAGGCAGCGCGTAAATCACAATAACTTCTCGAAACGAGTCAGCGAATATCCCCTCGTGTATACGGTATAATTTTTTCATACGCCGCCGCGATGATCAGCCGAGCATAACGAATTGCACGATCGAGCGTACGCAGGAAAAATCCGACGTTTTTTTTTCTCTTCATACATGTATACCTCGGATTTCGTTGTTGTTGTTGTAATTGGAATCGATGAAAAGCCGGCGTCGTATACTTTGGAAAAACGAGCTCGGCTCTACTATAATTACTCGCGCGCCGTGTATATACACTTTTCGTTATAAATTTAATCGAGACGTTGTACACTCTTATCGGAATTTTAGCGTAATTAAACGCGGGAACGTTTGACTTACAATTCGTACAAGCGAAAACATGTTTTCGCGATACCGCCAGATGCTTATAAAATGCATATAATCCAAAGATCGGCTTCGTTAACGTCAGTCGCGCACGATAAGCACGGACGAACGCAATTTTACCCTCCGCCAATATTTTTTGTTCTCTCTCTCTCTCTCTATTTCCACGTAGGGCCTTTATCTCTCTCCTCTATTTTCCCCGTTATTTCACGCGGTACGCTTTCGTCTTGTCAGGACGTCCCCGCCGCGCTCGCGCAGTTGGAAGTTATTCCGGTGTCGCGTCGGAATGGCAACGAAGCGAAAAAGAAGCCGAAAATGCCGAGCATCCGAAGAGCCGTCCCTTCGCAACGACGTTATATAAATTGCTAGACGCTTATACGCTGCTTTCTCTCTCTCCGCACTTCGCGGATTGATTGTCATCGAGTCGAGTGTTTGCGTTTGCGCTGCCAGACACAAAGCTATTCGATATTGAAATTGTAATTGTGGGCGTCGTCGCTCTCTCGATCCACTGCGAGTTTGTAATTCGACGGAGAAGTGGACGATTCTCGCGGCTGTTTTGTATTATTTTTGACGAATGTTGAAGGACCCCTTTGTTTGCTAGCTTCCCTTTACACTCTCTGTCGCGCGAATTTTCGCTATCTGACGCAATATAATGGTCAAGGAGTTCGTGAGTCATGCATCAGCCGACCAACAAGAAATCTATTGACGGATCAATTACGTCACTCGACAGCAGTGTCCGTGCCCCCCCCCCCCCTCCGAAAAAAGTAAGCGAGGCATAAACAAGCTCCAAGGCCAGAGGGAATTTCGCGCTTGGTGTCGTGAAAATCTTTGAGAGCTGCCCCTCGAACGTAAGGAAACAAAGCCAGATCGAATCTGCGGAGGAGCACAGGCTGATATTACGTGTCGAATCGTCGTTTCTCGCTTGACTCCTCTCGAGTGTGCTTTTCGCGCGCATATCGGGAAGCCCATTACCGTCGAAGGCATGGAACCGGTTGCCAGGAGAGATTCTATGGGTATAGGCAGCACGTGTGTGTGTGTAAGAGGCGCTCGATAATCGAGGAGAGGAGAAAAGAGAGGGAGCAGAGGTAAAGGAGGCGCGAGGTCAGGTCAGAGCGCGCGAGAGAGCCTTAACTGTTTGCCGATCTTTTTGTTAGTTATGAGCCTCCGCAGTCTAATCTATGCTTCTCCCGAGAGAGAGTGAGAGGTAATTTACCCCGCGAGAGGCGCATGTACAAACATCTTCCCTCTCTAATACCGTGTTTAGCTGGGGAATTTTTCCTTTGTTCCGAAACCTCTCTCTCTCTCTCTCTCTCTCTCCCTCTCTTTCTCTCTCGACAGAATGAGGCCCGACGATGTTTACCCGCAGTCGTGTAAGCTGTCACGGGCAGAATTATCGGACTGCAAAAAGCTGCCAGCCTGAGTAGCTACCGTATGTGTCTACTGTATACCAGTAGAAAATAACTTACGCTTAATCTCCACGGGGAAGTCGTCGTCCTCGCGCTTCCCATGCGGCAGAAACTCATCCGGATAGTTCTGTCCCATGGCCTGGTCGAGCTTGCCAAACTCCTCGGGCGCCTCGTCTACGGCGTCGACGTTCGTCTCCGGACCCAAGTCATCCTCCTCCTCCTCTTCCTCGTCATCATCGTCATCGTCCTCGTCGTTGTACTTGGGTGGCTTGGGCCGATGCCTGCCATTGACGGTCTCCATAAAGGTCTGGAACTCCTCGCTGCCGTTCGTGTGCTGGATCAACGAGGATTCATCGTCAGCAGGCAAATTCGGCTGCTGCTGCTTCGAGAAGTTGGAAAAGTCAAGGTCAGCTTGGTGCTCCTGGTGATAGCCGGGTTGCTCCATGGCGTTAGACTGCGGCACTGGCCGCGGCTCAAAGAACGACTTCGCTGCTATCTCGGCGGGCGGCGTCAGGAAGACCACTATCACCGAGATGTTGTCCTCGCTCAGGTTCTGCCTCGCCCAGTTCACCAGTGCTACACTCGACGAGTTGTAGTCACCTGTAAAGAGAAAATTGCGTTAGTCTCGTGTCTGGTCAACTCGGATGTTTCTACTTGCGATCGCAAGTGTAATATATGTACAAATAATAAACTTTCTCAGCCCTCAAAGCTATAACGCGACCGCAGACGACCTTCCACCCTCGCGTTTTCATACAGCCTTCATAGCACGCACACATCCGCGGTAAGAGCATCGAGCGTCGCCAACCGCAAGCACATCGGCTTATGCATCACTCGAGTTTGTCGTGTCTAAGATGATCCGCCGTCGCCGCCACAGCGCGACATGTCTCTCGAGACCAGACTCTCTATCTCTCGCAAGGACTCATAAATTCACGAGGACGTGTATAACTCAAGCTCGAGGGATCGTTAGCGAGACGCTTTCTCTCTCTCTCGAGTGGCCTGATTATTTCAGCGAGAGTTTTTGCTACTACTGCTGCTGCTACTTGGGTATTTCAAGATGATCCGACGTTAATTGGGACGTTTGTTTAAACAACCAGCCAGTCGACGTACAGTGACGTAATAGCGCTGGAAGTAGATGTTTGAGTTGGTGCGCTGCGATGAGTTTGCTTAAGGTATAACGTATATGTATGCGCATTATCAAGTTCGTTATCGCAAGGTACAAATTACAGCAGTATAGCGGCCCTCGTTACGTTACGGTTCAAGAGCGTAGCAATGTATCAAGTTCGACGCGCAGGACGTTTACTCGCATCCAAGTATAGAACTAGGAGAATCAAACACAGTAGCTCTCGTGTGCCTGGCTAACTTCAGCGATTTTCCAACTCGCGAAATTTCGGCTGTATACTATATAGTCATGTAATAGGAGTCTAAAAGTTTGAGAAGCAAACGATATGGCAAAGAGAGTAGAATAGCGGATGAAATAAAAGATAGAGCAAAGTAGACTACTCCCCCAAGAAAGTTCCATTGTATAAGTAGTCTCTACAAGAAGGAGGAGTAGATCTGCATAAGTAACGAGTCCTTGCCGGCGCTCCTCTCTCGGGGCTGGGGAAAATTTTTTCGGCCGCCGAGAAATTCCCGCGCCTCGTGGAAAAGCGCCCGAGGCTGCACTAGCGGAGAGCTCGTTGTTCGCGAGCAAATTGAATCGTCGGGCAAATTTGCTTTTTAAATGTTTTCGCGCGCGCCGAGAGTGAAAGCGCGAAGGTAATTTCATCGATGTTTAAACATTTCATTGTTTTACGGCGCTGCTGTCGCTATATTTTGAATGCATAACATATCGATTATGGGTTGAGACAGACACAAAGTGGCGCGAAATTCGCCGAGCGGAGATTTATTTCCAGAGTAGATGCACCGATTAGATTCCAGCTAGTCACGGAATATTCTCGCGTCTGCTCTTCGTCATCATTTTAGGCCTCCGCGTTGCAGCGTCGCGACGTCCTATTCCTTCTTATTGCAGACGTACACGAGGGGGATTCCCGCGAGAGTGCAACGACCTCTTCTCGTCGGCGCATTTTCAGCTCTCCTAGTCTGTCTCTCTCTTATATATTTCGCGCGCCGCGCGTTTCCATATAGGCCTATATGCGCTGCAAGCTCTATTGCGCGTGGGCCGCGAGATGCGTTTTATATACGGCGCCGCAAGCTCTCCCTCGCGAGTGTTGTATACGTAAAAAAGTAGAGAACCGTAATGATGCATCACCGAGACGAAGTTTATTAAATCTATTGTTTCGCCGAGGATTGTATGTTATACTATACGAAAGGAAAAAAGCTCGTGTGCTTGACGAGTACAATAGAATTATTATGCACGCGTCATAATATTGATACCGCATCGTCGTCGTCGTCGTCGTCGTGTAGTGCAGCTGTGCATATGAATTTCGCGACGTGACCTCTGCAGGGGTTCTCGTGTACGAAAAATCGCGCGCGTATAATTTTCTTTCTCGAATAATAAATAAACACAAGCGTGCGCGCACAAGTCTCGCGTTATCTGAAATCAGTCGAAATATCGAAGAAGCTCCGATAGCATCCACGACGTTATACGCTCGCTTCCCTATCCGATAAGCCGCGCCGTGAGATATCTCTCCTCTATACGCATAGTTTCCAAGCTCTCCTGCAATAATTTCCCTTTGCAAGGTCAGCTCGACTCTGCACTGTTGTGCACAACACACACCCCCCGCGTCGCTCGGGATAATCGGCCTCGCGATGTAATCGGCGGATGTGTGCTCGCGGGCTAAAGTCTGTATATGCAAATCTGCTGAGCCTTTTTATTAAATTTCCCCTGGTGTATCCTTTTTTCTTCGTCTTCTTCCAACTTTCTATAATACATATATCGTATATAAGGAGAAATCGACGCGAAAATAATTGATCTCTAGAGAAAAAGAAAAAAAATACTTATCTCGCGAGCGCGTAACGCACGTAGGATCAACGGCTGATTTATAGCTGACGCAACTTCCTGCGCGCGAGTATAAGAGGGGAACCGCTTGCTCGGAGAAAAAAGCGCGACGCGTTTCCGTATCACCGTGAGACTATTTATTGCGAGAGGAGAGTGAGAGAACTTTGGCAATCTCTGACGAAACGCGCGCGAGATCTTTGCATAATTTTCGATAAGCCAGCTGCGCGAGATTCGGATTCCTATACTGACGCGAAATCGACGACGTGAGCCATTCAAAGAGGGATCGATACGCTGATGTATCTTTGATGCGAGTTTTCGTTCGTATGTGTACGTGTGCGAAGTGTATAAAGTCTACGTCGCTCAAAAATGAATGAATTCGTATACAGCAAAAGCTACTCGGGCGAACGTCTACCCTCGTTAATTGTCGCTTTTCCCCCGAATCCAATAAAAGCCCACGCATGTCCCTGCACACTACCCACGCACGAGCTGCTCGTTCCCCTCTTTATATATATCGATAATTCCTTCGCGCGAAGCGCCTCCTAATTTACTGTAACTGCCGGAGGGAAAGACAAATAAAAGTGGGCATACACTGCCATTTCGGGCTGGAGTATCGCTTTCTCCTTTTTTCGTCGAAGTCTACTGAAAAGGATCAATTAAAAGCGAATTATACCCGAATTTCGAGGACTACATCAATATGACACGCGTTTATAATTCGTCAGGCCACTTAATACAGTCGACTCGGCACTGGCGCATCGACGACGGCGCCAGAGGCGATCCCATTGTCGCGTAATAGCGGAGCCAGTATTATATCGAGCTTGCAGCGCTGTGGCATGGATAATTAGATCCTAGCGCACGTGGGCGGCTGCAATCGATGGAAAACGAGATGGCGCTAATACGCCTCTCTCCGCAGAGTTTAGACAGCCCAACTATGTATTATTATTATACGCGTCTTCCGCGAAAGCTTTGAATCTTAGTTCAGCGGAAGCGCTTTTTATACTCGCTATGACTCGTCTGTGAAACTCGAACACGTATATGTATATTTCGTCCCCGTGAGTCACTATTAGGAAATATAGCGCAAAAATCATCCATCACGATGAGGAACGAAAAACGAGTCGACGTTCATACATCACAAAATCTCCCTTTTCCATCAGCAGAAACAGCAAAAGAAAAAAAAATCACGTACACAGGCATGAAATACCCTCGCGCTCGCATCAATCAGACAGGCAGGGCACGTGCTCGCGTGAGCGCATGCGTTGCCGTGTGTGTATATATACGTACGTACCGGCGAATTCCCCATTGGCCAGCCGAGCCGGCCCAGCAACACGCGCCGCCGTACCGGCATCAGCAGTAGACTACTGATGCAGCGCCGAGGGATGGGTGCGGACAGAAGCTTCTCCTCGTTTAGCCGCTTTTTCGGGGAGGACTATGGCGAGCTTTTGTTCGAGAAGAAAGTCCTTTTCATTCCGGTGCAATCGGAGCGGAGAATACGAATGAGACGAATGAGACGAATTATCGTCGGCCTTCGCTTCTCTCAAATTGTGTATTATATATGAAAAAAGTTGAGAATAACTCGGAGTGACGAAAGTTCGCTCCGAAAAAAGCTCGCGCGGCGGCAGATGGCACGATGATTTCATCCGCAGGCTGACTAATCCTGCCGAGACATTTATGCGCCCGCGCGCGTGTGTATGTGTGTACACAGCACGGCGATAACGGCTTCACCCCAGCGACAGACGACTTTCGGTCTCTATACTTTCTCCCCCTAATTTATGCTATACAGACGACGTCGACGGTGTACACTCACTCGATGCACTCTGCGTGGGTGTGACTCAGAGCCGACTACACCCCCCTTGCGTTATAAGATAGAGATTTCGAGATTGCGAGAGAGGTGCTATACGTCATTCTCGCGAGTTTATCTTGGAGGATATTAAGGGTTATTGTATTTGCATGCGACGTATTAAGATCATGTAATCTTTCGGCGTGTAGTTTGTCGGAATTATTAGACACGGGAGCTGAATCTTGAGAAGGACCGCATTGTAGAGACACCGCGCGGTGGAACGATGAGAATGATAATATTGCTCCTCTATACACGAAAAAGCAAACACGTATAGCGCGTGGAAGATTCGAACGAAAATAGAAAGCTCCGAGGGGAGGGGGAGTAAAAGTCCGATCCCTAAGTAGCCTGTATACACTTGTGGAAAATCCAGGATAAACAAAGCTCTCTCTTTCGACTCTCGCGCACGAAACTCTAGAACCCCAAGAAAAAGTTGCTTCGTGCGGCTATTCTTTTTTTCTGCCGCTGATGCTTCTCCTCACTAAAAGCACCGAGAGCTCTCATCTCTCTCTCTCTCTCTCTCTCTCTCTCTCTCTCTCTCGCTCGCTGCAGACAGCAGCTTTTGCATTGAGTTACAAGGAAATATTGAGTTACGCCGCGCTACTGCTGCCGCCGGACACAATGCCGTAAGCAAAGTACACCTTTCACACACACACACACACATTCGCGCTTTTTCTTCGCGACGACGTCGAGGGAAAATTGGCCGTCTGAAGTGGGCATAGCTCGCCTTTATGTCTGGCCGCCGCCACGGCGTCTCGAGACTTTTCGCCGCTGCGCTTTTGTGCACACGCGTATATACGAACATTTTCTGAGGAGCGCTTGTCGCGGGAGGCCTAAAAGCTGGAAGATATCTCCTGAGGCTTTCGTGCGCCTCTTTCTTTCCTACGCTCTCCTCGCAAAGCAGAATGTAATTAAGGCTTTTAATTAAAAAGTCCGCGAGTTGGCGATGCTTCTCTCGTGTATTGTATATACATCAAGATCGGAGGCAAGTTTGACGCGATCGCGGGAAATTAGTTTGGCCGGAAGCACGAGCCTCCTCCTTCTTCTTGGCGAAATGTCAACTAGGCGGAGGCTTGAAATTATAGCCGCAGTTAAGCCCTTAATGCGAGCCCGTCCCTCTCACTCGTTATAATACTCCGGCAAAGTGTATTATAACAACGTGCGGTACATCGAGTTTCGTATAATACGTTATATAGCTCTCTCGCGAAAATGACGAGAAGAGACCGAAGACGCTGATTACTTTTCTTAATCGAGCGCGAACTTTCTCATTTTCCATTCTGTTAACTTTTCCAGCCAAGCACGGCTCGACTATCTAGAAACTTCTGACTGTATAGGCTTCTTGTGTTCCTCTTTTTCCCCCCCCCCCCTCTCTCTCTCTCTATCTCGTCGACGTTTTTACCATAGGCCTACAATAAAACCGAATAAAAAACGCGGCCGTATCACCCGAGAACAATCTCCTCCTCGAAATCTGCTCTATCCCCGCGTTTTTTCCAATTTCAAAGACAGAGGGACGCACATCCCTATAGCCTGCGAGCGAGAGCTAACAAACCCCTGGCGCTCAGCCATCGCCGTAGATATACCTTATACCTACAGCCGAAAGCCTCCGAGGCCTCCTGCAAAATGTAGCGGTGTGCATATATATAGCTATGCGGTCCCCCTTTATATGTACCTGTTTTATATGTAACTCACGCGGCTTCGAGGGGTCTTATCGATTCTCGGCGCACAGGGCCTCGACTCTCTCGCCCTTTTTTCCTCCTTCGTCGTCGCCGTCCCGAGATGTGACACGCAGGCGCGAGCGATCGATAAGACAAATTTTTGGCGACTTTCGGAGAGCCGCCGAAGCGGCGACGCGCCCAAGAGGAGAATTCCACCTTCGTGCTTTTTTACGGCCCTCCACTCCTGCCGCACACGGTTTATGGATGTAATCTAGAAGTATTGCGGCTCTGTATACCACTATGGCGTTTTTTTTTTGCTGGGGCTGAGTCATGCACGCCCGTTTTCGAGATTATGTTACGTAAAAAGCGCGTTACGTAAATTAAATATTATATCTCTCTGGTATACTATAGATTATACTATGCGAGTATTGTTTCTCCTTAATTAAGATGTATCCACGGTTCGAAAACTGCCGGCAAAGAACAACAACCTGCAAGTAATGCTATGCATGAGGCGGGTAAATTAAGCGGCTCATCCGAGTATGAGCTAATTCGAATTAGCATAAATTAATTTGCATCTCAATAAAGCGAGACGCGCACGCGACATTGAAAAAGATGCGCGAAAGTCGAGCGATCCAGCGAAGCGCGAGTGAGAGACTTTTCTCGATACGAAGGATAGTACAAAATATAGGTATTGTAAGGCGAAAAAAAAATGAGACGCGTTTTTGGTCGAGTATAATTAATGCGTGTCGAAAACGGCGCCGTTGTACTGCAATATAATCGCGCGGTGAAATCACGCGCGCTCTGTATGTGCGTGTACAGTGTATATGGGTGAAAGCGGTGTAAAAAAAGTGTTCCGTTGTTGGGGGGGCCCTAAAAACGAAGTCGGGGCCGCACAGGAAACGATCGATTGTTTTCGAGAAGCCGATTGTTTGCGGCGTGTAGAAAAAGAGCGGCTGCGCGTGTGTGAATTTCGGACTGACCCCCGCGGTATAATTAGGTTTTTCTCCTCGCATTTAGCGTATTATAGATCTCGTTCGCGAGATACACAAGTGAATAAATTCCATAGCCGAATCTATATACATCTACGTGTACGATTCGCTATACACGCGCACAGAGCTAAGTTCAACGAACTGACACAGACACACAGCGACGATCTAGATCTCTCTCCCTTCGGATGAAGTCATCTCCGCCGCTCATCTCTCTCGGCTCTCTCTGCGTACGCGTATGCGGATCGCTCGTGTCAATCGGCTGTGCGCGATATAACTCAACTCTTCGACTTTTCCCTTTGTGCACCGCTCGCACGAGCCTATATTTATACACACCGGCATCGCGCGATCCGAGAGAGCAGCAATAAGGTGTGTGTGTGTGTGTGTGTGTGTGTGTGTGAATCGAGAGGCTCGCTCTTGTACGTTCGAGGATAATAATGGGAGTCGGCGAGAGAAAGATCAGCGGGGAGAGATAACGGAGATATCCTTTGGAAGAGGTACGGCTTGGAGGATTATACGGGTATATGGATGTCGATTTCGATTTTGAAACGAAAGCGCAAAGCAAAGGGCTCTTTCCGCAGGACAATCCGCGATCAATTATATATAATACGAGCCGAAAGCCGAGCGCTGGCCGGTCTCCAAGTCTCCGTCCACCTTCTCTCCTCTGCACACCGTCATCCGTGTGATATACATGCGCGCGACAAAAGCAGCAAAAACCTACAACAGCACACACCAGTAGGCGCAAGTACTAACCGTGTGATTAACGCCGCTGAAAGTCTGTCCTCGTGCGTGAGTGCAGTACCACTTCCCACCGGAAGCAGGACGAGAGCACTGCCAGGACAATCTCTCCTGTCCCCGGCTCTCGAATCTTATCCACACGTTCACTGTATACTATACGTATATGTATATCGGACACTCGCGCTCGTGTATCAGGCTATATCAATCACTCTCTCGCTACTGTATAGAGCGAGTGTACAAGACGCGGCGACGGCGACAGCGGCGTTGTTTCGGGCGTGGCGATTCGCGATCAACTGGCAGCGGAATCCACGGGAGACGAGCTGCGCCGCGGAGAGGCACCGGTCCGTGAGTCATGCCACTACCCCCGACGCCCCCACCAGCCTCCTCTCTCTCTCTCTCTCTCTCTCTCTCTCTCTCTCTCTCTCTCTTGCGCCGCTCTGTCTCTCCCCCGCCGCCTACTCTCTCTCTCTCCCCTTCTTTTTCGTGCGCCGACACGGGCCCTTTACTTCTTGCGCGCATGTACGGCTCCTTTCGCTCCTGCGGCTTAAGTATACTGTATGGAGTACTGCTATATAGGTGTACGAGAGGATCTTTGAAAATTCGGAGGGTGTATAATAACGGCGTAAAAATGGCTGGCGTATTACTGCAATCTCGAGCGACTTTACCTTTCCCGACATGTGTAAGCTATCGATCTCGGTCCTTATTAGTGACTGAAATGTTACACGCGTAAATTTAGAACGACCACTGGGGGGCTCGCACACACGAATACGCGGACTGCATTATGGACTCCATACACTATACATGTATACGACGGGCTTTCTTCTGCAGGTGTTACCTTTTCATGCGGCTGAAATTTCTCGAGGGGGAGGGCGAAGTATATTCACGCGAGGTCCTCCAGAGAATAGCGCGTAACAATGGAAATTTATGCGAGGAAATTGATTTCGCTTCGTTAATCATGTACGAAAGCTACTCGTTCTAGTATAGGTACAGCTATAGGCGTAATTTGACATCGCGAATTTTGCCTGTTTACCCCTGAAACTGAGTCGAAATCTATAATACAATGGCTTGGAAGCTTTCAAAATATTTATTCGGAGGCTTACGTGTACTACGAGAGACAGACAAAACTCTCTCTCTCTCTCTCTCTCTCTCTCTCTCTCTCTCTCTCTCTCTCTCTATGTGTGTGTAATGTCGTCGTATATCTGTCGCGGGGAGAACAGTGTACTATATAGTTGCGGTGTACGCTCTCGGCGATAAAAGAGAATCATATTTCCCGGACTCGTAAAATATACACACTGTTACTCATCCGACGTGTAAATATTTGCAGCGTCATGGACAGCTCGCTAATTTGGCATAATTAGTTCTCCTTCCTTCTTCCTCTGAGCAAAGCAAACTATTGTTGTACACGGTGTGTATATAGATACCGAGAAACTCGAGCATTGTTTCGCAACGCGAGTTTGTTGATCTCCATACAACTCACTCGAACACCTCTCGAGAGCTGCACTATTGAGAATCATATTATTTAAAATAATAATCGGAGCCACAGAAATCCAGGCGTGATGCCATTATCGTCGAGCTACTGCGCCGGTCAGTTTGCCGAATAGACCAGCCCGACTTTTCGATTTACATATGTATACTTTCTTTATTCCCCGCCAGGCTTTTTCGCCAGCACCGAGTCTGCATACAAATCATTTTGCCAACGGTATAGTGTACGTCGCTGGCTGTATACCGAAATTTCCGATCGAGATAACCCGCCGAGACTCTGTTGACCAAAAAATTGTCTCGTCTACTGATTACTTACATATTTTTCAAGTAGCTTGAAAAATAACGAGGATTACACAATTTTTCGAACACATCACGAGCATCGAAGACCTTGAAAGTCTGTACAGCATATACGTATCGCGAAGAATTTCAAACGAACGAACGGACGGACTCGCTATATACTCTCGGCCGTCGTAATTTCGTCCGCGTTTTTTGCTGTCCCACCATTTTGAGGCATAATTGCGCTGAAAAGAAAGAAGCGCGCACCAGCGCGGCAACCTTTTCTTCGCTCGGAAATGCAAATTATTTTCAACTGAATTCGCTCGGAATGTCGGCTTTTTACGCGCGTAAATTTTGCAACAATGACCTACGCTGCGTCTAATGAGCGATTCTCCTTTTGTTTTCTCGTTCCTCGAATCAAAGCAAATTGTGTTACACAGTCCGTGTACGAGATCAGAAACTATATGTGTACGTCGTATACATAACCGATATACCATATCGATAGACGATTATCTCACGTTGAATAGTCGTCGATATCATCGATCCGATGCAACAATAACGATCTCTCGTCCGTATACACGCTTTCTCTCCTTCACAACAATAGAGATAAGCGTAAATACAAACGCTCCAGTTTTCCTCTCACTCGATGACGTGAGAGCTACACTCCAAATTCTAAAGGATTAATCGTTATAGACCAGTGTTTTTCCGAACGACATTCCTCACAACAAGAGCACAACGCTCGAGGCTACAATTTTAAAGCACGAAAGAAGAAAAAAAAGTCGTCGTCGTCCAGACGAATCGATCGCTGCGTATACTATATACACCAGGCAAAAATTGCCGACCATAGGAATACGGCAACGGCGGCGATTGTGATGAGTTAAGCCAGGGTGTAATTGCTGATAAGCTCGGGGGGCTCGTGACATTGATGGATAGACGCGCCGTCTCTCTCTTTCTCTCTCTATGCCGCTTTTCTCACGGTATTACGATTGGCTTTTGATCGTCTCCGCGCGGCTCTCTCGAGGACGTATGGCGTGTGGACTTTTGATTCGGAATCTCGACGTGTACAACATCAGTCCACCCTCCGAAATTCTTCGAGCGGAAAATTAGAATGAAAGCGCGTCTTATCTCGCTGTACATTGAAAAATAATAACGATGTACATTCGAAAAGTTCTCTGCGCTAGTCGATCTGCCGTCGAGGAAGAGAATGATGGTTTCGCTACGCCAAGAGTATATAATCGGGTCTTGAATCGACGCGATCGCTTTATAGCAAAGCTGTACAAGAAAAGGAGTATAGAGGAAGAGATGGAAGGGGTACACGGCAGCGAGAAAGAGAGCCTTGACCTTTTCCGGTTGGAGAAAGGCCGCGTCAAATATGGACCTCTCGTCGTGATCGCGTTACGTCGACCCTTTTTTTTTCATGATTTCATGAATTCTCTCTCGGTTATACGAACCGAGCGTTGCTTCACACGGCTCGCTTTCAGTGCCACGTCGAAGAGAAGAAGAAAAAAATCGGCATCCAGAGAGTACATAACAGCATCTCTCAATTATAGCATCCACCAGGCGACGCATAAATCAATCGCCGCAGATTAAGACACACACGCAAGCACACAGTGTACAGAGAATAAGCGAAATCAGCCGTCATTGTATACGCAGCGTCGCGCGCGTGGCCTCCCGCCAAGCCCGTTTTGTCTCATTTGCTAACAATAACGACATTATGCGCGCGATTCGGTCCCTGCACTCGCGCGCGCCGCATTGTCCGCATTTTCCGTACACTCCGCCATTCACACTTTCTCTCCCCCACACGTTGTACCTACTACACTCGTATACGTGTGTAATTGTGTATAGTATACGAGAGACATAGTCGTTGCTAACGATCCTCGCGTGTTGGAGGGCAGGTGTGTGCGTGCTTTTTTTGTTGGCCCTTTTGCCGCGAGAGATTTAGAGGCTCGCGCGACTGCCAGGAAAACTCGCGCTCGAGCATTTGTCATCGGAACGAGTTAGCCGGAAGAATGGAGAACTTGCTTCGTCTTCTGCTGGAGGAATTCGTCCTTTTGGGAGTAGAAGAGTGCAGAAACTGCGGGCAAGAAAACGTGCAGGCTGGTATTCCTTCTTATGCGAGCGATGTTTCCGTACAGCGGTTCCAGAAAATGACGGAGATCGTTTACCATATAAACATACCGTGTATACCCGCTTTTTCTCGCTCTTTAATGTATTTAGCAGCACAGCCCTCTCGTCTTTTTACAACACTGTAGTTTCGAGGAAACGCAATCGCATGCGCATATAACGTTACAAATCGCTCCGGTTTAACCGTATCAGCCTCTCGCTTATCTCCGCTCTCTCATCGCAAATCCACGACTCGCAACATCCTTCGAATCAATCGCCAGAGGAAGAAGAACCACGATGGAAAACCACGATGGAATTCCAAAAATCATCATCTCCCAGCTCAGTCGACATAAATCAAGCTTCCAAGCTCGCGCACACGTGGAAGTTGATGAATCGCGCGAATATAATCAATCCTCTCGGGCACGTAAACTCGAGCATTCGGCAAAAAGGCGCTACGTGCTCGGCATCGAGCGAGCCGCTCTTCTCTCTCTCTCTCTCTCTCTCTCTCTCTCTCTCTCTCTCCCGAGAGAGTAGCTTCGAGTTTTATAATAAGCGGCGATGAGCGCAGTGTAGGTAGTGCTGTATACTCTTATCTATCCCAGCTATGATCAGCGCGAGCCGATTTAATAGACCTATTACTTTCCAGCATAATCACAGACGGTTTATACGCGCGTTAGTCGAGGCGAAGCGCGCATCAGGCAACCTCTTCTTTTTTCCTCGGCTCTGAGAGATGCACGCGATATACGTTTTCGAGGAGCAGAGCGCAGTGTATGCCGTCATTAAAGTCGAAAACTGAGTCGAAGCATTCCTTTTTGCTACGTCTTTATTAGCTGCCGATGTGCAGAGTAGCTTCTTATTCATCGAGAAGCTTTTGTGTTCTATACGCTTCGTAAACTCCTCCGAGTGATCGACGGCTGTGTTGCCGGCCGGCGACAATTTCGCCTACGTGACTTTATACAAACACCGCGAAGCGAATTTAACGACCGTCTTATTTCTACGAAGGCAAAATTATCGGTCAGTCAAGAGAGCTAATGATTGACTTGTAAAAGCTGCGTTGGAGTTGCTTTCCGGCATAAGTTCGCTGAAGCTCGCGCGCATGAACATTCCTAAGTCAAACAACCGTGACAAGTTGTTATCTCGTGTGTGTGTGTGTGTGTGTGTGTGTGTGTGTGTGTGTGTGTGCTTAAAGCAACGTTTTCACCACCTGCATTATAAACGCTGTGCATGTGTCGGAGCTTCAGAGTATAGAGTTTACGTCAAATTTTGATATTCTATTACGAGCCTCTACGATACATCGCTCACGATTTTCTCAACGATGTATCATGCGCGCATATTACACGGCAAACATCGACGGCCATTACTCAAACAGCTGTATAGAAATTAACGCAGAAGGTATACGAAGCGTGGGCGTTGAATTCATGAATCCATTTCACTGCATATACTCGTACGGACATTAATCATAATTAAACGGCACGCGAGGATCGAATTTATTTCGTCGTTCTGGGGGAATAAATAACTCCACAGGTGAGCTAATAATAGACTTAGAGTTGCAGCATCCCGAGCGAGTGGGAAAAGTTGTGCCGGAAAACTATAGGCGTTGTACTATCAGCGACTCGATTAATCAAAGGCGAAGCCAGCGATAACCGCAAAAGTCGATCTTATATAAAGTCCTCTATATGGATAAGTGTGCAACAAAATGATAAATAGGTCGGAAGCCGACGACGCGGAAAAAATACACTCCTGGGGGTTGCGTCACGTGTGGTCGGGCCATTATATATTATATTATACCATGTCGCCCGCCTCCCCTTCTTACATATACTATATTTATGCGAAGCTGTCCCGGCTTAATTGGCCGAAAAACACGTGCTGATGTATATATACAGAAAAAAAGAGAAAAAAAACGAGTTTTGAAAAGAGTACAACACAGCAACAACGTGAGATGAACAGACAGACGCACACCCACGATAAATATAAAAGGAATCTCTCGCGAGGCTTCACACGAGAGAGCTTGTCCTTATCGCCGCTAATTACCAATTAAGCTAATGCCACACAGCTCTCGCGCTAATTGTTTCGCTGCGCCCGCTTACGTGGACCTACTTTTCAAGAGTATTTCTCTCTCTCTCTCTCTCTCTCTCTCTCTCTCTCTCTTTTGCGAGCGAACGAGCCAGCTAGCGAGAGATCGCTATCGTTACGGATAAAAATGCGCGTCAGACTTCGCATTGTCTCGCCTCCTAATTGTCGCGCGGGTTATGTAAAGAAAAGATCGTTGTTCTGAGATACAAATTTATACGCGAAGAAACAAGTGTCGACGCTACTATGCATCGAGAACTGAAAAAAAAAATCTTTTAAGCTTCAATCAAGGTGTAACTCCAATGAAAAGCTAATGAATCCGCGCAGATCGATCGCGTGCGCTCGCGTGAAAACGCGATAAATAAAAAAGGGAGGTAAAAAAATCATCGTGCTGTCCAATTAGGAGAGCCAATGCTCACGTATATATAGTGTATAGTGATGAAGAATTTCACCGTATCCATAGCAGCGCGGCTGAATTAACACGTGCGCTGCACTCACGCACCTATAATACAGATACGTGCATACGGTCAAGGTTTACATCGGGGCTTTTGCGGGTAGCCGAGCGTGATTTGCGCGCACACGTGAAAGCCCGGCGTCGCTTCGAATATTACGCTCGTGATTTTGCATTGTTGCGATTTCGATTTATGTAGATTCGCTCTCTGCTACTATACACGAGAAATTGCACGGTGTGCTCGTAGTTTTTTTTTCTTCTACACGAGCGTTGAATTCGTGTGAAATTGCGAGAATGGGATCGTTTGCGAAATTTATGCTCGTGGAGATATGGAAAAGCTGCGCTCTTCGTTCGAATGAAGATACATCTCGGTTTATTGCGAAATATGCAATACTTCGCAGCCAAGTGCTCGTTATTCTCTCGTGGATGAATTCACGGAGACGATGCCCCTCGAAAAATAACTTCCTTTTAAAGAGCTCGTCTAACGATCATACGCCAAAAAAAGTTGGCGCGTATAAGCGAAAACACAGACACGTATAGAGTAAGAGAGAGAGAGAGACGGTCCGGGGGGTGTCTGGAACAGGTCAAGCGTGACGCAACATCCGGGAGAGCCGGTGGAATTGCCGGAGCGTGCAGAGCAGGTACGTATACACACATAACATGCCCCTTTCTCACGGCGAAGCTGCAGTATAGACGCGATGGAGTTGTTGCGGAGAATCGAGCCAAATGAACTCGGTTATCTCTTGGCGCTTTTGACGCTCCTCTGGCTCTCTACTCTACGATCCTCTGTGTAACGCGATACCTTTCTCGCGATTAATCCCGCGAGAGCTTTGTCTGTACACACAGACGCGCATATAACAGTCTTTTGTTGTGTATACAGCACGTGTGAAATTCGGTCGATCAGAGCCGTGACGCTTGAAATTCCCAACGTTAACTTCTTGTAAAAAAAGTGTTTACAGTCACATCGACGAATGTATATCCAGAAACACAAAAGCCCTTCTTCGATCGGGACGAGAAATGCACCGAGTCATACTTTTTACCAGCCGCGAAATAAAAAGCGTAATGAGAATCCCCCAAGCGGCAAAACAACGGAAAAATCGAACGATCTCGCGCGCGCGGACACAGAACCTCTCTGTATTGTGAGAGGGATCGTGACGTCTGAGGCCGCTTTCCTCTCGCCANATTTTTTTCTTTTTCAAAAGTGACAAATATTTTTCGCGCCACTTTCGCAAAACTGTGTTTCCCTTTAAAAAAAATAGCACACGCGCTGGCGATCGATATTTCCTGCACACGCGGGAAAAAAAAATCTCCCGCCAAATAACGCGCGCGTTATTTACCAAAGCGTCGAGTAAACCAATGATCGCAGAGAGAGAGAGAGAGAGAGAGAGAGAGAGAGAGAGAGTATGTGTCCAGAGGCCCTGAGAGAGAGAGAGAGAGAGAGAGAGAGAGAGAGAGAGAGAGAGAGAGAGAGAGAGAGAGAGAGAGGCTATTACCACATCGCGGTACATTCCGAGCGGATGATTCATCGCTCGACGTGTTGCTCTTTTTCTCTCCCTCTCGCACAGATGGTTAATGGCTCGCTGCGCGAAAAAGTGGGAATTTCATTATTTTTGGCAATTGAATTATGTAGTACCGCCGACGAGAGTATTATATACGATATCAAAGTGCATTTGTTTTTGCTATCGGAGATCTTTGTAGGCTGCGGTGATCGAGTGCGAAACTTATTAGTTTCGGCTTTTTTTCTGCTGATCGTGTATTGAATTCATGTACCGGTTCTATAGAGAGACTTTTCATTGCGGTGTACAAAGATTTAAACAAATCGATGTTGATTTATTGGTGCCGAAGCGGCAATTTGCGAGATAATCGGGTATTTATTACAACTTTCTCGTTACGATGATTCATAACGTACACGGATATGCGGATGATCGATCTTGCCGATGTTAATTAATCAGGTGATCCATCGCGTCTAGGTACAGTATACGCGATGATTGCAGTCGGCGGAGAGGAAATCAAACAGCGATAATTAATTTTCCGAAAATATACGCATATACCAGGAATGATGAAAATCCACACACGACAATCAAAGCCCACTGAGCCGAGAACCCAATTACCTTTTAGCCGAGCGTAGACGCGTCCGTATACCTTCAAAAGCAAACATTCCGAAAATCATACGCCTCGCGTATATACGCAAATTTCGGAAATTCATAACGAGTCCCTCCGCAGACACACAGACTAGACAGACAAGCTGCGCAGACAGCTGCAGCTGCGAAGGTTTCTCGCGGAAAAGCCTCGAAAGCGAAGCCCCAGAGGCAAATCACCGAAGGTATACGGCTTGCGATCAAGGTATATACTTGTATACGCTCACCAGATGCTCTTGCATCACGATCAACTATACGCCGGGCGACAGAGAGAACTTTCTTCATTAGTCGCCCGCGTGTGTCCGGGGAGACCTTATGGGTATTCAGGAAATCAGCAGCTCTCGTTTCCTGCTTGTGCACAAAGTTCCTTTCAGAACGAAAAAAAAAAAAAACAACAACTGGAATATACACGAGATCAGACAGAGCAAACAATTTCCCGAGAGCCGAGAGGAACAAAAGCTGCTCGAAAGTCCATTAGCGGATAACAAAACGTTCTCTCAGGCCGAAGTGGCAATAACTCGGCCGCCGCTATATCGCCGTCGTTGCTTCTGATGAACTCGTGAAAAAAAAAGAGAGACAGCGACCGAAAACCAGGCTTCGAGCTTTTCATTTCAAGCTTCGCGCCGCATTATCGAAAGCTCCCTCTATCTCGCCACACAGGTAAAAATGCGGCGAGACGAAAAAAAGATTAATAATAAAAGCAGCGACGGCGCGCCGCACGCCGAGCGAGAGAAAAAGTGCGTAATGAGTTCTGAAGCCAGAGGCGTGGGCGTATTGCTCCTCCTTTTGCACTGCCGGGCTCATTGTACGCGGAAAAAGAGCGAAAGAGAGAGGGAGGAAGATAATGACGGCGCTGCAGCGTCGCGGCTCTTCCTCAATGAATCTATCTGCGCGCGTTGCTGCAGAAAGAGACTGTCTCGCGCGCAGCGGCGGTGACTCACGCTGTAATTGGGAAATTATAGGCGTATACCTATGCGCGCGAGCGAGAGACACGCTGATCCTTTTGCGCGAATTGGAAGGTGCGCGCGTGGCTATATATGCATGATGCGGGTAAGAGAGCCTGTAATTATAGGCGGACGTCGTTGCAGTTCTTCGTCTTGTCTGAATACTATACTGTATGAAGAGAATTTATCGATGAAACACATCGTATGTACACCGTCTTGATTAGTCCTCGGGGAGTCTTCTCTCTTCCGACGTGAAGCGCCAATAAAACGAATATTTGTCTGACTCTTGCCCCCCGCGCCATTTGCTCGACGTGGATGGATGGTTGCGAAAGAAGCTAAGCTGATGATGCTCTCAATCGGTGAGATCCGCTTGGTAGCTCTTTTATTGGACCGGCGGCCAAGATTGATATTAGCTTAGGGGCGCTAAGGAGATAAATTTTCATCGATTCGAGTAGCATCGTGTATAACGACTACGACGACGACGACGAGTACGCAAAAAGAGAGAGGGAGGGAGTTTCTCGAAGAGTCCAGAGGCGCAAGAAAAGAGAATGAACAATTCTCGAGCGGAGCGATGAGGAACACACGCTTTATGAGCCATGAAATTGTTGAATGAGGATCTCCCGGTATGGCTTTCTGATGAGGTGACTTTTTTCGCGATCCCAAAGTCCAATAATTATTCAATCCTGAGTACTGTGTCTCGGTTACTCCATCATCCTGGCATTTTGCCTTGATCCTTTTTTTTTCAATCGAGTAGCTATTATCGTAATTATGATTTTCATCGCGTTGTATAACGTTTATCATACCTTCGCACTTTTGTATAAACTACTCGCGCGTTTATCCGCACAACAAGACATCAGACACAAAGAGTGTAATTTCTTCATGAGCATAAAGCCAATTATTCGGCCTCTTCTCGCGAAATATTCCAGGGGTGATGTCACTACGCAGTCTAGGCGCTGTAGGCGTGCGAAATAACACATCCGAGCTTCGGATAAGCAAAGTTATTAAAAGAACAAACTGATGCGGCTCTCCTCTCGCTTCTATTCTTGGAACTTCGCAACTTCGCAACTTCGCAACTTTGCTGCGCTGAAGCTACCCGTCGAAAGAAAATCATTCGCTTATGGAACAACGAATCTGTACAGGGGTGTAGCCGTATTTTGTATGTACAAATCGAGAGCAAAAAAAAAAAGAAGTCAGGCCGCAGACAGAGAGAAGAAAGCAGCACCTGCGGCAAGGCCAGTGGCAGCTGTTGTGACGCAGTCGACGCGTGCCGCGAAATACTGCTCATCGAGCCGTATACAGCCGATCGCGCGCGGCTTGGTGAAATTTTCAATTTATACAAGCCGCCGATTTCGCCACAGTATAGCCGTGTCTACTTATTACATATTGATCGGCCTGCGAGTGTACGAGACGAGCCGTCGGTTATCTTTGAATAATTGAAGTGGCTGTGAATCTTCCCATTGAATTATCGGGTATAAATGGGGAAACTCCCATTGTCGCACGCAGGGGAAAGAGCCAATATTCAGTCGAAAAGGCACAACGGCTCTGTCGTCACTGTCAGCCGATTAAAATTCCAGAACAATCGATGCCGTTCTCTCTCTCTCTCTCTCTCTCTCTCGCTCTCTCTCTATATATATATACATCTATATATATATATATATATATACACGTATATACTCGGTGCGCTCTCGCAATAAAGGTCGCCCCTCGGGTTGACGAACTCGAGCGCTGCCGCTCGCTTTCTACCTGTTCTTTTCAGTCCCGATGACAGGAGCGGATCACTGCCGCAGCTTTATTTCGGTATGGACTCGCTGCTATGCAGTGTCTATAGAGCGTCTCTGTGATAGAGGCTGAAAAAAAACAATCGGATTTTCAAATTCAACTATACGTGCGAGTTCGGTGCAGTCAGCAGTAGTGCGGCGAGCCGCAATCGTCGAACTATACACGGACTCGTTACAAAGTTTCGTGCTGACCGAGCATCAGCCCCGATGAACGACAGGTGCAATTCGCGCTCGATAACCCGCGCAATTCGATGAAATTCAAACGCCCGTATATCTCCGAAGGTTAAGCAAGCACTTTCTCATCCCTCCTCGGCTTGGCAACGACGCGATGACCGAGCTTAAAAATAAAGCTTCGGCCATAAAAGAGCGAAAATAAATACGAAGGCGCGGAATGCCGAGAGAGCGCGGAATAAAAATCGCTCTCTTTCTCTCTTTCTCTCGTACATACCGCCGCGAGAATTCGCTTTCTCGCAGCGAGCTTGAAAGCGGCTCCGGATTTATTATTAGAATCCGGCGTCATTTTACGTAAAAAGCAAAGTGCCTCCCTCGTGTGCGAGAAGACAGACAGGACTTTCGTTTGACTTTCCTGCTCTCGCTTTGACGCCTGCGCGAGCTTGTAAGTACTATAAGACGCGCGCGGGTTACTCCCTTCATCGTCGCGGAATGAGACGTGCCACTTACTCTCTCTCTCTCTCTCTCTCTCTCTCTCTCTCGCTGCTTCTGCTGTGTGACTTTCTTTATAAGGGGATATTACTGTCGAGGAGAATCCGACTTTTTTATCGTTGCATTATTTTGGGATGGAAAAGTCGCGCGGTTTCATTTTCGTCGTATAAATTACGAAGCTTGAATCTGATAAGGCGCTCGCTCACTGTGTGACGCTGTTTCGAGAGGAGATAGTATTGCGATATGAAATTAGCATATAAGAGAGACTTTGTTTCGTATAAAGAACGCAAGTTATGAGCTCTGACAACTGGACTGAAAGCTCGTTCTCTTTTAATACGCACTGCATGCACTGGGAATTTAAAATTTTCAAATAATCGAGTCAAGCTCCAAAAGCGCAAAAGCACAATACTGTAAAGAAATGAATATCGATTCCAGGAAGACGTCGTTCTCGACTTTATTTTTTTTTTTCCAGGTCAAGTCGATAATCCCCGCCGTCGCGAAAGTTTAAGAAACCGCTCACACAGACTGAAGCCTTTTGCAAACGACTATGGTCTCCTTTTCTCAGCACTCCGAGCGCACAGCAAAAGCATCAGAGGTATACAGCGGAGGGAAAATAAAATAATAGCCACGCGGTGCCATATACGTGTAGCCACTGTATTTCCAGTGGTTTTGCGCGCGGGTTAACGGTCTCCCGCTGCAGCCGAGGAAGAGAGAACAAGGAAATAATATCGCGAGCTCTCTCTCTCTCTCTCTCCGTAGTTTCGTTCACGTGTGACAAACGTTACAATTATCTTTACGGTGTATATGTATATATAGCTGACGCCTCTATAGGCTATGGTCCTATTGTTTCTACGATTGTTACTGCAGCGACGAGAGGAACAATGAGATCTTAAACATTTAATTGACGCCCGGAGGAAGTTTAAGTGCCAGCGGGGCTGTAAAAGAAAAAAGTCTGCATTTCTTCACTTCGCGCAGCTGTGGGATTTGTTCAAAGTGCTGAAGTATAAATATTTGCAGAATTTTAATGGGACCTAAATCCCTCAATCCTATATATGTACGATTGCTTTAAGGAGAAAAAAAAACTTTCATAACACGCGCAGAAAATAATTGAAGCCGCGCGGCTGAAAAGTCTTAAAAACGAGCTCTGGAAGCCGGCACGAGGTTGCTGATGATGCCTCGGTGCGCGCTTGTCCGCTAACGGGATCTCTCGTCTATGGGTAACAAGCGGCAGGAAACAGCAGCCGCCAAGTCTTTCGTCCATGCGCGACATGAGTTACAATTATTGTTATTACAAAGTGCAGCAACGGGAGAAGCGCATACCTCGCTCCAAGCTGTGCATCTAGACCACCTTGTGTGTACTAAATTCGGCTTCTAAATCAAGAAGACAGCGCGTCATTTTTTCTAATCAACGTCGTTCTTAAAACGAATAAGTTGAGACTTTTGAGATACTGCCCCGATAAACTGCAGCAGCAGCTGCGGCAGCGGCATTATGCGCGAGGATATTTCACGAGGAATCGCGCGACGAAGACCAAACGAGAAACAGATCTTCGCGGCACACGCCCCCACTGGTGCAGCACACACGAGGCTGCGAAAGTTATGACTTCCGAGAGAACAGCGCGGAAATCCGTCGCCTACGGAATCGTGAGCCAAGCGTGGGCCTTCGGACCGTGTTGAATCATAATGCAATAATGCCCTCTTGCTATATATATGCATACATATAATGTAGTATACTTTTATTCTTATGTAATGGTGAATCACGACGGGCTTCTTACTTCGGGGGAAGCTGTGCGCTCGATCTTCTTCTCACTGCTTTGACTTTCAAATCGAGAGAGGCTTTTGGGTGAAAACGATCGTTAGACATATTATGCAAGCTTCTTTTATATACGGTATAATGGTTTTTTTTCTCGTTGTGTAATTTTTCCGTGCGAGTTGATACATTGTCTGCACTTTCACACGTAAGAAGTGTACACACATATGCATTGTCGGAGGAATTATTCCATTTGTCAGAGGAGCAATTTTACACTCTGAGTCACGCAAGTGACTTTTTTATGCTAATTCGCCCTTCTTTCGCGTTATTTATTACTCATATGCAGGTATACTGTAATCGTCGGCTTATGTGCATTAAAAAAAAAAAAAAAATCAGCGAAGTATTCAGACACTCTATCTAGACTTCTTGCAGAGATTATTATTTTAAAAATCCCGTTAGCGTCCTTATAACCGAATTCCACGCGGCTTATCTAATGTAACACTTACGTTCTGCGACGAGCACTCAATATTAATGCGCTTCTCCTTATACCAAAGAATAAAAATAAATCGATAATAACAATCAAGCAAGCACTGTCTGATCGTATATTATACGAGAAAACAAAAGGAGTAGTCCAGCAATTAAAGTCTCGAATTACCCTCCACAGACACGAAGCCCACGAGGGAAAGTGACGAGCCTGTGTGCTCGGCGATCGATAAGCAAAATTCAATTTCGGAGAATTCGGCTGTATAATCCCACGTGTAAGCTCCTCTGACGCATTATACACATCGGGGCTGAATAAGGAACGCGCACGAATTTATTGCAGGCACACGCGCACAGGAGACTCCTCCCTCGTGTAGTAATATAACGAAAGCACCGGCGGTCACACCCAGCGGTGAAAATAAACGAAGGATTAATCCCACGAAGGAGCGTTGACACAGTTTTATCTTATCTTGATGTATTTCTTTTTTCGGCGCCGATATACGCTGATGTGCTTTTTTCGCCAAAACGGCTGGTGGAGGATAAGATCGGAAGAGTTTGCGTGCGTGTGGTTAATATAACGATCGGTTATTTTTCGAGGGAGGGATTATCGTTGTTTTGTTTGGGTTCTCCGGGATGAAAGGCGATTTGCAATTGTAATAGCCCAGCTCTTTTTCGAAAAAGGCAATAAAAGCTTCCATGATTCATCCGCTCATATGCAGGTGACGGAGATATGAATTTTTTACTCAGCGCTATAGCTTCGGGAGATTCTCCTGTGCGCATGAATATTAATGCCTCGCTGTCATTAGAAGGCAACTTATTGCACTACCGCATAGCTTATATAGGGGAGCGTCGAGCTTCGATCCGGAGATGACTTTTTATCAGCGAAACTCGCGACGATAGTTCCACTAGACGGACACGTTTTAAAGAGAAAAAACTATACACAGTTGCGGGTGCCTGCGGATTACAATGCTTATACACTCGTTGCCATGCGAGATTACGCCCTTTTCTTTCTTTTTATTCCACGTAGACGAAGAGTAAGAGTTACGTATCACGTCGTAATTTTTTTTTCTTTCCCGAAATCGGCGTAAATCTCTCATCAAAAAGTACGGCGTCGAGTCGCGCAATGATTCTCTCTTTGGAAAGCGGGGAACCTCTATAAATTACCCGACGGTATTATGTACACGTATACTGGTATATCCTCTTTTTTTTCCAAGGCGAATGACTTCTCTCCCTCTCGCGTATACTTCCAAATATATAACGTAAGGGCGCGAGAACAGAGGAATAAATGAAGTTCAACGCGAGTGTAATATACTTCAAAGGGCGAGCGCGTGGGAGTAGGCGAAAAGGAGAAAAAGGACGAATAATAAGAGGAGGGGGAGGAAGTAGACAGGTTTCTGTGAGGATGATTCACCGCGTTTACCGCCTGTGTGTGTGCGAGAGAGAGGTGCGGTTTTCGCCATAGGTATATATATATATATATATATATATATATATATCTATACAGAGACACTACTGTGCGAACGCGCGCGGCAGTGGCTCTCAAAGTCAATAACCTGAGTATGGTATGATTTTTTTCTTCTTTTTCCAGACTAATTTCTGTGATGAAGAAGAAAACCATCGCAGTAAGATAAATCATCGCAGCGATCGGCGAGTGCGATGACTGCTATATTCGCTCGCTGACATAGCGACGCGTACGTACACGGTAGAGTGTGCCGTTGCGCATCTCGTTATTAGTTCGAGGGTATAACACAGGCATACACGTCGTAATCCAACAAGAAGACGAAATTTTTTTCCGCATCGAGCGCTGACTGGCACAAACAAGACATCCAATATCAGCCTCGAGGTTGCAGTAGCGCAGAGAACAACAATACCGGCCCTTTTTTTCGTCTTCTCTCTCGCTCACTCCTCCATATAAATTTTTCAATGCACTGCACCGATCGTCTTATCGAGCGTGACCGTTCTGTGCTAGTTGGCAGAAGCAGGAGGTCGGCTCCTCGCGTAAAAAGGCTTATATACCCCGCGCGCGTACCTATATCAGCCAGAGGCCGCAAAGCGCTCAGAGACGGATTCGCCGGGTGCAAAAAACGCGGGGAGAGTATATAATATATATATATATATATATATTGCGGACGCGCAAGCGAATTCGATCGGCGGAGCTCAGTGCCGGATTCCTAACGATCGTCTTTCTCTCCGCTGCAGCAGCAGCAGCAGCAGCGCTACTCGTTCATGCGCTCCTGTCGATCCTTTTTTGCGGTCTCCGATGCGGCTCGATTTACGCGCGGGGAAAAGAAAGAATATTACGTGTGTATGTAAGTGTATGGATAGTGGGGAGACCGGACGGAGCGTCGTGATGCTATTTTTCGAAATTATTTTCTTTCTCGTCGAGGATGAGCCGTGCGGACTGCGGTTCGATTCGAAGGTGGATCACGTGTGGTGTGTATGACGTGACTGAATAAGTTATCGCGATGTATTAATTAAATCTCGCGATGAGGCTCGAGGAATGCCGATGCGGAGTCGCTACCGTTAGCGAGTGTAAACAAAATTCAAGGATTGTTGTATATACTGAGTTAATAGAGTGTATGTATAAAACGAAAATTACGCAGCGCTTGGTTTAAATAAATTTCAATTAAGCTGATCGCTCTGTTATTTCCAAGCCGTGGAATTACGCTGCCTCCACCGCAGCCCTGCATTACGAGCTACACTGCGGTCGTCTCTTTATTCTCCCTCGGATAAAGTGAACGAAATCTCGCGTAGCCCATTAAAAACTTGGAGGTCCATCTCGATCCACGGTTATAGACTCCATTAAAGTGTCAGAGCCCGAGAGCGTGTGTATACGATATACCTCATCTCAGAGAATTGCTCGAGTATAAAGCATTCGTATACACACAACAATATTATAGTTGCTGTATAACACTGTAAATAAATGAAACGTATATATCGCGGTCATTATCATCATAGACTCGGGCGCAGCAGCACCTTTCTATTTCGCCGTTCCGGATAACAGGCGATTTGCGGATAAGACTAATTGGCTTGGCGTACCGTGATACATATATACAGATTCGAAGCCCTAGAAGTGAGCCGGTGGCTGCGATGTTTAAAAAATTCGATAATCAAATTAGGACTCGCGGAGAATCTCTCCAGGGGCTGCGCGCGAAAAAGCCTGTCCCTCTGTCTCTTTGGTCCACCCTCCCGCGCACGTGTCCATCAATCACGCGCGAAGCCAATTAAAAACGTCTGCTCTGGACACACACACACACTACACTATAGTATACTGGCGAAATTGAGTGAAAACTCGAGAGATATTCCGAGGCGATATGAAACGGAATGTAATCACTTTCGAATCATCCCGAGCATCAATCATTCGAACTCTCGACTGTACGTGTATACACACAGCACAATAGAGCCATTAAAAAGGAGGAAATTTCTCTAAAATCCAGGCGAAGAAAGCACCTGCACTGTATATATGTTATACCTATATCCGATTGAATAACTATATAGATTTCAAAGCGAGGAATCCCGTACACACAGATAAATAAAGCTCTCCCCCCAAGATTTACGATATAATAAAGCGAAAAGAAAGAGGGAAGAAACGATGGAACTCGAAGAAGCAGCAGCAGCGGCAGCGACGGCGGCGCTGTGTATATATATAAGTACGTCTCGCTCGAGCGACTGCTCTCCGCTTCAGCTCTCTCGCGGATTCCTTTGTTTAATGCCTTATTGCGCGATATATTTTAACGCGGCTACGGCGAACGAACTTGTTGCCAGGCGGGCGACTATGGGCAAGCTCACCGCGAGACCGCCACCATCGCCGCACCGACAACAGCTGCTGCTGCTGCTGCTGCTACTGCTCCTGCTCCGACTCGATTTTTCGTCTATACCTATATATATACACACACACACACGTGTATAATCGGCGCCCGGAGAAAGCTATCGCGCTCGAAATCTATACTATACTATACGCGTGTGCTACACCGAGAAAATCTTTTGTTGTATCTCACGCGGTTTACGTAAATTTTTCACATTTGCCTCAGAATGTAGTTCAGTGGAATATTATTGCGCTTATGACTGCAGAGGAAGAACGAACGGGGAAAATTATCAGGATGTAATTAAAGGATAATTGTATATGGAGAGGATGTGCAGCTTCGAGCTGCAGTCGTAAAGAGCGGAGAGAGAGAGAGAGAGAGACGTAAAAACGACTGTAAATATACGAGGCCGCCGGCTGTAAAACACTGTAAAATACGACCCACATTCGCCTGTATGATATAAAACGAGATGCGAGTTTCAGTTCTCCTTTTGGAAAAATTCAATAATACATCCGTAACTCCGTCTACTGTTTATACACGCGTTTGTCACGGCTACGAGCGAGAAACGTCAAACACGCGCACTTTGTTTCAAAAATATACAGAGTGAAATTCGCGCGCGAAATTTAAAAGAAAGATGCCCGATCTGCTTCGAGGAATAAGAGGCCCCAAACGAAGAGCGACGAGCTATCTAGGCTGCGCAGTATGTGCAGCTCCCCTCGGCTCGTATATATTTACTCCCTGTGACACTCATGAAGCTGAAGCACGTGTGCAGTATACTTCGTCACCCAGACTGCTATCCTCCAGCCGCAGACTGTGTGTACACTGATGGCTTTTCGTGCGCGCGCATATATATATATATATATATATATATATATACACACGTCGTTCGTCCTCCGCAGTACTCTAATTGCATTTGTAATTACAGAGATAATTGTCGGCGATTGAATTCGCCAGCCTGTGTTTAATTCGTTAGCTGTGTATTATATATCGCGATTGAATTAGCGATCAATAACCCGCTGTTACTCGTTACAGTCGACTCCCCTATACACCGTATCTCTCTCTCCCTCTCTCTTTCTATAGTCTCTTCCTTTTCTCCGAGGGATGAATAGAGTATCCGGCGGATATCCGCGAATCTCCTTGGTGGGCCTATATACGCTGGCCCTTCTTCCTCCTTTCATCGGCACGTGAGTTCAGTGCGTATAGGGGAGATGACGCGTCGAGTCAGAGATGCTCGAAGAATTCGAGGGAGTTTATGAGAGCCGTATCCCACCTCACATTATACACCCGCGTGGAAATAGGTCGAGGGGGTAATCTTCGTCGAATTTTTCGGCTACAGCACATCTCTCGGCGATTAATCGCAAGCATATTTCATTATATTATACGAGCGCACGCGTGTCACTACTTTAAATCTCAATCATATACACACTGCAACATAACGTCTGCGAGCGCGCAATTTACTCGAGCGCAAATTGAAATTCACCATCTTAATTTGAATCCTCCTTTTTTCCCTCTCATCTCTTGCTCTTGCTCTCCTCTCTCTCAGCCAGATATAAATCAAGAGGGGCGAGCGCGCGTGAAAAAGCCAGCGATGAAAAAGGAAATATTTGCCGTCTGCGCACTGCACGAGAGAGAGAGGCTCTCTATTTTTTCAAGCTGCTATACGCGTCCCCATCATCGTGTCCTTCGCGCGCGTGTATTTTTAGATAAACCAAATGCAGCGAGAGAAAGCCGACGTGCACACATGCACGCGCGAGTACTGCTCGATTTATATAACTCATTACGCGTGCGTCGAGTTTTATAATTTATATGCGGGTAAATAACTAATAATACGCATTATTTAATCGTCATATCAGCTGGCGAGGGAATAATCGATGCGTGCAAAATGCACGATCAAGTTGAAAGCCGTGTATATATACAGCGCGCGAAGATTGCAAGTTACGTGTCGTAGATATCCTACATTTAAAGCAGAGCTTCGAGATGAATTAGGTGGATGGCGTGCGCGCACGATTTTATTTGTCAGAGAGGTGCAGCGCACGCAGCGTCCATTAAGCGTTAATCATATACGAGAGCGCGAGCGCGCGTCTCGGCCTAACGCGCGCGTATAATTCTTGCCGGGAAAAATATTAAACCGTTCCCGCGAATAAAAACGAACGAACCGCCGCCGCCACCGCCGCTGTGTTTGTTTCTAATAAACATTAACACGCGCTTGGAACATCGCTTAATTATCTCCATCTCCGTGGCTTTCTTCTGTAGACGTGCGTTCCAGGCTAATCAGAGCAGTTTTTTTTTTACTATACGTGAAGAAGAAAATTTCGACTTGAAAAATCGATCCTTATACATTATCCCGGAGAGAGAGAGAGAGAGAGAATGACGAGGTACATAACGGGATTTATCGACGCCGTTGATGCTAGCGCGCGCAAAAAGCGACTTAACGAGACGTTAGGGATTGCATTCCTCGCGGGCACATACGAATCGAGAGAGTAATTGCGAGGGTGAATACAAATCTACCGCGTGTCGGGGCGTTACCTTACAACGACACCGATCAGACATTACACTCAGACGTAATGACGCCTCGCACGGCCACACTCTCGTGACGTGTCATTTTCTTCACTCATCAGCGGCACGTCCTTTTTCTTCTTTCTCTCCCTGATCGCACGTGTGAATTCGCTAATGGAAACGGACTGTCTAATTAAGGCTCTAGAGCATGGGATCGTCTCGTGGAAACTTTTCCAGAGTGACTTCAATTTTACACTTGATGCGATTCTCTTACGATACACACGTCTGTCACAGTTGCTTGATCCGACTAGAGCACGGAAAGGGTTGGATTTCGCAGCGAAGAGAGAGGAAAAAATATATAAAGTAAAAAGTATCATGTGTGATACTTTGCCAGTCGAGCTATATATACTCGCGAAGAGAGAGAAAGAGAGAAAAAACTGCTGATGCTTAATAACGGGTAATTTTTTTTACTGGTATACACGCGGCAATAATTTACATTTGCAATGAGCGTACATCCAGCAGCTGAGATATTAACCTGATTGCCGAGAATTACGCATCGCGTTTCAAATCCTATATCTCCCCCGAAAATGTGAGCGTGTGATAAGCATCATCAAGCGGAGTATAACATAAATAACGATTCACGACTTCCGGGAAAAACCGCACGAAAAATTTCTGCACAGCCCCTGCGAGATTCTCCTTTCGTCATCCTCGAACTAGAGCATCGGCTACGTTGTTGCGAAAGAAGATCGGCAAATAAAGAAAGTACACTATATGCACACTATACGCATGGCTGCGCAACTCGCGAAACTGCATCGGCGGCTCTATGCGTATACAAGTACACCAAAGTCAGGCCGGTGTATACACACGAGCGGAAGTGACGTCACCTCGCGGAAGTCCCTCGATCGCATTCTTCGTCGCGCAATCAAACCGTAAAGAATTAATCGCCGACTCTCTCTCTCTCTCAGTCTTCGTTTTATCGTCGCGGAGGACGAAGAAAATGGCCATTACAATGGCTCGCGGCTACAGCGCGAAGCGAATCGCCCTTCGATTTCGAGCCGTGAAACGTACCGAGTTTTTGCCGCGGGTTTTAATTGTCCGCGAGAGCAGCGGACACCGATATCGCTCTGTGGGGAGTGAGGATTCGATGTTTACGACTACGGAGCTACGCCGATTTTTCTGTTAAGCTGAGCTGAGCAGCGTGCTTTTTTATCCGCTTGATGAGCGGTAGATTAAGCGCGCCGACTGGTTCTCGCCGATTGAATTACAGGTTTTGCATGACCTCAAATTTCGTTTTATTTTAAATCGCGAGTTTGTGTATGATAATCGTGGAAAACGATGTTTACGCCCTGTACATATATAGCCGCAACGCTGTATCGATCACGTCGCTCACATCAGGCGACACTTCGAAAAGAACTGTACGCCCGCGTGCATTGAAATTCAAAAGTTCAAAGATCCTTTGAGAGCCGATAAAAGGGTCGAAAAGGAAAAAAAATTCATGCAGAGTCTCTGAAACTCACCGAAAAGCCTCGGGAGAGAGGGCAAACAAGTTCACTCTTGATCCCCGTATGCGTGCGTCGTCGCAGGCGTGTGAAAATCCGTCTGAAGAGTTCGCTACAATGCAGTATACAGCAGCGTCGTGTTACTCCCACGTGTGCATATGGTTATCACTGAAACGCGCGACACTGCATATACACGCGGACGTGTATCACTGCACACGTTATGTATATAGGGGATAAATCGATGCGACGCGGCGCTCTTTACTCGAATCTTACCACGTACACTACTCCGTGCGTGCAACACTGCGGCGTTATGCAATACGCGTTATACTCTTCCGGATTTTTTTTATCTCCGCGAATATAGCGTCCGGCCGAAATAGTCGATGCAGTTAGTATATATAGAGTCGAATCTCTCTTCGGCGGTTACAGTGCGATACGGAGCGCGACTTGCCGAGCGGATGACGAGCGAGTGAATGGACGAAGGAAGCCCGATGCGGAGCCGCGGCGCTGCTATACCGGCTAAGAACGGACCAAGCCGCCAAGGCGAGGAGCTCCAGCTACCGTGAAAATCGACTTTCTTGCTAAAGTTTCTTCCTCTCCGTGCGCGCGCGCGCGCGCGCGCTGTGGAAAAGTATACTGCTGTGGCTATTGCGATTACTTTTAGTCGCGGGCTTGTTTCCGAACGTATACACGTTTTTTCGCAGCAACGAAGTATATTGTATGTCGGTTTCTTTTTCTTTCCTGTGTGAGCTATTGTTAGATTTTATAACAAAAAATTGCCTGCAGAGTTTGTGAAAAAAATCGTTACCGTCTCGAGAGACGCGAGGAGATCGTTTATCCGAGAAGATATAGCGGAGAGCGGTACGGCTCGACTTATTTATCAGACTAGAGTGAAGACGCGCTCTTTCTCTGGCTAATGCTCGTGTGCAGTCGTGCGCGTACCCCCGCATGCGCGGACGCAGGCGATCGTGAAATATGGCCCTCGAGAAAAATTCGATCTCGAGTGTGTACTATAAAGAAACGACGTAAAGAAGAAAAAAACATCATCGTCTGACGTGAACCGCCTGTTTCTACTTAAGTAAAAAAAGAAACAAACGAAATAGAACGACGCCACTGTGACTTAATATTTATGTCACACAGCATAAAGGAAATTCCAGGCGCGTCCAATTTTCGAGAGCCGACACAAAATTTCCCCGAGCGACGTTAAAATTTAGAACGCGGCACAAAGTGCCGCTTCGCGCGCGAAAACGAGCGGTGGCCGCGTTATCTTTCTCCACGTCCACTAGCGCGCGTTTTATAGCTCTTTCTCGTTTCGCCTTTTTGTCCCAACTGCAGCGCCGTGGTCTCCGGCGGTTTTTACGCTCCCGAGTTACTCGTTCTTCTTTTTGGAGCTGTGTTCGCCAGGGCTCTGCGCGAAATTGAATTAACGCCGATGATCGCTAATCGCTTCTCGATAGCTTCCTCTTGCGCTTATAATACATTATACATTTTTTCAAACGTTTTCTCCGGTTTTATGCCTCTTTAGACAAGTTTTCCACGAGCCGGAGACCCTTCTTTTTTTTTCTCTCTCTCTCTCTCTCTCTCTCTCTCTCTCTCTCTCTCTCTCTCTCTACTCAGGCAGCTCGATTAGGGAAGGACTCGCGAGATACGGCTGAGCAGAGAGCCATCTTTGAAGATAGCGGCGGCGGCGGAGAGAGAGAGAGAGATATTTATGATGCGCCGCCTGTGAGAAATGTTGATGGCCACGAGCACCTGACGTACTTCGATCTGCGGCCGGCGTTTCTGTTAAGCTTCGCTCTCAGGAATTATCGAGCAGTCGTCTGAGCGATGCACTACTCGCGTGGCTGCTGATGTGAGGGTATGTGCTCGCGTTAACCCCGATAGTTTTTCAATGCTGCTGCTGCTGCTGCCGAGAGTTTTATCGTTGTTCTGCGGGATTATTCGTTAACAGATTTAAATCTTCAGCTCTGCTGTTGCTGTGGATATCGATTTCAGGATGATAATTTGAAAATACGCCGTACGAGCTACTTGTGTATACGAGGGTAATAAACGATGCAGCAGCGTATAACCGCAATAAAACTGAAATTATCCTCTGGAAGATAAGTGGCTATGGATGCTTCTCGGCTCGTTCGCACAGTCGGAAGAGAGATTTCAGAATTTACCGATGCTCTTAACGGATCTGCTTGCGGAAAGTCAAATATTAGTTCAGCAATATTATTATAAAATTATATAGTTTTTCAATTATAATATCATATACACTCGATAACGGTAAAAGCTCAAAGTATATAAAATTGCGCAACACTCCCTTCGTGCGTAATATAACCCTTTACTCCCACGCACGCATCTCCTCGCCCACTGCAAAACCCGCGCACACGTCGCTTTATTCCTTCTCTCCTCTGTGCGTTTTGCTCGGCCAACAGCGAGAAGAAGCGTATATATACCGCGTACATGAGTCTTTTCAGCGAGGAAGCTCGGGGCTGCCCGGAAGAGGCGAGTGAAATAAAAGAACCGCGCCGAGACTCGCGGGGACAAAGGAGCAAAGGAGAGTCATTCACGTGAGCGCGCGCGCGCAGGTAGTTGTCAGTTGATCTCGCGCGCGGCGCCCGTTGACGAGCGTTAAATGTCCGGTGAAAAACGCCGGCTCTGGCGTGCATAATCGCTTCATTTTCCGTATACTCTCTCTCGTGCGAGCGTTAAGTGCGTGTGTATTTTTTTAGAGATCTTCCTAGTTTAGAGCTTTCGGTTTAGTTTTTGACGAAACGAATCATTACGATCGATTGTATACTGAATTATAAAACACAATAAGCAAAAAACCCCGCGGGGAGTACAACGATGTAAACCAAAAAAGCAGTGGTTTTTCAACGCCGCTTGTCCAAGCACTCGAGCGCACTTGCTTCGATCGAGCGAACCCTCCCCGCGCAGTACAGCTTGGGAAAAGCGCGGCGTTTCTCCATCGCAGTATATATAGTAGAGTCCGCGAAATAAAAAGGGAAATCGGCGCTCCGCTCTGAATCGAGCAACGCGGCGTCGACGAGAAACTCTCGAGTGTCTCCTCTCGTCGCGCTAAAGCCCCTAAACTGTATACATTCGAAGTGCAGCAAAAGGCCATACCGACACGGCACGTGCCGCATGCTATTTTCTCTCTCATAAGTACTCTGCCGCCGCTGATGCTTTGTTAATTGGGCTGCGTGCGCTTTTCCATCGGGCTGAAACTTAGAATTTGAATATTTATAGCAAGCCGGTACGATTATTACTTCACACACCGCTGACTGTGCTGTATGAGTCAGTCGATCGTTACACGTACACAGCGTTCGACCTTATTTTTATAACTCTCGCATCGCTGTGAGGAGAATTTCTCTACACGAAGTCTAATTAAAATGATCTTTCAAAACGTTCACGCTTCGATCTCGCGCGGACAAGCTTTTTGAACTTTCTAACATCTAACTGCGCGCACGAATCCCTAAGGAGAGCTGCTGGCGAGGTGCGGAGAACGTGTAGTTTTTGAACTGTGATAACCAGGCTCTGTGTGCTGTAGGTATATGTGCGAGCTATCTCGCCGTTGCGAAACGTCGATAATTCTCGGAGATAACCCGAGCTATTTTTCGCCTTAACGATTCGCCTCGAGAATTTTAATCGCCAACCGGTCTCTCGTCGAATGCTTTTTTTTAAACTCGGTATTTAAAAACCGAGACTCGACAGCGTGAAAGGGTCGGCCGGCTGCACATGTCTCGACTCACCCTCGTCGTCGTCGACACATCTGTGTGTGCATATTGACCTCCGGTGTCTAGCAGCGGTTCACACAATGCCTTCAGCTCTCTCTCTCTCTCTCGTGTCGCGTGCACTGCCGTGCAAGGGGAGAACTCGCGACGCGTGCCACTGGCCTAATCATGGCTTTGGGCGGGGCTCCCCTACTCCCCCGCGCGCACGCACACACACACACACACACACACACATACTGCCGTCGTCTGAACTTTAATTGGGGGATGCTTAATGGGGTTGCTGCTGCAGCAGCTAAATTAACGGAGATTGCATTTGCATTAGTGGGCGAGTGAGCATGAGGAGTTCATTGTGCGGCGGCGGCGGCGCGGTGAACGGTGTCGGTACGCGCAATTTTTCCAAAGGGGTTGAGAGGATCAAAGCAGCGAGTGCCTGTAGTTTTGAGAGAAAAATTCTTCGTGCGGCGCGTGCAGCGATGTCCGTCGACACTGGACTGGCGGCTAACGAAACAGAGCGTAACAATGCCGCGAAGAACCGCTGCGTCTAGCTACACGATTTCCTGTGCCAACTAGGCGCGCTCGTGATCTTCCAGCTATGTAGCGGAAGTTTCTTCAACTGCAAACAGCCTCTCCCTCCCCCCCCCTCTCTCTCTCTCTCTCTCGCTCTCTTTAGAGAGATCTTTCTCAAAAAGTTCAGAGCAGAAAATCTTCAACGAGATTGCACTAGCACATATTTATAATAGCAGGCTAAGTATATACTTACAGTTACCGGAGCTGACGTACTCGTAGAGAAGCGAGGCGGCGATGTCTTCGGTGGCTCGCTCCCAGAAGCCGTCGCAAGCGACTATCAAAAAGTCCTCAGTGCCGTCGAGCTCGATCTTTTTGATCTCCGGCTCACCCGACACGAAAGGTTTGTACTTGGCATCTCCTGCAACGTAAACGTCCTCGTTAATATATCATGTACGTAATTATAATCGTTATTATAACTACATCGGGACAAATGACCAAATCGATAAACGTTACAGGCATATTTTACAGTTAGCGCTCACGCTCGCGCACGCAACCGAACGTATCCGCATCCCGCGCGCGCGCGCTCAATTAAAATTAATGAACTAATTAAAGGAATGTGCGCAGGCTCATTTTAATAATGGCGCCAAAGTAGCGTAGGAGCCACGCTTCCGGTTATTATATACCGGCTCCTGCGGCTACTGCTATGGCTCGTGTCTATAGCGTGAGAGAATGCATGTTCGATAAGCTTAACTGGTTCTGCCCGATAACGCCTCCCCGAGTCCCCGACTTATCTCGCGCCGATGCTGATGCAACTATATATCTGCGGCGGCTTGATGTAGTACGTGGGTGCGAAAATTCCGTCTCCCGATTTAGCCACTGCCGCTCGACTTTTCGACAGGTTCGTCAATCGACCGGATAAAAATATCCCGTCCTGTCGTATATAGCCATCGTCCACATGTCGACGCTTATTACGAAGCGAGTATCACGCCCAGCGTTTTGGCGAGCTCTTTATAAGCTCTTCCAGCTCCGTATATAACTATACAGCCATAACTGTCTTCGTATGGGTATAGGAGAACGAGCACGTATTATTCTGTCAGCTCACACACGCACACACACATACACTGCGCTGCAAGCAGGTATACAGGACTCGAGACAGGATGCGCCGGCCGGTGTGCCAGCTACTTACGGCGACGCGCCCAGAATTTTCGAGTCGCGAATATATAAAGTCAAGCCGAAAATGGCCAGAGCCAAAGTGCTGCAGGCTTAGCCTAAACGAGAGCTTGTCCCTCGCACTTTCCTTTATACGCACATATATATATATATATATATATATATATATATAAACTGCAGAGAGCTGATACGCGAGTGGATTACAAACGACTTGCGATTTTCGCCTTACAGCTATGAAAAACAAAGGGAGGATGTGCTGAATTAATAAAAAAATTCACGCCTTGACACACACACTGAATTATTGGTTTTAAACAAAGCGCTAGTTAGTATGCAAAAATTATTTAAGACGCAGTGATGCAATGTCGTGCACGGCTTTTTAATATTTATCGGCTCGATTCGCTCGCTGGCGCAACATTGTTGTGGGGAAACTTCGCGCAACGGTGATATAATAATTATAGCTGCTTGAAGAGTAAGTAGAGTCCACGTATACAACATTGTATAATATACAGTTTGGACTTGGTTTAATTGCGCTCGCTCGATTTGAAAAGCAAATTCGTCGCGTTGGCAGACATTTAAATCGCATCAAGAGAAGCCAGAAGTAGCGCGGATCGAATTTCGAAAAACCGCAGAGACCGCACACGAACTTAAGAACTTTTCTTGAATGTTGCTAATTAAAGATATACGCCTTTCTAATGTATAGAGGGAAATCGAAATTCGAAACTTGTGCCAACCGCACGTAATTTTAATTTTCTAACTATTGCAGTATTGATAATCTCTTTCTCGTAAAGATCGCATAAAAATATAGCAATAACACTCGGTAATTTTTGCTAAAAGAATCAATAATACAAAACGTTAAAGCAGTCGCCATCTAGCGGTAGACGAGAACTTTGAAGGAGTGGCCGGTGAGTGAACTGTCAGTGCTATGCTGTGCTTGCAGTGTTTGACGCGCAGAAGTGCAAGGACGCTGCTCTTCGCTCAACGCAATTCAAAATCGTCTCACTGACCTACGCAATATTCGTGAGTATATCTAAACAGTCAGTTGCCAACTAGTATTTTAGAGTTACCGATTAAACGTCTCTCGAACCGAAAATACTTAGCGGTATCCTTACTTTTTGCGTAAAACACCTGTGGGTAGGTGTATAGCAGCCATGTTACATCTGCATATAGATATACTCTGTGCGCAAGAGTGCGTGAACGATTTTATCTTTGTTAATTCTCGACTCTTTTTTTTTTCTTAGTCATCGCATTGTTGAAAAATGTACACTGGATTTTCCTCGTAATTTTCCTTGGTTTACGAGGCATAATTTGAGTTTTTTAAACGAGAAACATTTTTCACGTATTATTTGCAAATTTTTCAGCATTGCAGTGATTAATTTTTAATCTAAATATGCAGTTCGTAAATAACGCACAATTTATCTTATAAAAAGTGATTGATCACCGGTTTACATTGACTTTTTGCGACATATGTCCGGTATCTCAATGTTCCCATCAAGTTTGCAAGCTTTCAAGTTTTATTCAGATGATTGAATAAGTAGAGTAATAAGTAAATACGCATTTTTTTGTCGTTTAACTCACCTAACGATCTAGAAACATTCAAAACGCCATTGACTCTCCATGAACCATAAAAAATGACTTCTCCTCCTAGCGATTCTATTCTTGATTTTTCATCCTAAAATGATAAAAACAATTAAATTTTGAAAGTTTTGATATGTTGATATGTCTGAAAGTATTTTCAAAGTGTGTTATGATATTTGTAGGTGAACGATATTCATTTGTTTTTTAGACATTCCTTTGATTGAACTTCTGAATCAGCTATCAAAATTTCAAGTGTAAACATGATCCACAAAAACACTCAAATTTCAAGTGATCAAGAGTTATTAAAATTTCGAGATTACGAAGACTACTTAGAATCTTTTATTACACCTAGGGATCTTTTCCATTTGCGAAGCAAATCTATATCTCGACAAATCATTGAACTAGGCTATCACACAGAAGGAACACTAGATAGAGAAACTTTTGAAGAGAGAGTGAAAACAATTAAAAGATATTTGTACCTTAAAGAAAACCCATATGCTTTGTGTTCTGAATCTATAGAGTTAAAAGATATTTTGCTACAAGAACTTGGGCTTCGAGAAAAAGCTAATCGTTGTGGAAAAATGTATACCATCATATTCATGCAACATTCTGGAAAATCCCAGTCTCAAATATCTGCATATATTGATTACAGTCACAGATTAAGAACAGAAGATTGGCTACCGTATTTTGAAAGCAGTAAAAAATTATTACCAACAAAAGATGATTTGTCTTTTTATAACTGGAAAGCTGGGAAATCTATTTTAAACGATTCTCAAAATTTTAAACCTATAATAGATGGCAAAAATGGACTTGTTTTTCAAAATACTCATGATCTTAAATTTGTAGATCCTAGTTCAACTTTTTCTGCTCGTACTACAATATACAGTGAATTGTATGGACCCATTGTACTGTATGATCACAATGCTGAGATTCAATAACAAATAAATGCATCGCTGCCTTAAACTTACTGGATTTTCTGGCTTGTGGGGTATCGTCAAATTAATGCCTCTACCATTTTTAATTAATGCAGCTTGAGAGTCCCCAGCCCATGCAATGTACAAAGTCTTATCATATAATAAAGCACATACAGCAGTAGCACCGCTATTTTTTGTCTGGAAAATAAAAAATGAATAGATTATTACAAGGAGTTACTATTAATAGAGTTCTGATATGAGTTTTCAATTCACTTACTTCATCACACTCTATAAATCGAGAATCTGTTGTATAAAAAGCATCGCGTAAGGCAATTTCTGGATCCGATGGATAGTGCGGACTTTCTATCAAATACTGATGAAGGTGAGCTGCACAATAGGTGGCAGCTTCTTGTCCTCCGTGACCATCAAATACTGCATAGTAATTTACAACGGCATCATTCTGCAAAAGGTCGTTTTAGTTGTAGTCTCTACAGCTAATATCATAAAAATTTCAGTTTACCTTAATACTGAACATAGTATGTAAATCGTGTAAAATTACAGAACGATCTTCCATTTTTCTTCTCCTATTTTTAATTGCATATGAAGAGGCTAGTGGTAATGGTATGGACGGAGGTGGAGGCAGTAATGCTAATCTGCTATTGTCCAAGTAACGTTGACATATTGCATTAACTTTATTTGTAACAGTTTGCATAAGTTTTAAAGGCGAGAACTCTGAAAAACAATTTTAATATTATTTTTTTAACTGGGATAAAAGTAATCTAATAATAATTAGTAGAAACTTACTTTTCTCTTGAGGTCGGTAGCCACATTCTTCTGGCTGTTTTTGAAACAATATTTTACATTCTTCCCTCACCAACTTGACCAGGTAGGCTTGCAGACTTGGAGGACATATCCTAAAAAAAAAAATATATATTATATTGAGAAATATTTGGTAATTTTTTGAGTCATTGTTGTTATGCAAGATATTTATTATCAATTCCCATACGATAAAATAATGCTTGGCAATGATAACATTATAATCTAGATAAGACATTGGCATTATCACTGATTGCTTGTATTATTGGATATATATACAATGGTATTTCGAAACCTTACGCATTTGAAGCATTTTTGTTCTAGAACCTTGTTTCTTTATACAACAAAAGTTTAAATCAAGAAAAGAGAGATGGCTTCTCTGGTTGGAAATTATCAACATGAGCGAAATGAGAATCTGGATGAGTACTTCAAGGCTGTTGGTAAGAAAAGAATACATAATCTTTCTAAATTTATATCAAATCATGATGACATTTTTATACTAATTATACTCTAAATTTTTAGGAGTACCATACATCCCTAGAAAAATGATGGGAATGACAAGTCCTCGACTTGAGATCCAGAAAAATGATGAAGAAGATAAGTGGACTATTCGCACAATCACCATGATGCGTACAAGTGAACTAGTATTTAAAATTGGTGAGGAATTCGAAGAATCAATGGCTTCTGGTGTTGTTTTAAAGGTAAACTTACTTTTGTTACATTGAAAAAGTATGAAACGTATTATGAAAAAATTAATTAAAAAAACCAACATTGCAGAATGTTGCATCATTAGAAGAAGATGGCAGTTTAGTTATTCACAGCACGGCTCAAGATGATACAAAAGTTACAAGAAAGTATGAACTCAAAGAGGACCAAATAATTTTGGTAATTCAGCAGTTTTTTCTGTAAAGATCCACTGTTAATGTAAAATGACTAATGTACTCATTTATATTTCAGACAATGACTCATGAACAAAGCGGACAGGTTGCTAAACGTTATTTCAAGAAAATTCCATAAAAAGCAAAATGATACTCGTCCATGATTTTAATTACTTGCTTTCTGCGCACACCATAGATCTCAAATGATCAGTGATTTTACAATATTTAAAATGTATTTTGAGAGCTTTGCTTACAAGACTTATACTTTGAAAGTACTCTTTATGTAATATGTAGATTTCATAAATCTTAGCATTTTAGCTTTTAGCTTAAACTATATATACATAAAAAATATTTTTGAATATATTTTATATGTTTTATATTACTTATTGAAATTAATGTTAAAACTACAAAATAAATGTGATCAATAAAATTTCAAACGAAATCTTTTCATTTCTTGCTGCCTATAATAACGGCGCGCTGATGTACAACTTTCGATCATTCAACTGAAATATAATGCGGTAACGTCGAACATGTGTTCGCAAAGCGTGGAAAATAAATAATAATTCCTGACCGCATCAGTGCATAGAGAAAAATAACGCGATACGAAATTTTTGCGCTCTATACCGGTGGCGTGTACCTATATAGAAAAGCGGAGGCGCGGTCGAAGGAAAAAGCCGGTCCCGAGAAGTGCACAAAGTATGCGCTATGTGTGTGCAATGCTTTTCAAAGAGGAAGCCGCTGGCAAGTGCTGTACGCAAACGGGCAAGACTGCATTTTTATCTTCTCTTTCGTTAGCTTCGTCGCTTTTCTGCGCCCGAAAAGGCTCAGGCTAACGACTGTGTGCTACGTAAGTTTACTCATAGAAGTAGTCTACTATTTAACATGAAAATCTCTAGTTTTTTTTTATATAAAAATTGTCTTTTCTGATAATTTTTTGTGCGCGCGTGTTTCAGATTACAGGAGAGCGCACTATTTGCTCGGGCGATACTTCATATTTATCCAGATGTCTCAAAATCAATATTTTTTATGTATATCACGTACACGACTTGTTGACAGTCCCGATATATCTATTTCCGCCGATTCCGTTATAACTTCAGCCGCGCACGAATGCCGCGAGTATTCAAACGTCCTGCAATATCGTACATTATAATATAACTCGGATCATTGTTCAAGTTTGAGAAAATCAAAGCTATGTAGGGTGCATCGCTTTTCTCGGAAAATTCAATCAGCAAACAGTGTCCTGTAAACGTACACATACCTATAAGTAACAGAGTGACGAAGGAAGCGCTCGACTATCTCGTGCGGTGGCCTACTAACGTTTTGAAGCGCTATGCGCTATGAATAATTTATTCCTTGGCTGCCTGCACCCTCGCATGCATATGCACACAGACACATCCCGGTGCAACGACTTTTGGTGTTTTAGCCTTTCACTCCGCGCGCGCACCGCAGTGTGCTGTGTTACAGACCGGAAGCGCAATCGTTTCGCGCCCACGGAGGTGTACGCCCACACATTTTTGCCTATATACAAACTGCATGTACAACATAGTCGAGATTCTCTTTTAGGTGCCTCCTTTTTTTAGGAAAGAATACAAACTGCATGTACAACATAGTCGAGATTCTCTTTTAGGTGCCTCCTTTTTTTAGGAAAGACATGCGAGAGATAACGCGGTGCAGATAAGATAAGAGCTGTGGGGATGCAGCAGCTTGCAAATTCATGCGTGTCGAGCGACACTTTTCGTCGAATTTCGTGCACACACGATGAGACTCTGCGGGCGCCGAGAGCCGTGTTCCTCTGGCGCTCGACCTTGAAAATTAATCTCACCAGTTAAATGATAAGAATGACTTGACGATGAGTCATTCGTTTAAAAAAAATTAGCGCTACACACATATGTCTCTTTCCTTTTCTATTAGCTTCGTTATATACTGTTATTTATTGGCCACTCGCTCTAATTTCTACGTACCTAAAAAAAGTAAAAAAAATGAGATGTCAAGCCCAAATGTTTATTATCGATAACATTATTTAATATTACATTCGAATGCTTCTATGAAGCGTGAAAGAAATAAGAGTTCATTAAAAGCCCGAGTCAAGCGAAAAGAAAGTCCAAAAGAAAGCGTCTAAAAATAAAACGAGCGCGCAGAACTGCGGAGAGGAATAGGTATACCTATACACGGCGGTATATGTAAACAAGTGCGCAAAATCTCGACTACTATATGGCGCGAACCTAACCTACATAACCTAAAAAAAAAATAGAGCAAAACAAACTCGCGAATTTGAGCATGGCCCGATTACACAAGAAAAACTGTTCTATTTTGAACGCTCGAGCAAGCAACGGGGAAAAATGACGCAAAACAGAGTTGCAAAAATGTCGTTTACCTCTGATTGAGATGCTTGAGGGTGATGTCAGCGATCGCGCCGGTGACCTCGCACTCGCGTACCTCCCTGCAGGACATCCTCACCGGCAGCTGGTCATCCTGGGACAAGTTGGCGACAAAGTGCTCGAGGAAGCGCCGGTACGCGCCCAGGTAGTCGCCGTCGCAGACATCCATCGTCATCTCCATCTTCTCTCGAGTAAACCTCTCGGACAGCGGCGACGACAATAACACAGGGCTGCGACTTCCTCCAGACGCAACAGCAGCTTTATTCTGTTATATACTCTCTTCCTGCGCACGGTATATCAACAACAACAACAACAACGACGTTCCCGCCAAGAAAATATAACTTCCTCTCTCGATATATATCTATATATATATATAATACACGCTGAGCGATCTGAGGCTGTGCACTTCACAAAACAGAGATTACGCGAGCGCAGTAGTAGCAGGCACACGCGCCGAAAAACGAAGAAGATGCCGCAGTAGTAGCGGCAGCGGCCAGCAAAAACTGCGAGCAGAGATTGTCGTCATGTGCAGGTTCTTTGCTGATTTTTTTGCTCCTCTCTCTCTCTCTCTCTCTCTCTCACACTTGCTTCGTGTGTTGTCTCGTTGGTATCTGGCGCGCGAGTTCTATATGCACACTGTGCAGAGCAGCTCTCTCGTGCCGCGCGCGCGTCTGTGTTGTAATTCTTTTCCCGGCGAACGCAACTCTCTCCCTTCCTCCTCGTCGCTTTGGCTTCGCGCTGCTCCGCTATACTTGTAGCTATACGTATACACCTATATGTACAGCACATACACACTCACGGCCAGACACGGCGAATATGAGCCTCTTTTGGTTATGTTGTTTCTCTGTCTCTCGTGCGCGCGGTGCGCTCCACTCATATATATAACACACTGAACGGGAGTCTGCGCGTTGTGGAAAATTTATCGGGAAAGCTCCGAGCACGACTATAGTTTACGCGAACACTTTATGTTTTGTACTTTTGTTGTTTTGTTGTTACGTCATTCATTCACGACTTCTGGTCTTACATCTGTGTCCTGAAATTTGCACACTGCGTTTGAAATCGCGTGTCCCGCGCGACGGTTAAAAACAGCTAGGGAGAGAGAAAGAAAAGTATAACAATGCTGCTGCTGCAATGTATATAGCAGAAGAGCGCACACGCGCGAGAATGCGGTGGCGGACAGTGTGCAACGAGTAGGATATATCCTACATACAGTTCGTTCTGCAAAAGAGTAGTATAGCGTGACTGAGAGGAAGTTGAGTTCCTCCTTTGGAATCGAGCTCCACTGTAACACCCTCTCTGCATACAAGTGCCCCCTACTCTATACTCTTTCCCTTACCTCCTCCTCCTCCTCCTTCTCCTCTTTCCTCCCCCCTGCCGTGTGACGTCACGCGCTTATAACGTGGGTGAGAATGAGCTATAGTTATCGTATATAGGATTGTGCGCGCTGCCGGACTATAGTCTTCTATACCTCCTGCAGAATAGCGATTCTTATAAACGAACGACTCATTCTCTTGCGCGCGGCGTTAATAAGCGATGACGAGGAGAGATGCGAGCCTTTTTCCGACAGCTACTTATCTAATAATGCATTACTTGTTGCACGCCTGGATGCAATAAACTCTCCCTTTTTAATTCCATCGATTGTCTTTTGAAATTCACCTCGTTTCATTCACCGCGAGAGTCATAATCGTTTTCATTCCATAAGGTGAGTCACGGTTATGAAGTGCATGCATCTTTCATGAGCATTTATGTTTTGATCATACGCTCGACGACATAATGTTAAATCATGCATTTTTACTGCCGTCAATAGCTTCACTGCAAAAATAAAACGACAGCAGATCTTGATCATCCTTTTATCAAGATACACACTGTGTGATTATCACGCGTCGAGTGCTTTCAGCAAGCACAGATGAAAGTTTTATTATATTATATAAAATATACAATACGCGCTAAAAATTTCATGCGAGGGAAAGTTTAACCTCCTTGCAATAAAACGCAGAAAAATGATAAGCGCGATTTTAAATTTCATATTTTCGCCAGACGTTACTGCGTATTTATTCAGTGTTCTTGAAAAAAATAAAACAATTCCCTCTTTCTCGGTACAACGTAAAATACCGTAGCACAATTTAAGAATTATTCAAATAAATGTACAAAATTTGAATAAAATTGGAGCAACGGTACTGAAATTACGACGGCCGCGCGTAGTTTAGCGAGACATTACATTTGCAAAGTAGGTAGTTTGTCATCCTTTTTCTGACCTTCCCACAGCGCAGCCATACCAAGTCGACACTAAATTCGCGAATTTCTCTCCGGGCACGTGACTCCAAATTTATATATATACTTATAAGAAACCCCGCGACCTCCTAACCTTTGCATATGGAGAGCGCAGTGACCGCTCCGGCCCTGCAGACATTACCTCTCGTTATATTCGCGAGTCGAGGCCTTCATCACGATTCCGCGACGTTAATCATCTCCTTCTCTCCCCTGCGGGACTCTATAATACGTATTATTCGCACTCTACTGCGCGTCGTCCGCATTTATCCAAGCTCTCTCAGGGTCAACAAACCGCGACAGAAGAGGCGGCGGCGGGTGGCGGCTGGTGGCGGCTCGCGCGCGCGCGAATACCAACGGCGGATCCGATCCAAACAAGCTAACCTCACCCGAACTCGCGAGCCGCCGCGGTGCCTGACGTCAGCCTCTCGCGTGGCACTATTTTACCTCTCTCCAAACTGTGCAGAGTGTAGGTTCGTTCTTCGTCGAAGAGTGACGCTGGCTTTACGGGTAATGACGGTCATACTATTCTCGGGCAGTTCAGCTTGTGATAGTTGTGATGAAGCGACGGTCATATTCCGAGGTGCGTTCCCTCTTCCGAAGAAGATACTCTACCTGTCTCGTTCTATCCCGCACCTGGCTCCCCTTTAAATTCCGCAGGTAAACTCACGGCTCACGGCTCTTCCAACCGCCAAGCGCGGAAAAGGACAGCGCTATACGCTCGTGCCCTGGAGAACGATGCGGCAGCGGCGGCAGTATTTTAGTACAGCATCGGCGACGGCTAAAAAGAGACGTTCCAGTCCGGCGATACAGATTTCGCTGCACAGGGACTCAGGGACAGAGGCTGCAAAACTCGCGGGGTACATAACTACATACACACGCAGGCATCGCACACATATGAGTCATAGGCGCTACTCGCGGCGCCCGCTCTTGTAATCGTGCAGTCCGAGCAGAGCAGCGGCGGCGATCGGGGCCAATCCGTCAAGCACACACGTATATACATATACACAAAGTCTCTTCTCTCTCCCTTCTTTCGCGCACGTATATAATATATATAACGAAAACCCGCTGCTCTCTGCTCTTCTTTGCACATATTCTGACGCGTTGTTTCTCACTCTCTCGGCATCTACTCACTTCTTTTTTTCACGGCCTCGCCGCTCACTCTCTCGTCGGTTCCAGTTTGCTGTGTATTGTTCCCTTATCGCGCGAATTCTCGATAAGAGGCGAAAGGAGGACGTGTGAGCGTGGCTCACACGCAGACGACGGCAACGACGGAAGAAGAGTAGCAGTTAGCAGCCATGGTAGCGCACGACGAGGTCGGCATCGGGGACTTTGTCCTCCTCGACGAGATCAGCCTCGAGAAGGTCGTGGAGAATCTTCGAGTCAGGTAATGAATCTATTGTTACACGCGTCGTCCCTTTAAACTCGCGGTAATTATACACTCCGTGTGCTGCAGTATGTGTGGGAGAGAACGTCGACGGCATTGTTGTAGCTCGCGTACGTTGCTGTGGAGCTCTTTAACAGGTGAAGGGTCGCCGCGGTTTAACAACAATCGGCTTAAAGCTTGCGCGCTTTCGCGTTACGCGTATATACCTATATGTGGAGCATCGGTGTGCTTGCTAGCTTCGGTGGATGTTTATGTAGCGCGGCGCGGCGCACGTGCTGCAGTGTACAGCGCATAATAACAACACGAAAAGTGCAAGGTGCCCCCTGCGACTTTTCGGCGCGCCGTCGACGAGAGGGCGTGGCTTGCAAGTTGTACATATGCACGCGCGTGTGTGTGTGTGTGTGTCTGTTTTTTTTACACAGCGCGCACACGAACCGCATCACAGGTGGTTTTATCGCGCGAGGGGGTTAGGTTGTACGTTGTACGAGAGACGCGTCTTCGGGAATCGTGTCAATGGGCCGACGAACACGTATCGATTTGCTCGTCGAATTGCCACCTTTTAGACACTGCTGTTAGGAGAGATGAGACGACGAGAAACCACAAAGAGGAGCTTGTTTGCGGTTTGGATTCAGCGAGGCTCTCGAGACTTTTTGCCCCTTTTCTCTCTTTCAAGTGCTGGCTTGATTTATATCGACGTCGGGGTTGACTCTGTGCAAAAACTACTCGACTTTCCCTTCTAACGACTATCTCCCGCACTTGCTACTGGCATATACAGATATTACAGTGAAAGTAAGCGATTCGGTGAATGTGTTATGAAAAAGAAAAGAAAAGAATCGACTCTATGACATAAGTTCGTTATAAAAAGATCGATGATTAATGCAACCGGCAGTCGCCGCACGATAGCACGAAAGTCGGCCGTAAGTGATTCGATCTGTGTATGTGAATCAGAGTAGATATACGCGCGTCCACTTGACTTTTTCTACACACACGGCGCATAGAGAGAAAAACGCCCGGCGTGTTCATCAACGAGCTTTAATCGAAGAAAATCGAATCGCGCTTGCGGCTGAAGTTCATCGCTCGAAATCTCTTTTTTTCTCTTCTTCTTTCGTCCTTCGACTATTTTCGGAAAAGCACATAGCCTCCGACGCCCAAGATCTTATTTACAAGCCTCCTCTTCTCTCTCGCACGAGAGGAGGGAGTCTGACACACTGAGTCACGTTCGCGCGGCTTATGATGTCATGTCTGCGAGAGGAGCACATTATTATACACACAGCTGACAATACGCGCAGCGTCGAGAGAAAAAAAAATCAATCTTTGTGTATATTTATATCGATCGAGATCAGTGGCGTCATCGGTCTAGTCTGTATTAGGAGAAGTGCTGGAGGAGACTCTTGACAAAAAAAATCGCTGTTATCTTTACTATACAGCCTATCAATATAATAATCGAGATAATAATGACCGAGAGAGATAATAAGCCGCTCTCGTAAACTATCGCGTCGAGTTTCTGTTTTCTCTCCTCGCGGCGTATATGCTCTAAACATTTTCAAGTTCGCAAACACGGCAGTGCAAACATAATACACAGCTGGCGTGTGTTTAATACGGAGTGTCATGCCTGACGAATGTTGCATTGCGGTCTCACTCTCTCAGCCTTGCCGAAATGAATTAACAACTCTCTCGAGTTTGCAAACGCTGCCGCCGCGTACTAATGAGTTGAGTTAGTCACATTGGCACTCAATCCACTAACAAACGGATCGTTTTAATTAAATAAACGGAGAAAAAATGTATCTCAGGAGGAAACAAATCGCCACCTTTTGATTCTACTTGACGAAGTGCAGAGTATAATACGATAGCGTTATCGCCGGCCATCAGATAGCAGCCTTTTCATTTCGTTAAAACGCATATCGCCCCGGCCGATCAGGAATTTATATTGACGTCAACCGCGAAGAAAAATTCTGCGTCAAAACGCAGTAAACGATTGTAAAAATTTGTCAATTGCATAATAACAACGCGTGAAGAAGACTCGCCCTCTTCTCAAACTTAGCATTCAACTCGTCCACTCTCGAGACATGTCATCGCGCTTGACTCACTCGGCTGTCCCGTAAGAGCACGGAATTCCAGAGAACGTATACACACACTATTGACTATACTCGCCGATAAATCGACTAGCCGCAGCGTCGATTTTCCGCTCGGCGAGTAACGCATTCGCGGCTCGTTGAGTTGCCCGCGCTTTCCCTCTAATATTCTTTTCGCGCTAGCGCCGTTTTCACTCGCATTATGATGGCCGCCCGCTCTATTCTGTGTATTATGCACATAGGTACGTGAGAGATTGCGGAGGATGTGATTACGAGGAGGCTTCCTTTCTCTCTCTCTCTCTCTCTCTCTCTCTCTCTCTCTCGCGCGGTTTTCGACTTCCCGCTTATGGGAACGTAGCGTACAGTAGAGTGCAATTTTCGCTCGCTTTTACAGCTCTACTTATTTTTACGCTGATGATGATGCTCGTGTTTGCCGAGAGTTTACGAATGCTCGAACGGGAGATTTCAGTTTCAATTTTGCGAGGCTGTATCTCATTGATGAGCCATTTGCATTATTTGTTTTTGTCGAAGGCATGATTCTCGTGGGTTTTGAAAAACAGTTTCTCTCTCTTTTTAATTTTTTTTTTAATCGTAAAACTCGTCGAGCGAGCGAATGATAAGGTGCTTTTTCTGCGAAGATACGTCTTCCGTGAAGTTTCGTATCAATGCAAGCATTCTATACCAATTGACGATAATAGACATTTTTTTGCTTTGTCGAAACAAGCGATAGTTTATTTTTGTGCTCGACGATCGCTGTTTACTTTTGTGCGATGGAAACATCTATACTTTATCTCCTCGCACGTACAATAAATTACGTAATTGAATGGCAGCTCGTTGATATTAAAACGTCTTTTCACTTTTCAGATTCAATGGCGGCAAAATCTACACCTACATCGGCGAGGTCTGCGTCAGCGTTAATCCATACAGGAGTACGAACATTTACAGCCCGGATTATGTCGAAAAATACAAAGGTAAAGTCGACGCGATATTCCTTTCCACCAGTATAATACAATAATCGTAAATTACGAATATAGACAAACATGAAAGTCCGTTGCACAATGCGACCGTTATTATTGCGGCAGTAAAACAGCGCGCAAAGGGAAAGCGCACTTGCGCGATATGCTTCCAAACCAGCGTATAAGAACAAAAACATTCTTTTGTATACACCGCAAAATTACCTGCAAACGTTTTCAAAAATTCTTTTCTACTTTCAGACAGGGAACTGTTCGAGAACCCACCGCACATATTCGCGGTGGCGGACGCGGTGCACAAGGAGATGAAGCAGCAGGGCCGAGACACCTGTATCGTCATCAGCGGCGAATCAGGTTCCGGCAAAACCGAGGCCAGCAAAATCATCATGAAATACATCGCCGCCGTGACGAACATCGACGGACAGCAGGAGATCGAGAGGTGAGAGCGACGAGCTTTGTATGCTTAAACTCACGTGCCAAGGACGATGATCGAGTTGCGTATAATGCGCGCTGTAGCCTAATTCGTCAAAGCATTGTCCTAGCCGTTCCAGTTGTTGTATAATGGCTTCGATTCGTTTTCAGGGTGAAGAACATTCTGATCCAGTCAAATTCGATACTGGAGTCCTTCGGAAATGCCAAGACCAACAGGAACGATAATTCGTCGCGATTCGGAAAGTACATGGACATAAACTTCGACTTCAAGGGTGATCCCGTTGGAGGAGATGTCACGAATTATCTTTTGGAGAAGTCGAGGGTTGTTTATCAGCAGAAGGGCGAGAGGAATTTTCATTGCTTTTATCAGGTGCGCAAGAAAAAGCTCGTGTCGTGTATTATCGATTGGTTCATTTGATTTCTTAGGAGGATGATTAACGAGCTTCTATTTCCAGCTGATTCACGGCTGCAGCGAAGCAGACCTCAAGTCGATGCGATTAGTAAGGGATCCGGCTAGTTATAACTACATCAAGAGCGGCGCAGCCAACAATCAAACGAGCTTGAATGATAAAACCGATTATAAAGCCGTAATGAATGCCATGTCCACGCTCGGTTTCAAGCACACGGAGACGCAAACCATTTGGAATGTTGTTGCTGGCGTTATGCACTTGGTAAGCTTTTCCGATGAATTATAACTTGGCTGCTGCATTCTTTCCTTTATCCTATAATTTTTTTTTTCTCTTCTTAGGGTAACATCACATTTACTCTTGACGAGGATACAGTTAGCACAAGTGGCGACAAGGCATTAAATGATGCTGCTCACTTATTATCTGTAAGTCCGACTGAATTAAACGATGCACTAACTCAGAGAATAATTGCTGCTGGAGGTGAGGTCATGCAGAAGACGCACACTCTCGTAGAAGCGGAATACGGTAGAGATGCCTTAGCTAAGGTAACACATTTGCTTTTGTAAATTTTGAATAGATTGATTTTTATGTTGAATAGGATCGTTGTTATAACTTACAGTTATTGTTTATTCTAGGCCGTGTATGACAAATTGTTTACTTGGATTGTATCTCGAATAAACGGCACGATCAACGTTTCTTCTCCGAATAGTACCTACAAACGTTACAGAACTCTGATTGGTGTATTAGATATTTACGGTTTTGAAATTTTCGATTCCAATAGCTTCGAACAATTTTGCATTAATTACTGCAATGAAAAGTTGCAACAACTCTTCATAGGTATATATATTACGCATTTTCATTTATCTTAATAGCATATATAATTCCATTCAGACATTCATCAAGTACTATTATTTTTTCAGAACTGGTATTAAAGCAAGAGCAGGAAGAATACAAAAAGGAAGGTATCGCATGGCAAAATATCGAATATTTCAACAACCAGATTATTTGTGATCTTGTGGAACAAAATCATAAGGGTATTCTATCCATCATGGACGAAGCTTGCCTCAACGTTGGCAAAGTTACGGACGAAGTGAGTTTATCACGATTCACGCTGAAATCTGAAATATCGTAGTAATCACTTTCTAATAATTTATATTACGCACATTATCAGATGCTTCTCGAAGCTATGGACAAAAAATTGACAGCTCACAAACATTACACGTCTCGACAATTAAAACCCACGGACAAAGAATTGGAACACAAAACGCAATTCAGGATAAAGCATTATGCTGGTGACGTCGTATATAACATTAACGGATTTTTAGATAAAAATAAAGACACGCTATTCCAAGATTTCAAACGCTTACTGTTTAAAAGTAAAAATCCTGTAATATCAGAAATGTGGCCAGAAGGCGCTCAGGATATAACAAAGGTATGTTTTCTGATATAGAAGTTAAAATACAGCAATAAAATGTACGGAATATATACAATATATACTAATAGCCACGTAATATATAGACAACAAAGCGACCACTGACAGCTGGAACTCTCTTTAAAACTTCAATGATTGCTCTCATTAAAAATCTTACCAGTAAAGAGCCATTCTACGTAAGATGTATTAAACCTAATGAAGTGAAATCTCCCGTTGTTTTTGACGAAGAAAGAGTAGAACATCAGGTTCGATACCTCGGACTAGTAGAAAATATATTGGTCAGGAGAGCTGGCTTTGCTCACAGGCAGCGTTACGATAAATTCCTTAAGAGGTTCACATTAAAATAACGATTATTCTTATGTACGTTTCGGAATAGCTTTCACTAATGTTACGCACACTTGCAGATACAAAATGATATCGCAGTATACATGGCCTAACTTCAGAGGAGGAAGTGATAAGGATGGTGTAAAAATGATGATGGATGAAAAAGGTTTTTCCAATGACGTCCAGTACGGACATACAAAAATTTTCATTCGCTCACCTCGAACGCTGTTTGCTCTTGAACAGGTAAATTCAAATATTGTACACTTGTGAAATTCAGATAAAATTGTATTATTAACAATGTATTGCAATTGAGCTTAGGTAACAACAACCCATAATAGAGTTCATATTTGCTCTTAATAGGTAAAATTGTACTTTGCGCTTTATTTAGATTCATGCTCGTTTTGATCGTTATATTTGTCCTATTCTATTGTCTCCATTTGATATAATCATAATGAGTATGATTGCGACAAATACATTAGCGATTGCTAGTACACTGGTAATGAAAATGTTTACCACATTTAGCATGGCGATACTTTTCTTCGATTTGTATATGCATGTTTATTACTCTAGCTGCATGAATTACCAATAACCCATTCGTGGAATCCCTGAGACTTTGTCGCAAAATTTGACTTTGTTGCATTTATCTTTTCTATCTTTATCCTCACTATAATTAAATAATTTAAAGATAAGCTCTCCACTTGATGTACTAATTGTTCCTTCACATTTAAGGCTCGAAATGATTTGATTCCGGGAATAGTAGTACTGATTCAAAAGATGGCTCGTGGATTCATGGCTCGCAGGTACTTTAGGCGATTAAAAGCAGCTTACGTCATTATTCAGTATTATCGCCGTTACAAGAAACGCACGTACATAACTGAACTGAGGGATACATTCAAAGATGCTAAGAACATGCGCGACTATGGCAAGCATCTGACATGGCCTAAGGAAAATTATGCAGTCAAGTCGGTAGTGCCCGTACTGAAAATGATGTATGCGAGGTGGTACAGTTGGATGATTTTGCGAAAGATACCGAGAGAGGATTGGCCACAATTGCAATTGAAGGTATTTACAGGCACATGCTAATTTCAATACAAAAAAAAAAATTAAAACATTTTGGTAATATAAAATACTGTTTCGTAGATGTCTGCAGCATCAGTGTTACGTTCAAAACGTCAGCACTATGGACAGGATAGACGATGGGAAGGCAACTACCTCTCACAATTTAGTGAGAATTCGCATAATGACGTTTATAATACGTCGATGAATAATCTTAAAAATGCAGATCACTTCAAAACGATTTTATTCAGTGCCTTCGTCAAGAAAACAAATAAGTAATATCACTATTACGTTTTGTAATCTATATAAACTCAAATTTGAAGCATTCAACTTAATCTCTTAAAATTTTGTGATTATAGATTTAATAAGCAAGCAGATCGTGTCATGGTTGTTACAGAACAGGCTCTGTACAAATTAGAAAGTTCGAAGTTCAAGAACATGAAAAAAGTAATGAATATAGCAGAAATTACAGGTCTCAGCGTTTCGCCGGGAAAAGACCAGTTAATTATAATCCACTCCAATCATGGCAACGACTTTATCGCGTCCATTGTAACAGCAGATGACAAAGTTGGTGAACTTGTTGGTATTATAAGCAACGCATATTACCAGTACGTTAAAAAACTTTTGATATTATCAATACACCTAAAAAAACTTAATCACTTAATTTTTTTTAATTGTTACTTTTTAGAACTAGAAGATCCGATTTACAAGTAACAGTTGATGTGAAATTCAAATGCATGCTTGGAAACAAGAGAAAAATTTTGCGAATAGAAGTAATGCCTGAAGTAACAGAACCAATGTTCAAAAAAGACGGAGATAACATTATCTATGCAATACCGCCATCGATTGGAATCATTGACAACAGTGCCAACAACGGACTAAAAATCAAAACCGCGAGTTAATTTTTAATTTAGTTTTTATACTAAACTAGTAGTACAAGATATTCATAAACATCCTATTTTTTGTAATATGTAAATTCAAATATTTTTTTACACAGAAATTAAACAAATTATACAGTAAACAAATATCTTTAATGATATAGACTAAAACAAACACTAATTATTTAAAAAAAAAATCTTGTCTTGCACAGGTTTTACAAGGAACCATTGAAAAAGAATATAAAGTACTCAAACATTGCGAATTCAGAGCAGTTTAAAATGCTGCAAAATATTTTTATTGGTAAGGCTGTAAAAAAAAGTATCGTCACAAATTTATAGAAGATAAACAAATTGTTATATTAATTTGTTAAGCAAAAATTTATAAAATACTTTAGATTGCTGTGACTTAAGTATTTATTAAGATTGACTTTAATGTTAAGAGATATTCTACGCTTAAACCATTATGTATTGGTGCAGTTTCCATGCGAAAAAAACTTACGAAAATTCAACTTGGCAAAAATGATAATGGCTGGTCACATTAATGTTGCTGGGTAAATGCATAAATGTATTATTACTTTATTTCTGAAGGTGAATTACACTTTCTTGATAAGTACTTAAATAGTAAATTATTCTATTTTGTATAAATGTCATTATCTATCAATTTTAATTATGAAGTGGTGCAAATATTATCTTGCATTCCTGCATTTATATACTGTAAATTTGTGCCATTGCGAAAAATAAATAAAAATTTATTCTATATAAAATTACGATTTTATTAACTTTTCCATGATATTTACAAAAATAAAAAAGTGAAAAAGTTGTTAAATAATTTAGAAATTCATATCATATTGATTATTTTTATTTAATTTATAGAAAAAAGCAATAGAATTATTTTATACAAAAAAACAAAAGTTATGTAAAACTATGACTACTTGTCCAGACGCTGATACAAATAAATATACCCCAATTCTTTCAGCGGTTTTTCGGATGCATAAACCTGCAAAAGAGAACAATTATGTTTATTTTTCAAGTCGATTACGTTATTTTACAAATATTGATTAATAATTTACCTTTTCATCGTTAAAGATCACCCATTGACCATCCTTTAGCAAATGACATACGTAATGCCCTACCATTGTTGATGTACCCATATGGGTGACGAATCCCACCAGTTTATAGTCTGATTAAAAAAACAAAATAAAAATTTAGAGAAATGCATGAATATACCTAATGTCAAATTAACATCAATTCTTACTTCCACTGCCATCCCTGAATGAAGGCTCTGGCGGCTGTGCATCTACATCCATATCCAAAGTATCTAGTTCAGAAACATGACTGAATACCCAATCGGCGGCACGCTCAAGATTGTTGTTAGTGGCTTTTAGGGCTTTAGTTGCTTGCTCTTTGGTAAAGCCCATACTCATCACCATTTCTAAAGATTCTTTATTTGGTACAAAAGCGGCAGAATCTGAAATTTTAGTTATTAAAGTTACTCTGCACTAAACAAATTTTTTTTCTACTTTTTTGTAGTTGTATAATTTTACCTGATTTTGCGTCTACTCCTGGAGGCACAAAAGGGTCTGAAAAATCAGCATCTGAAATATGTTCCATCAACCACTGCGTTGCTGGATCTAATCCACGATTTTCCGTGAAATACAAAGATCTTTTACAGGCTTCGACTGGGAAACCCATATCTGCTAATTGACCAAGAAGAACTTGATCGTAAACGATTGGAGGAGCTACGTTTGATTCTGGCAATAACTCTTCAGTTGGCTGCAGTCCATTGCCTCTCAAAAAATTCAAATCTAAAACGTCTGGCATCTCAACAGCAACGTCCAATTTAATAGGTGTCCAGTCTTCCTTTACAGTGAATTTCTTTAAGTGCAATAAAAGATAATCGGGAAATGACGCTAGTCTTGTGGTCCTGAAAAGCGTGCATAATTAAATGTATTATATGAAATAATTTAAAAACCATAAAAGAATGTTTCCTAAACTTACTTAGTGGCAGTGGTTTTATCATTCAAAGCAGAACTGTAAAATTGTTCAACAATTTCGGTTTTTGCAAAACTCTCTAAACAAGAAGACAGTTTTATACGTGGCCTTACAATAAGATTAGGATCAAATTTGGCTTTATCCTCTCCAGTTTTACTTTTTTCAGCTTCATACGCTGCAACTTCCTCCTGCAAACACCAACATTGTCATTAAAAAAATCTTGATTTTGAAATTCATTATTTTACTCATGCTTTGCTACTTACCTTATTTAAAACCATGTCCATTGGTATGGGAATAGGTAATAAATATTCTGGCCTATGTGTGTATTTGACCTTTCCAGAACTACATTGATATCTTTCTTCAACTTTGAATTTGAAACAGTCAGCTGGATTAGTTTGATGACGACTGTTCCTCTGAAAGACAACAATTTTTATTATTTTAATACATAAAAAAACTACAGATCCACTAAATAAAATAAATTCAACTTACATCTAAGATATTGATTAAATGCAATATAAATTCCTGCGCATCTTGCTGGCGATTAGACGAAAAACCAGGATGACCACGACCGATTAGAGTTTTGAACATCCTAGGTGGTATGCCTTGGCGATTTTCGTCATCTGTTTTAGATTCAGGTTGCTGTGAGTACTTTCCAGAAAGTAAACCAACTCCCAATTTAGCCCTAAAAAATAATTTTAAAATCCGTTATATTTCAAAATAATCAGTAAAAATATAAGGATATTTGTATACTCACATCTGCGTATTAAAATCGTTCGGAGGATCGTTCAAATTTTGATTAAATATTTCATCAGCCTTATTGACAAATCTAAATCAAAATAATTATAAATTATTCAAAGTACTTATAATATTTATGTAGTCAATCTGTAATATATTGTACAAACCTGTCAACAAAATCTGGTATAGTAAAAGACATTTGCATAACACTATTCATGTAACAAGAGTTTCCCAAATTTACAAGTCCTGTATAACCAGGACCGTACATGGGTGTGAGTTTATTGTTTCCTTCTTGCATGGCAATCCAGTCTCCAAACTTTTGATTGAGTTCTAACTCAAGTTCAACCATTGACTTGTCAGTCTTCTCCATATGAGCAAGATTTATCCCCCAGTGAGCCAGATGAACAGCTAAATTAGGATCTTCAACCATATCATCCTCATCGTATGAATAAACATCTGCTTTTCCATCTCTAGCGATGGTTCCTAGTTTGACGGCAAGTGGATATCCAGTGTTTTTAAAATGTTCCACTGCATGATCATTTCCACCAGTGCCATCATAAAATTTCCTTCCACACAGGATTGCACCATCGGTTAAATTTAGCCATAAGTTTGTAGTGAGATCACATCTTTCACATTTCCAACCACTTGGTGGTACTTTTTTGTTATTGTTCAACTGGGTCAGATGTAGGTGTCTATTGAAGAAAAGAAATATATCAGTATAATAAGTCATGTTTTGATCCAAGTCCGTTTTGCATCATGAAGTTTACCTTGTAACTAATCTTACTTCTCCATCCCAAGTACCAGCTAGAGCTTCTTTTTCAGCAATTTTCAAAGCAGATTCTGCTTGTAAAACAGCCTCAATTGAAATTTTTACCTATAAGAATAAGAATAAAAATATAATAATATAATTTAATGAAAACGTTTTAATATAGCTATGAATTTAAAATACTCCATTATAATACGAGTACTTACAGGCTTTGGTAAATCTTCATTGGGATATGGAATGGTTACAAAACCTGGCATTAATACTATTTCATACTTTTCTTCGTAGTTGTACTTTTGTACATCTGGATTGAATCCACCTGGAGTCCCAATTGCAAGGCGTGTAATCTTTTTATCTGGACCATCTTCTGTTTGTTCAGCTGGTATCTATGATTAATTTTGTTCTATGATATTGATCTTTAACAATGAGAGGGAAAGTATAATTTTAAATCTAATACAAACTTCATGTTTTATCCTGGTAATATGCAGAAATACTGAATTTCCAGTGCGTTGAAAATAGTTTGATACATGATCAACTCCAAATCCCAAAAAAGTTGTCAAACTCAAGTATAAACCGGTCGGAGTTTCCTGATTGCAAACAAAAGAGAATTTCAATCAGTACAATGGGCGTGGAAAAGTTTGTCGATTTATAAATAACACTTACCGGAGTATCAAAAGATAGTACGCATTCATCCTTATAAATCTTATCATTTGAACCAGGTATTTTTACTTTTTCCAAGTGTTTTGTCAGTTCTTCCATTGTATAAACCGAAGTTTAACTGAAAATGCAATTAGACAATGATTATCGATAGTCTCGTACTTTATACGTGCAACTTTTGGCTAGTTAGTTTACGCGCCCAACCTAACCTAAAAGCTAGACCGGTAATAATATTAACATGAAACAACAGAAATTTTAGACGGGGAAGGAAAAAAAAACAAACTTGGAGAAACAAAACTTGTAATGGTCTGGGCATAAATTAGGAGCAGTTATTTAACGGAAATTTAATGTTGATACTCACACTGACTCAGCAGCTTGACAATTTCAAACACGGCGCAAGATAATAATAATGCTCAAAATCGTCGGAGACTGCCAATAAAAAAAAACTTTGTTAATTGTTCAGAGCATTCGTGATTCGCAGGAACTTTGACTATATTTAGGAATTGATGTTTTGCCTGGTTATTTTAGTTGCAGTTTTGTTGGCATTTGCTTCTTGACCAATCGAGAGATTCGAGATTTATGTATTATAAATTGCACATATTCTAATATAGACAATCTAATGATAATTTCTGTAGATAAATTCATTCATAAATAGTTAAAACATTTTAGAAGTAATTTTATAATAATTACTTTCAAGATGCAGAATACCAGCGAAGCCGGATTTAGTACTCTCCTTGGCGGCTTATTTGAAAAACTTAAGATTTTTGTCTTAGTAAAAACTAAAAATGATTATAGACTTTTTCTGGGAATATTATAAAATAATAATGCAGATTAAAAAACATAGAATGTATGTAAAATGTATGAAACAAGTTTAATATATTTAAGTTTTAAAACTATAATATATTATTCAACGCGTAAACTATGGGGTTTCATATGTAAGGTAACAGTGCACTTAAGAATTGTATTACTACATTACATACGAACATATGTAAGTAATTAGATTGTTGAATAAAAGCTATGAAAAAGGGATAATGTTAAATTATGATCACGAAACATTTTGTGTCGGTACTTATACTTATATATTATTACATACGGTAGTGAGGATAAAGATATTGTCTGCCGTATCGGCGACGAATAAAGCGCATTACCAGATGGCGCGTATTCGTACTTCGATCTTCATCGCAGTCATCATTATTTGCCATTTCTTCTTGTAAGTACACAAACGATAGTCAATCAGGTATACTTATAGGTACCTGACCTACCGAAGAGTCGTTCATTTATATCATACATCCAAAAAGTCAAATACCAACTACATCTTCAGAATTATCGTCTCTTCGACGAAACTCGCCAACAAGTCCATCACCAACAGAGAATAAATATAAATAATTTTCTCATTTTTCCCAGGCCATCAGTATTTTATATAATAAGTGACCAAACGACGACGAGGCTCCTAACAGCAGCATCGACCCATCGCATCGCGATAGAGCTTTGATCCAAACTCAATATACTTAAACTTGATCTATAGGAAGTTACGAATTCTACACCAGCCGAGTTGGATGGACAAAATAATAAAAGATGATCAATTACTGCATCAAACGCTCAGCAAAATCTTGTGCGACCGCTAGCTGTCTCACTAGCGACCAGATCAATGTTCATGCCCCCGTAAATAACATTGTTATTGCAATAACGATCATTCCTTGGTTATAAACTGGTTCTAGAGCAGGAACCCGCCTTCATCGGGAAGTATTTTCTGCACGAGAGGGCTTAAAAAATGACTCGTTCCTGAGTATCGCGGTCATGCGATTTTACCTGAATTCAGTCTTTCTTTCTTTCTTTACTGTTATTGGCTGTGCAGGGTCTTATTATCCAGTTGGACTTAGCTGCTTAGACCCGATGCGCCACCTTACATGTTTGGTTTTTGTGTTTTTTGGCGGAAACCTATTATACAGATAGTCAGAGGACGCCACCACCCCGACTAAATGGACCTACAGCTTAAGGGGGTCCGAAAGTCAATTCAAATCTAGATTTCGCGCCACAAAATAGTAGACGACAAAAGTAACTAATTTGCTTATAACAAACAATGAAAGCGAAATTATGAAAAACTAGAACATCACTGCCCTCCGTTATGTAATTATCTACCATTTTACAAAATTTGACACTTATAAATAAATATCTCGCCGAATGGCATTCGAATAATGTCTCAAAATCCTAGTTTTTCATAATTTCGCTTTTATTGTTTGTTATAAGCAAATTAGTTACTTTTGTCGTCTGCTATTTTGTGGCGCGAAATCTAGATTTGAATTGACTTTCGGACCCCCTTAAAGTGGGATCCGAACCACCAAGCACACGGTGAAAATAGGCACATGAAATTTCTTTATCAGTGGTGCCGGCTTTTTTCGGCGGGAGGTGGGCTCGAAACCCGAGACCTTCGAGTTGCGAGTCCAACACTCATGGCTCCCTGAATTCAGTCGAGCTACTCTTGCGCTCTGGTGCTGACGCCAACCGGAACTTCCGTTTGGGACCTTCTAATTACATTCTCCAAACAATAGTTGAAAAAATCTGCTTTATGAATAATAAGCGAATAGATCGCCGACTTCCAAGTTCAAAGCTTCACAAGTCAACAAAACGCCTTGCACATAGTGGTGAAAAAGCAGCGTCTTCAGCTGACCGAAATGTTAATAATGCTTAAAGGAGAGGAGTAGTCGACGTTAATCTCGCAGACCATGTAGGCATGGCACCAATGCTTGTAGCAGTCACCACTCAGAAAGCCGACCAACTATATAAGTGCCATTACTTATAAATCACGGGGCCGATGTTAATGTCAAGAATTTAAAGGGCGAGAATGCGTTGCACTGCTTGACTTTTTCTCCTGGTGGTTTTCATGGTTTTCACCAGCCGATACACGTGACTGCCTGGAGAGGAAAAAATGAATTGGTAAATCAAAGTTGTATTTTTCATAAATTATGCTCGCGCGCACGAGATTTGATTTCGAATTCGAACCCAGTTTCGATTTCCACGCAATAACACTCAAATGTGCCACATATAAATTATTCATTACCTGGTGTGCCGTCCTGTTCCAGGTGAAGCTTTATTTGGATTACGGCGCAGATGTGAATTACATTGTGAACGCGCGAGCGGGGCGGACGACGGCGAATTTCCGCTGTATCTCGCAGTGGATTTGGCACCCCCAGCTGACGTACTTGGCAGTGCTGGATACTTTGCTCGAACGTGGCGCGAACATTGATCTGAAAACGATTAAAAGTCGCACCGCGTTGCATAAAATCTGCGAATGTACACCGTGCTTCCATAGAAGGGAGAGTACAATCAATAAGTTACTTCTATCCGCCGGCGCAGATATGCTCGTCGAGGACGTGATGCTCAAAGCACTGGCATTGAAAAAGGCTTGCCAGCCCTCGATCGTATTAGAAGACGAGCTTCTCATTCAGAAGTATCCAAAATCTTGGATTATTATCGTAACTGACACGCACACATCTCTATAGGATGAAATTCACGCTGTTTGTAAGTAACTGCACATTTTGTAGTCTCATCGCGAAAAGTAGCAACCAGATTGTCGCGTTAATGCGCAATCCCAACTTTGAGGCGAACTTCGGATTGTACTTATATGATCTCAACGGATTTTCCATGTATGCCACAGACATACAGGAAGCTTTTGAACGCGCTCAACGCCAATGCCACTTTATGCTGGAACGGGAGGAAAGGTTAAACGAGGCTTTTTATTTTATTCTGGCCGATACGGTTGTGAGAAAGATACTTCATTATTTATGGCTTCTCTCGAAAAATGCGTGATTTTGATTTTAACTTTTCAAAACATTAAAATATTTATAAAAACTTGAATTTTATAAACGTAGAGCCGAAAGAAAAGCCGAAAGAAAAGAAATGTCCTGTTGTCGTTATAAGTATTTAAGAAATTTTTGTATTCAAAACATTAACAGTATTTGTTTCTATCTAAAAAATGAACAAACACGCAGACTAAAGAATCAGAGGGTAGCACTACCTGGTACTGCTTTCGTGCTTTGTAATCGCCGCCGCGGATGGCAGCTAAATTACTTTCTCATATCCGAAAATATGGAACAGGAGTCTACTTATACCGACAGTACTGACACAAAATGTTTTTTAATAAATTTTGCACACGTTCTGCGTCTTTTGATTTGTATAACACTATTTTATAATTAGTATATACTTGTTTTCATTCACTTTGATTTTAAAATTTGCCGCCAAAGAGAGCCAGTGATTACTCCCATATCAAATCTAGTTACATTTTGCTAAATTAGTTCCGATTTGTAACGTCACGTCTCTCACTCTATAGCTGCGAGAGCCGAGAGCTCTCGCGAGTCTCGAATCTAGACATAGTCCGTAGATCCGTAGTTCGTGATCTGAGCATAGCTTGGGGCGCTTCGCTTCTTGATCGTTCATTTTTACAGGCGTCAGCGTCCGAGGTGGACGCACCTTTCCGGAAGATCTCGAACATTCATCCTCGATTTAGATTTTAGTTGTAACATATATTGTTTAAATTTTTCTTTTCTTTATTTTCGACCGCGATGTAAATTCTTTTCTATATTAAATTTCAATTTTCTGAGAGGATAACTGCCTGTACTTCAGAATTGGATGGAAGGTAAGATATACTGTACTTTAGGTTATATGATTATCAATTTTGTAATCCGAATACATCGGCTTGCTAGAAAAGTATTATAAAACTTTTCTTTGATATTTTGCTTTAAAGAATACTAACGTAACGTTTAGTGAAATTATTTTTTTGATTCTTACAATAATTATAATAGTAAAATTTTGCAAATTGTCGAGAGAATTACACGTGTAAAATCTTTAACATGATGACACTTTCAACCGAAATAATGAGTACAAATGATTATTCATTACATGCACTACCAACTGAAGTTTTGAAAATAATATATTTTTTATATTTATTGATAACTATGCATTATTTTAATGGCCTTCGTTTTTTTTTGTATGTTACAGGAATCTACCAGAGGAAAGAGGTGAGACTGTGAAGCGTTAATAATAGAATACTAAGTAAATGTTAATCGTGTGAAAAATTGAATACCGAACAAGTTGTTTTTATGATTGTATATTTTTTGATATAAATAAAAAAACTTTAAAATAGTAACCTTTACATTTTTCATTGCAGTGAATTTCCTTCTTCAAATGATTGGCCTAACTGTTCCGTATAGTACAGATATGTCTTAGATTCTAAAGATTGCAAAACGTTGTTTAAAAAGATTTGAAAGCCAAGTATAGTCGAGTAGTTTTTCTTGTAAAAAGTTGACAAAAAAAAATTTGCCACAATGAGTACCATTCTAGAAAAGATAGCAGCTATCGAAGCTGAGATGTCCAGGACACAAAAGAATAAACAAACCTCTGGCCATTTAGGTTTATTAAAAGCAAAACTTGCAAAGTTAAGGCGAGAATTGATCACTCCCAAAGGAGGAGGTAGCAGTGGTGAACAAGGTTTCGAAGTTGCTAAGACCGGTGATGCTCGAATTGGATTTGTGGGTTTTCCATCCGTAGGAAAATCCACGCTGCTCAGTACACTTGCTGGAGTATATTCCGAAGTTGCTGCCTATGAGTTTACCACTCTTACAACAGTTCCTGGCTGTATTAAGTATAAAGGAGCAAAGATTCAGCTATTGGATCTTCCGGGTATTATTGAAGGAGCAAAGGATGGTAAAGGTCGTGGACGGCAAGTAATAGCAGTAGCCAGAACTTGTAGTTTAATTTTCATTGTTCTCGATGTATTGAAACCGCTTGGACACAAGAGGTTGATAGAGCATGAATTAGAAGGATTTGGCTTAAGGCTAAATAAACAGCCACCAAATATTAACTTTAGAAAAAAAGATAAGGGAGGAATAAATTTGCAAACTACATGTACACAGTCTGAACTTGATCTAGACACCGTTAGAACTATTTTATCCGAATACAAAATACACAATGCTGATATTACGCTTCGATATGATGCTACGTCAGATGATCTCATTGATGTTATTGAGGGCAATCGAATATACATACCTTGCATTTATCTGTTAAACAAAATTGATCAGATTAGTATTGAAGAACTTGATGTTATTTATAAAATACCTCACTGCGTACCGATATCTGCACATCACAAGTGGAACTTTGATGATTTATTGGAAAAAATGTGGGAATACTTGCAACTCATTAGGATTTATACTAAACCTAAGGGTCAACTTCCTGATTATAATTCGCCAGTTGTTTTGAACACAGAAAAGAGGAGCGTTGAAGATTTCTGTAACAAACTGCATCGAACCATTGCAAAAGAATTCAAATATGCTCTAGTATGGGGTTCATCTGTGAAGCATATGCCACAGAAAGTGGGAAAGGATCATATTTTGAACGATGAAGATGTTGTGCAAATTGTAAAGAAAGTGTAAACGTTGATTATCAAACAGAATTGACTGAGACTAATAAACACTTGTGCAGTGGTGAATCTTGTGAATATAAATAAGAAAGCTTTATTTAAAATAATTTTTGGCTTTGTTTTATTTATCATTACTTGTATGTATAATACGATAAGGTAGTTGTAAATTTTTATACAAACAACTGCAAATTGCAGTACTTCTTTAATATTATTTGTGTATACTTGTAATTAATACTATAGTTTATACACATGCTTTATCTATATGATTTGTCTAAAAGATGGATCTACGTAGGGTTTTAATTCTCATGAGTACTCATTGAGTTAGGAAATTTCATATTATGTGGGATGAAAATGTCTTGTAATTGTAAAAAAGGTTGTTATGCAAACATTATTTGTCTCACAAATCACTGAATTATGTAAATTAAAATAAAAACGGTTTCAAATGCATTATTTTGACTTTGTTGAGTTTTATTTGTCTTCATTTACATATACATATAACGTACTTAGATATAAAGTTTTATACAAAACGGTAGCTATGAGCAGTATTTTTTCAATATTAGTTTACGTATTTTACTGAAGTGGAAAAATGAAGTACAGAATGTCATAACAAATTTGAATTTATTGATTACAATGGATTCTTGAGATTTTTTTCAAAACAATAAATACATATTAAGTTTTATTTTCATAAAAATCTTATGCATCGATGTTGACACATCAACCAAGATTTGTTATATCCTAAATTCCAATAATTATATGTGAACTGAAACCAAAAGTCATAGTTGAGATTCAAAAACTGTTTTTCCTGTAAGTATTCGACTACAAGTACAACAAAAACTATTCATTTTTAAAGAAATTACAAATATAAACTCGATTTATGAAATGATGAATGTAAATGTAGATGTTTACAAAGAAATATTTACAAATATATCCGTATTACAATAAACTTCATACTAAATTCTAAATTGTACCTCATCACTAGGTAACTGATGTACAATTTTTATAAAACTTATCACAATAAAATATACACTTGCATCATTATTGTTAAAAACACCAGTTTTTCCTACACTATATACCAAACAGCAGGAGTTAATTTGTACAATACTGGTTTATAAAGTTAGGAAATAATATGAGAAAGTCATGGTTGTAAATTTTATGACAATATATAGAAATCGACAATATTCTTGAATAATATCCAACTTTGAAAATGATATTCTGCAGAGTATTCCTATGAACTTTTGCGTTTAATATAATTTTGAATTCATGCGTCGTGGCACATTCAACATTTGACCAAAGAGGAGCTTTAGGATTGCACAAATATCTTTTACTGCCAAATTACACAACATTTTAACAAAAGTGATACAGTCTTTGTAAATATAAAGTTTTTGGTATACATATCCAATTAGTTAACATTACTATATTTCTCGATAACAATATTTTATTAAGCTTCAAGACATTGTTTTAAGCATTATGCTAATGACCTCAAAACATTTTATCGCGCAAATGCAAAATAGTACAATTGTTTTGATTGCAAAATAAAATAAAAGAAATTCGGTTTTTATAAATTAAATACATTCGAATATATTTAATAAATAAATAAATTACATTTCATTAGAGTATATTATTGCATTTTGAGATCTCAAACATGAAGCTTCAATGTCTAAAAAACAATTCTTAAACAAAAAATTAAACTAATCGCGAATTATATCTACTAAAAATACAAAATATCAATTGTACACGTTTAATTGGTAAAAAAAGAGAATTCTTCGTGAATAAATTTTTACAAAAGTTTTCCGATTCGACAAATCTTACATACGTTTTGCTCACAAATAATGGATAATAAAATATATTGTCTTCGAATCACGATGTTTACACTAATAAATGTATGTATACAAAAAATGGAAGAGCAATCTAGTACTTGAATCGTTTCAATGTACTTCTCGAATAGAATGCAGTAAATATGGTAGAATCAGCTACAGCAATGGCCAATTAGATCTATACACTAATAATTGTAACAGCATCATAACACTTTAAAAGTGTGCCTTTTTTATTATTTCTTACAAACATTCGAAGCGAGATTCTTCATTTGTAAATATAACTTCAAAAGATTGAGTTTTCATCTCAACCATATACCACAAATCATAATTAACGTCATTGATATACGTATATATCTGTCAGAATTTATGTATAAGGAAGTCTCTTAAATTGTGTTGATAGACAGCTGCTATTAAACGTATTGCAAAGGCATCGAAGAACTTTGTGCAGTTCATGAAATTTAAGCACCAATTTTAATACCGATATCAATGACATTATGTTGATTTGACATATCAGCAGCGTCTTATATCACCAAAAGATCATCGAAAAAATGTTTATTACCTCATGTATAATAGAGCATAACGTTTTTTTCCTTTTTCATTACACTTTTTTTTATCAACAATAACTATATAACTTCCAGTACTCAAAAGTACTTTTGATAATTAAATTACAGTACACGTATCCAGCCTTTAATCTGAAGAATATTGTTGTTAAAAAAAAAAAAAAAAAAAAAAAACGGAAATAAACAAGTTGATAATTGTACAAGTCCGAAGGCGCGTTAATTATTTGGTCCTTTTACACTATTATAGCACTTAAAAACATTAGGAAAGTAAATAATGCCTCTTTTTGGTACCAGTAAAGTAGGCCTACTTTGATTCGGTATCATAACTTCATCTCCCAGAGAACGATGTGTGCGTCGTTGCTGTTCGGATCCTTGAAAGAGTATCCCGATTTTTGATTCTTCTCTTCCTTCTGCGACCCCACATGCCTCCAATTAACGTAGCCTCTGCCTCCCATTAGTGTAAGCACTGTGCGCCTGGGCTGATCCATTTGCGCCGATTTTCCAGCGTTGGGACCGCTTGGCTTCTTTGCCGGTGGCTTTTTCAAGGTTTGCTTGTTCAAAGTTCTATTCTGCTGCACGGGCGTGGACGTGTTATTGACATTGTTCGCGAGCATCACTGTCTCCACGCGGCCATTTCTACTAGCGGTACTGCTGTTTCGTGACAGTTTACCAGCCTTGAGCGAGAGATTTTCTTCCGAGCCAGAAGACGTGTACAACGAACTGGCATGCGAGTCAACTGACCAATTTGATAAATCCAGAGATCGAGGCCTTGTAATCTTCATCTTGAGTCGACGATCTAGCGTGCTAACTTTGTTTGGTATGGCGAGTTCAGGATCGCTCCTTCTCAGCGTTTCGTAGACTGGATCGACGACGGCACCGTTCTCGTTCTCGTAGTCAAGATGATTGAGATTCATCAGTTCATCGTAGAGGCCGTAGACATCGCAGTTCTCACCTGAGCTCTGGGAACTCGACATAGAACTCGACAAATAGCTACCGCCGCAACCTAAGTGGACGAATAATACAATGAAATGTGGTTAATTCCCAATAAATGTATTAATTATAGTCAGGTCAAGGTGTAAACGCAAATAATTACCTGATCCCCTAGGTAGTGTTTTGGAGCCCCGATATTCATTTTCCTTGGTTCGTTTACGTCTCGAAAGCACGGGACTGTTGGCGTGTTGTTGCTTGAACTTGAGCAAATTCGCTGAAATGTTGGACGAATTCGTGACGTCAAGGCTGGCTCTGTCGTTGCGTTGCCTTGGGCCATGACCATTTTGCTCAGAATCTTTAATCCTCAACTGAACCTGCTCTTCCTCCGGCTCTTCCTCTTTGGCGCAACTCACGTTGCTCTTGTTGTTATTTTGCAAAGCCAGTAAAAAGGTTATTGGCCCAAAGTGCGCGTGATACGAAATGTTAACTCGGCCACTGATGATCGGCACACCTTCAAGCCGCGGCAATGGAATGGTCAAGCTGATACCGACGTTGGTGCCAACCCACAGCAGTCCCTTACAAGCCATGAGCGCGGTTACCGTCACCGCCGTCTGATTGTTATTGAGACTATCACCAGCCGAGCTGTTGTTGCTGCCGCCAGACTTGGTTATCCGCAGAACGTTCGAGGCAATATTGATATCTTGTAGATGCTTGAACGTTTCAGTGTGGTAGAGGCAGACTGTACTAGAGTTTTTGAGAGCGACCCAAAGCCCTACACCCGAGTGGGCCATGAGTTTCACGTTTCCGACGTGCTCGTGCTGTGCACTGAAGCTCTTGGTGTTTTCACCGGTCATGGCGTTGAGTACCCAAACCTTTTTTCCGCAAGCTGCGTAGATCGAGGAGTTGATGGGCATAAGACACGCGACTGGATCGGAACCTGGAAAATTTGCTGTTATTAGTTGGTGCACATACTCCACGAATCGATAAGGAAATTTATTTTCTCATCACTCACCCAAAGTAATGACAGACGGTTCTTTGAGATTCCATGATCCATCGTAAAGTCTTCTGAACATGAGTAGTGATCCAGTGCCAAGCGCCACGAACACGTTATCGTAATGGTACTTGATCTGTATGACAGGACCCGACACTGGATAACTGCCTAACTCTTCCTGTTTCTCGGGCTCGGCTGCCTTGTAAATGATGATCTTGCGAGAGTCGGTACCCATCCAAACGAGATCACTCAGCAAGCTGGACTGATCGTTGTTCAGACCCTTGACAAACTCGACGGCGGCGACCCGAGTCTCGACGAGATCGAACGACGTGGCCTGTTTCAATGAGGTAGCTGAACCCGTGGTCGACTGGCCAAAAACTGTAACGTGGGTGGACACGCCATCGTCCGTGCAGATCCACAGATAGTTCTGATGCCTGCCTCGTCGCCGCGTAGGTCGTGGATTTTGCGTGACGTAGTAACAGCCGCAACGCACCTGTTGACATTGGACAAGATTCCTTAGTATCGAACACGCAACGAATTTAATATTAAGTACGATGCGAAACTTACTTCAGATTGATGTTGCGAGTGATAAACCGGCTGGGATGTGACGAAGAGTGGCATTTTTGTCGATGGTCTATGCTCTTGTTCGGGTACTTCCCAGGATGGTGAGTTGTTAGGGTCTAGTGCTAATTGTGCAAGCCTCAGCTCCGTTACCCAGTCTTTCTTAACAAGTGGATTATCCGTCTGAAACGTGTACATCTGGCCTTGCTTCGTCACCAGTTGTAAGCAGCAACTATCCGCCCAGACCATCTCCTCGTCTTTCGCTTGTATCGACGCCTGGATACTGTGTACGATATGTTTCAATGCTTCCGGGGCCATTCCCTAGAGGGCGATCATTAAATTAGCATCGTGTACGAATGCGTGTACGAATGTAATATGATATGAGAAAGATGAAGCTGGCGTGGTACTACCTCGTAAGATCCCTTGAGTTGAGATGCCAGGTCACTGATCCTCGACATGACCTCGAAATCGTGCATGAGATCGCTCATTTCTGCGCAAAGGCTGTCGGCCCCCGCTTGGCCGCCTTCGCCGCTCCTATCAGACTTCAAGCTGCCTCCTTTGTTGAGCCCTGCCGTCAAGAGTCGACTAAGCGTTGGAGAGGTACTCGTGTCCTGTATCTGTAAGTATAGCAAGACTATTAATTTCTGCGAGCGTAATACGCACACTTTGGCTCTACGGCGTGCGATATCCGACAATTACCTCGATATCCGACACCGGGTAGGTCCACTTTAACGTTAGTCGCTCGCTGCTGGAAAAGTCTTCGGCAGACCTCGGCGCCACCGAGACGCAGACGACGAGGTCGTTTAGCAGCAGCAGTCTTCGCCTCTTCGATTTGGTGATCATTCCGTTTTGATTGAACTCCAGCTGCGTGACATTGTCCTCTCTGATGAGGTAGCGCGAGGAGGAGGAAAGTGGTCGGTGCGAGAGTTTGCAAGAAACGTGGCGCAACATTTCCTTAAATGCCTGGAACTGCTCGGCTTCCCTCTTCCTCTCGTTGAGCATTTCGGCAAGGCTCTCGAGCTGCGTCAGAGCCAGCTGCAGCGACATCCTGTCGTGGTGTCCGTGTGGCGTGTGTTTGAGTAAGTCCTGAAAGAGCGAATGAACCGATGTAGACAAGGAAAGGGACAAGGAACCCGTTCTGTTGAAGGAATAAAAAAAGAATGGCGAAAACTCACTTGCAGAAACAGTATGAACTGGGGAAACCTCTGCACGGGCTTGACCATCAGTCCGAAGAACGAAAGCCTGTCGTGCGACTTGATCTGCTTCATCTTGAAGAAATCGGCCAGGGCAGTCTTGCGTTTGGACTCCTGCTTGGCGAGCTCCATCGCGACGGAGAAATTGTTGATGAACCCGCTGTAGATGTCGAGGACGATGGCTTTGCTGAAGCTCGCGACGAAGATGTCACCGAGCTTCTCCTCCTTGTCCCACTTCTTGACGCAGCCACCGAGGGCGACGCGAAAGAGATTGTGGCACTGCAGGATCTCGGGCAGCTTGTGGAAGAGCGTGGCTATTTTGGACTGGCTCAGGATCGGCGGCGACGACTCCTCAAGGTGCTTCTTGTAGTCGTTGACGAGCCTCTGGAGGGTCGCCACGTAGTTGTTCTCCGACTGGACGATGTCGGCGATGATGTAGCGGCGCTTGATCTGCTGGGGCGTGAGGTTCGGCGGTGCCGGGGGCAGCGAGGGCGGCGGTTCCCTCAACCGGTTCGGCGGCATACACTGGTACTGCATGATAGCGCCGCTCTCTTCCTCGAGCTGTGATCGAAGAGACAACGGATTATTACTCGTTTCACGTTTGGTTCGATCGAGAGGGAGTATAAGAGTATGGAAGAAGTCTTGTGAGTGTGTAATATGCATACCTCGCAGAGCTGGGGCATCAGAGCTTGCTTGACGGGACTCGTGAGTGAGGTGGTTTCGGAGGACGAGTCGCCGACGTCGTACTGGTGCGCGGAGCCGCGTCGCATGCTAAAGAACCTGGCGAGCGAGAGCCTGCTCTGGCCGCCATGGATCGAGGCGGCATCCGCGATCGTCTCGGCCGGCGTGCTGCTGTTGCTGGAACCTCCGGAGCCTCCACTGAGACGCGCCTTCTGCCACTTGTCGCAGAAGGTGCGGGCTTTGTGCAGCGTGTTCCTCAGCTGGTAGTTGCTTCTGGATCATTGTGATCGTTGTCATCAGTAAGTTGCTTATGTATATTTTTTTTTTTTTTTTTTTTTTTTTTTTCAAAATATATTTTCAAACAGGCTTAATTCAACTCACTTAATACTGATATTGCTCTTCTCGCTCTCGTCGTCCGAGGACAGGTCATGATCGCTGGCCGAACACCAGGAGTCTTCGCTCCTGGCCGACTGGCTCGACGTGTTGGATCTCGTCGCCTCGAGGGACGGATGATGGACATGATGGTGTCTGCCCTGAGCCACAGACGTCGACTGCGGCTGCTGCTGCTGTCCCGCTATCGCCGCCTCCATCCTCGTAGCTGATGCCGCTGTCCCCGGGCCTACGTCGTCCCACGATCTGCACCTCGAGCGGGGCTCATCTGTAACAGCAGAACAATGTCCTCGATTAGGCTCTCGATTCGGCAATTGTGAAATTGTTTTCCAAGCGCGTAGAAAGGAGCTGCTGAATGTAAATTCAAGAAAAAAAGTAGGCATACGAACGAGGAGTCGAGCGCGTGGGTCGCTTGCGCGCGCGCGCGAGTGACGAACAGGTTTTCCGAGTATAGGCGCCTGAAAGGCCTCCTTTTACGAGTGCGCGCGCGGGCTGTCATAATGCAAGCGCGCGAGCTCGCAAATCACACAATATGCCGAGTTTTTCGCTTTCGCCGTATAACTCGATCGCCGCGTCGCGTACCGACGACGACGACCTAATTGATATTACATTATGTGCAGGACGGCCAATGAGCGTTGTGAGAGTTTTTCAACGATTACCGCGTACGTGAGAAAAGTTCAAACAATCGCAAGCTCCTCCGCCAAGCCGCGTGTAATTATAAAACGGGATCTAATTAAAGATTTCCATCGCTGATCTCCACACCAACCTATCATTCAATTCAGCATCGCGGAACCTTGCGCGACACTTTTTCAATCGGTTGAGATCCTATCGAGCTGTCATTATAATTCACACACATGTAGAGTGAATTTAAAAAAAAAGGAAACCTTACCCCAATCTAATCCGCACATACAGGATTGAGTCCCTCCAGTATATACAGAGCCGGTGCGCGAAAAGCGACACACGTAACCCGCGCGCGCACACACACATGTCTCCCACACACTCTGCTCTCTATCGTAAATTCGTAACGCATGGCCAGAGCCGCGACTGATGGAAGTTTCTATTTATAAAAGCGGTTTCCGTTTATTGCGACAAGCCGCCCGACGACTCGATGCACGTATGGTATCAAAGGAGTAGCAGCGACACGCGCGAAATTTATCCGTAGCCGTAGTCGTCGTGATTTTCCGATTGACAAAAGAGCCGCTAACTCAAGAGAGAGAGAGAGAGAGAGAGAGAGAGAGAGAGAGAGAGAGAATCGTACGATACTGAAGCTTCTGATTCACGACGATTTCCGCCGATGGTATAACCGGAAGAGATAAGGGATGCCTCAGGATTTCCGGAAATATATAACCGCTTTTTTATACCTGCCGATATGCGACCGTTTAATTACAGTGTATATAATGTAAAATTACATCGCGTGTTATATATGCCAAGCGCGCGATTATCTTTCCTGGGCGCGTCAGCTGCTGCTGCTACTGCGGCGGAGCGGACTGTACCGTGTGCGCGTCTGTCTATTGACACTGAACATCCGGAAGGAGAGAGCGAATTAAAAGAATGCGTCTTACGCAATCGAGTTTAATGGGCAATGCGCTCGTTTAAAGCTGCGCTATGTAGAACTAGATCTATATATACGCACTCGCACGTAAGTATATAACTCATTTGAACGGTTATACATTAAAGAGGCGTTATACGAATTAAAACCGTTATAATAATCGTCGTGAGCTTGATAAATCCGATCCGCGTGTGTTTTGATTATTTTTTCAGAAACGGCTACACTAGAAAGTTGCACTACTGAGAGAGAGATAATCGATAAAAGTCGCACGCGCGCAAACTCGTTTTTTTACGTAAGTTATAGGTATATACTTCGCGCCGTATCAATCTCTATGCACACACATTTTTCCGTCAAAATTCGATACTGTATACGCGAAAATTCGTTTTATAACGCATATATACACGCTCGTCTATCGCCTCGTCGAATCGCGTGCGTAAGTAACCAGGGCAGCGTAACACTCTTAAAAGGGCTGGCGTTGCGATCGGGAGAGAGTTTCTCGACGCACAAAGGGCGAGGTCGCGCAACTGCATCACGTGCAGCTCTATCCTATATAATTATATGCGTACGTGCAACGCAATTTCCAAACACTTTTACACCCTCTCTTTATATAGCCTGCGGTTAGATGGACGCGGGATTTTTAAAACCGCACGATATGTTTTCTAGATTTTAAAAAGAGCATAACCCTCTCGTACGTATATGTATGAAGGAAGGCTCAAGGTCGCAGCATTGATGCAGTGTACTATATACAGTCCCGAGAGTAAACACTTCCTAGAAAAATAAACGCGCGTACGATAGGTAAATGGAGCTTCTGCAACGAGCACTTGATCTCCGTGACATTCCTCCGGCTAATTGCGCGCGATTCATTCCCGTGTATAATCATCGTTGGATAATCGATCGACTATCATCGTTTAAAACACTCACCGATGATTCGAGCATTATGTCACACATCTTCCTCTCTGCGCTCTCGGTGCTTTCGAATATCAAAATTTGCATTAGCTGTATATATACTGTTGCGCAATATGCTCGGAGCTTCGTCGCGTAACAGCGTCGCGACGTGTGCGGGTCCGCGTAATGTAATTCAATTCATCGAAAATTGGCGACTTGCGAAAGTACGCGAGCAAGCGCGCGTAAAAAAGCGACGAGCGAAACGAAGAGGTAAAAATACACATGATCAAGGCTGCCGCCACAGCGTCGCTGCAGCGGTTCGTTCTTGCGCGGCGTTAAACTCACTTTTATCGAGAGATGATGAGGCTGTGTTGTCGAGTTTTGTGTATACGTGTAGGGAGAGAATACGAGGATTCTTTTTTTAACAGACGGTTTTTCAATCGAGAGAAGAAGAAAGCGCGCGCGGATATGTTCCGAAATTGAAAAACGTAACTCCTCGATTTTCCACGATAAAATCTCGCGCTTTCTATCTCCGCTATAATAATTACTCGTCCCTCTCGGAACGTGACGCTCGTTCTTTGCATCGATCCTCCCGAAGAATTCCCCGCACCTCATTGTCAAGCACATGTATACACGTTATACTATAGTACTGAGAAGCCATCCACTCGCTTATTATCAAATGCGCATACATTACGCACTCGTACACACACAAAATCTCGGTTAGCAGGAAAAACAAAAGAGTCTCGAAGAAGAATTTCGTCTTTCAACTGCAGCAGCAGCAGCAGAAGCATAATGCAGCTGCGCGTGCGAGTATGTAGGTAATGCTGGTCGGTGTCTGTACACGGATGTGTATACGCGTGTGCGCACGGGGAGAGTACGTGTGGAGGAAGAAAAGTGCAGATTGAGCGTTCGCGGCACGTAGAGCTGCCGCCGTCGACTCCGACGCTATGTACTGCCTGGCCGTTGCCGCCGCCGCTGCTGCTGCTGCTGCTGCGGCTGTGGATGACGAAGAGAACGTGGCCGGCATTATTATTATGACGCGCTAGGCTGCAGACGTCCAGCGGCTAACTAACGAGAGCTTTGCTGCAGTGGAGATGACGACGATATAGGTGCCAACGTTGATTTTTCTTTCTTTTTTTCGTTTGAGAGAGGCAATGAAAAATGTAATATTCGACGAGACTGCAGCGCAGTGAGAGAACGAGTGCGCGGTTGTCAACGACCTTCTTTTTGAAAAAAAAAGACCGCGTGTGTTAGCGTTGTATTGTATTTCGTCGTGGGAAAACGCGCGGCGAGAGTCGCACTCGTCGCCGGGTCATAATTGCAGTCTCGTTGCGCATCGAGCGAGTCGAGAGAGACTCGGTATATACGTATATATAGCGTCTAGCTCTTTATAGTCTAGCAGTCGGTTTATTGGCATGGCTTTGATAGACCAATTGATTTGGTGCAGTATGGAACTATATGACATCGACTACGGAGATCGATTGGACGATACGAGCCAGCATATCGTGTGAAAAGACACTTCGAAAACTGACCGGAGAGAGAGAGGAGAGCGACGATCAATCAAGGAATTTAATTCAACTATACGCGACTCTCGGCAAAAGTTCCACCAAAGTTTCTCAACTTCTCTCTCCCGAGCAATTTAACTTCATTAAACTAAAGCAAGCCGCTCTTCTTTCCCCCCTCCCTCGAAACTTGCATAATTTTAATTATTCCATCACACGCGCCAGAAGAGCGAGCAGTTTTGCGGTGTGCAGTGTACAGCCGCGACCCAAATATACACACACGTGCATCAGAGAGTATCTATATATGCATGTATAGCAGAGAGCAGCTATGTTAGTTTTTCGCATCATTGCAGCCGATAAACAGCGCGTCGTCGATCCGACGACAGCAGCAGCAGCAGCAGCAGCAGCAGCGGCACTTTTCCTTTTGTCCGCAACGAGCCACTGCAGCCGCGAGTATAGACAGAAAGGGAGAGCGGGATTGCACTTTTCACTTTCCCTATGCGCGCCGCTCTGAATGCCACCGTTTATTTTCGTGTATCTGCGTTTCAAGGCTAGTCCGGATAGCTCTCGGAGTCTGCAGCGCGGCGTTTTTTTAATTTTCGCGCGAGCGGCGACATCGACTCGAAATCGCTCGAAATAGAGTCGAGAGAATTTCTGGACCGGTTGCTCTTTGTCGCGTATCTCTCTGCGATTTATAGTCGCACCTGCCTCATTTCGAGTCAGCTGTCTATCCGCATTCTTTCAATAAGTGTGTAAGAATGACCGCGTATAATGAGTAATCGTGGATTTTTTTACGAAAAAAGCGCGGGATTCGAGACAAAAGAGAAAGCAGCAGGTTATTACATTCCGCATTAAAGTATCAGTCGCGCGCGACATTATAAAATTAAAGAATTACAGGCTACACATACACAGCGTATCCCATCAGCGGGTATAATAAGCTCGCGATGTTTATTTGGAAAGTTTCAGCCGCCTGATTAAACGAGACGAAGCTTTAATTTTCGAGACGAAGTGTATAAGAGAGAAGGAAAAAACGTCCCGGTGACCTTCCGCTGATGACTGGTTTTCCAGCGGCGGCGGCGGCAGCAGCTCTTTGTAAGTGTTATGCGCACCAACTCGCGGTAATCGATTCGCGCGCGGTCGTTTAAAGAATGCGCTCGTATGTACAAAGCTATTTTTTCTCTCTCTCTTTCTCTCTCTCTCTCTGTCTCTGGTGCACTGAAATTAGTACGACACTCGTCGTCGTCGCGCTGCTGACCCACTTGTCTCTATGGCGAGTCAACGCGACGACGATTGACGTTACATATCATCGATGTATCCGCGAGCGGCACTGAAGAGTATGACTGCGTGTATTTTTGCGAGAAAAAGGACGAGCATCGGATCGGCCTACTCCACATTAATTCTCATATCATATATACGACGGTTAGTTTTATGCACGCGAGACAAAGCTTTTTAGAAAAAGGGTCCGCACAGACGTGCAAAAAAAGTCAAAGAAGAAGAAGGAGTTTTATTAGCAGTCGGGCTGCACAGATGTGCGTGCGTACACACGAGGCTTCGCGAAAGAGTGTCGGCGTCGGCAGTAAAGAGGAGCGAGTGAGAGAGAAGAGACGAACGGAAGGGACGCGATGGGGTCGACACGTCCATTGGCCGGCCAACTTATCCGTTTCCGGTTCTCTCTCTCACACTCTCTCGCGTCGGAGCAGTGTGTACACGCGCGTGAATTACCAGCGCAGCAGCAGTAGCAACAGCGGCACTGATGGTCTCTTGGGAACACAGCCGAGACACTTTACTACTGCAGCGCACATGGGGCTAATGATGACGAGGACAACGAGCTTGATGTGCTTCATTCATTGGCGTTTCTGCTCGAGCGTGTAATATACTATAGTTAACTTCTTCTTTTTTTTTATCGCGAATCAAAATAAATTGCGATTGAGAGAATCACTCGCAATTACGAAAAGCCGATTTGAAGTATAAAGTACTTGAAAACTTCAAGATCAAGACAAACGAAAGGCGAACTTTCGCTCCGCTATGAGCAAACTTTCGCATCCCTGCAGCAGCAGCAGCAGCAGCATTGGCAGGCGGGAGAGATTTATTTATTCCAGGCTCGCGCTCCCGCGGAGAATCGCTTGCCAAAACAAGATAAATACAAGAGCCGGCGACTGCACACTGTAGAACCAAGGCCATACGTAGTAAAAACACTTCTTCCCTCCTCTATAAACTCCGTCGAGTTTTTGTACCGATCGCGACTGTACATTAATTTTTCGAAATGTTATATCACCGAAAACGTTTACATTATCGCTTCCTGTATACACCCTAAGATTTCAGAAGGCAAGTGTCAACCAGCCCACAAAAAGAAGACGGAGTCTCGAAATGTACACATTACGCGCAGCAATGTGCCTTCTCGAGTTCCCGAGCAAACATTGCGCGCGCGCGCGAAAAGGTTCGTACGATTTTTTCAGACTCGCTGTGTCCGAGAGTGAAAATCGTCACCCGTGGTACGCCGCGCGTACATACATTATAATACGGGAAAGCGATAAGCGAGGTCTTCCCACAAAAAGCATCGCAAACAGCGACTCGTCGCCCGTGTTTGCCTGGCTTCTTAGCGCGTCAAAGCTAAAAAATCGCTGTTTGCACGCGAGACGATTATAACGAGGTGTATAAGCGCGTATTTTTGCACGTCGCGTCGCCGAGGTAAGAGAGGATAAAATGTTAATTAATCGCGCGAACTTGACCCGCCGCAACGAGAAATTCGAGCGGATAAAAACGTCGAGGAATATATACATTATATGCATTGGCTTAATTGCCCCGAGCTATAAGGTTACAAAGTGCGGCTATCATAACAAACTTTACTTCTCCTCCTCATTTTTTTTTTTTTTTACAAAATTCGCGCGCGAAGAGATAAGCATCGCGCTTAAATCGGTCGCGAGCGCTCGCGTATTATGTCATCATCGTCTGCTGCAGCGATTGCAGGAAGAGCGATTAAAAGCGTTACAAGGCCGAGGCGCGGAATAATAAAAAAGGAGCGCTCTGATGCCGCTTGCGGCAGACGCCCAGAGGAAAATTGCCCGCCAAGCGCGGAAAATTTCGCAGTGCGCGCGCGCGCGGCTTTTAATTAATTTTATTCTGTTTGCGACTGAAAGGAATTTTAATTGCGAACGTTTACGCGCGCGTAGGTGTCCCTTTGTGTATTTTTTTTTCGCGAAAATTTTGTCGTTAAACGGACGGAGAGCGTATAAATATTTGTTACAGGAAGAAGAGCAGCAGAACAAAAGATAGAGAGAGAAAAATGTGGGGGATCGAAGGCAAACGAGATTCATAGGCCTATATGAAAGAGAGGCGTACACAAAGATGCGAAGCGGCGATGTATATCTAGCAGGGAGAGTGAGAGCCGCCCGCTGCTGTGCGATGCATAAAAGGTGAAACCCAGCTGCCGACGCTCCGAGCGAATCATCCTCGTCGACTTGCGGTCGGCCCGCAGTGGTCCATTAAAAACATGCCCGGAGTAGACCGCTGTCTCTCTCTCTCTCTCCCCTCGACGAACTTCTTCCTCTTTTTCCTTTTAAACGTATATCGACGGTTGGCAAATATCGCGCGACTATTTTTAACGAAATAAAAAAACAGACATCAGACTGCACGTGCGCTATCCGAGGACGAACTTGTGTATGTGCGAGTATAGTACAGTCGAGGTTGCGATCTTTACCTATACAGTATCCGAGCCTCCCGCAGAGTCGTGCTGGACGTATGCGTAGTGTGTGTGCGACTAGTCAATCCCAGTCATGATCGTACCACTTTATCGCGAATCACCGACACTTTAGAAACACGCACAACTGCGCGTCGCTGCCTGGTGCCACGCTGTCTCTCCACTGGATCCTCCGCACAGACGCACTGTTAAATACCACCGCGCAATGGAAGATTACTACTCCGCACTTTCGACATCGTCGACGATGAGAAAAAAATGACGCGCTGTTATTGAAATTGCACTACATTCCAAGTCTGCGATATCGAAGAGGGAGACGATGCAAAGGCCAGTGCTGATATCGCGGGAAAGAATAATAAATAAAACTTGTTTTCAATGTTTTCATCCGCGCGAAGAGACACAAAGACGCCTCGCTGTGTATAACTGCAGCGGAAAATCTCGCGCGATCTTGGACTCCGCGCGATAAATCGATTTGAAAATTGCGGGCTCGATCCGCGCCGGCCGATAAGCAGTTCCGCGTTGTTCCTTATTGTCGGCTGCTACTGCTCCAGGGGAAGAGTCCTGCGCTTATCTCTCGCGGACGATCGAAACTTTCGGCGCTCCACTTTGCTCCAAACGGTTATCGTTATACGCTTCTTATCGTGTATATCCTCGCGAGTCACTGAACTACACACACTGTTGCAAACACGTGCACACACACACACTTTTCCGCGAAGGAATATATGAATCGCGGTATATTAAGGCTCCCTTCCTCGTTTGAATTTTTCCGCGAAGAACCGTGCGAGAGAACCACCGGCTCGGAGCACACGACCGATACTACTGAACTGCTGCGGCTGCTGCTGCTGTGCGTCTACAGACCGGCCGCACTACACACTCTGTGCGCGCGCATACGTCGCTCTACCCACACCTCACCGTCGGCGAAACGCCTCCGCTTTTGTATAGCTGCAGTGAGTTGCGAGGATCCTTGCAGAGCTGCTTATCGATGTTTTTCCGTAAGCGTGTTATTATGTGTGTGTTTTTCTCTTGCGATTTTTGGCTTTCAGAAAAATCAGTCGGGCCCTACTGGTACTAAGTGGTGTTTCACCCTATTATGTTTATTAGGGTTGATGATGATGATGCGGGCGTAATAAGCCCGCATTAATCCTCGAACCGATGTGTACATCCCATCAGTTAAGATACAGATACATCTCTCTCTTTCGAGAAGCTACTTCTATTTTTCACTCGTTAACCAAACGAGGCAAAAATTATTTATCCATCAGCATAACGCAAGATAGCCGTCCACCTGTTGCTCGAAGAGAAGAAAAAACCCCGGTGAAATGGTCTCTCCCCTGCGCATATCGAAACGATCCGTTAACCGCTTGAAACAATGAGCTTCGTTTAAAGTCCCCCGTCACGCGAGCGTGGATAAAGTCTTTTTCTCCTCTTCTTTTTCTTCTTCTTCTTTTTCCGACGTGTGTGCATGTGCCGCTCGCGCGCAGACGTGAAAAAACGAGGAGACTCGTAATACTCGCGCAAGTTCAGGTCGTCGAGCCACTTATCATTTTCTGCAGCGTCATTTTCATCTGCTGCTGCTACTGCTATACGTTTCGCAGATCGCGATTTAGATACACGTGTGTGCCACGCCACAGACCCGCTGCAATATTTATGCTAATGTTGTTTTTTCACTGGTTAATGCTCTCTCTCTCTTGTGTGTCTGTGTATTTGAGCTGCAAAAATACTTGTATTTACCCTCGATTAACACCTACTCCGATGCGTGCACTCGCTCGTTCTTTACGATTTCCGTTACGAAAGTATAAATTTTTCTTCTTCTTCTTCTTCTCTCTCTCTCTCTCTCTCTCTCTCTCTCTCTCTCTCTCTCTCTCTCTCT
>CM053168.1:49736946-49826946 GCA_012977825.3 Pteromalus puparum
TCTCTCTCTCTCTCTCTCTCTCTCTCTCTCTCTCTCTCTCTCCCTTCTTCTCCTCTTTTTTTTTTTTTTCTCTCTCTCTCTCTCTCTCTCTCTCTCTCTCTCTCTCTCTCTCTCTCTCTCTCTCTCTCTCTCTCTCTCTCTCGTGAAGAAACAAGAGAGGGAGAGATACGCACAAAAGATTGTTTGCATAACCAGAGCACCTCGCAGAGCACCGGCTACTGCAGTTGACGGCTATACGCGAGAGTTTGCCGGTGAAAAGATTTCAGTTTCCAGAGTCGTTAAGCGCTCGGTTTTATTTATTCTCCTGCAGATCGACAACAAACGTCTCGGAGACACGAAACTCATACCTGTTCTCGCGCCAACGATACGATCTAATTAATAGCTAGCTGCACGCGGTTCTGTACGCAAATTCCGCAGGTGTTAACGATACAAAAGAATCCTTTTTTTTCGACTTCGCGCGCGAGGAGAAAGTTTTTACTGCGCTGTTTACGATACCGCCTGTATATACCAGGAATTTGATCCAAATGATAATATAGAACGAGAGGAGAAGTGGACATAAGCGCCTTTGGATACGTTGCCAGGATGCGCTACACCCACGCATAGCTAGGGAGGAAAGCTTGCGCCACCCACGCAGCAACAGCAGCAGCTGAGTAGTCAATAGCCGATTGAAATTTTCTCTCGAATGTCAAGTGACTCATTACTATTATGTCTCGCTGAATGCATTGCGCGGAGATATCGGCTACCGGCTATATATGCACTTATCTCGGCGCTGTCTCCTCGCTTTGAAGCCAATAATCGAGACCACGACTGTTTCTCTCGCTCTCTCTCTCTCTCTGCGTACTGCCGAACAATCGGAGATTTTTGAGTACACTCGATTCGTCTCTCTCTGCAATCAATAGTTTCAATTTTTTTTTAGTGTACACACACACACACACACACACACACACGCGCGCGCAGCTGATCGTTTATCGGTACAAAAGCGGGGCCGAGAGATAAACAATCTCAGGAAAAGAAGCATTGACTGAAGAAGAAGCAGAAGAAGCGAGCCGTGCGCGCGCTCACGATGACTCAAAAGAAAAGACGTAAACAGTCGCTGATTTATGCATGAAAAGACTGTGCGTCTAAAAAACACTGCAGCTCTATACGTATATGTATATATACGCGTGACACGAGAAGACAATGCTTACGAAATATCCAGTGTACATCGTTTGAATGAGAGGAGGAGTATACCTACTACCAAGCAACCGCACCGCACAGTGATTCACTCGAAGAAAGGATTTCAGAAAGCCAACGCGGAAAGTTGAAAAACCGTTTTATTTCGAGTGAGAGTACGTGTGTGCTTTCGCTCTGTGTGTGAGATCGGGGCGAGCGATTATACCCTGCCCTGTCCGAATTCTTTTTATTTTCTTCTTTGTTTTATTATGTTATATACGTATACTCTTATCGCGCTCTCACGTATAATACGCACGATTTCCGGGCCTTTTTTTCTCAGTCACTCGGTTTAATTGGCCGGATCAGTGATCCCGACAATGAGCAATAAAACAATTCGCGGATGAATTCGCGCGCTTTCCCCTAAAATTAATTCAAAAGCGCGTTAAAAAAAATTTAAGCATTGTATATCATCTGTGTGACCGGAAACGGTATTCAGGAACCGATCTGGCGCATAATTAGTGATATCTTACTCTTCGAGATCACTTTAGCATTTACCAGGCATGAGATGGCCTGGTAAATGACTCTAGTCTCGGCAAGACGCGTGAAAAAAACGTTTGAACAATTGTCGTTGAAAATTTTCGACCCGCGCGAGGATCGAACCCGAGGCTCCGGGCCGCCAGGCAAGAAGCTAGCCGACTGAGCCATAGCAGTCCCGTTCGGTTATCCTACGCTTCGCTCGTGTGGCTCTGTATACTCCAGTCGAGCTGCTATATAGTGTCGGGCTTTGCTCGCCAGAGGGAGAGGGGCTGCGCTGCGCTGTGTGTATGCGGCCCATAGGCCTCGATTTGAAACTGTTTCAAACGCTGGTTTTTTCTTTTTAACAATTTTTAAACAATTGTAGCTACTTGTCTTCTTTTAGAAATACCTTCGAATGCCTCGATTTCGCGATCCTCTCGCAACGATCGGTACTGAAACTTACCTGAAACAGAAAGAAAAAGCACAAAATTAGTTAAGCTATTCAAACAAACTTAATTGTCAAATTAAACCCTAAACTTGAAACATTCACACACACAAGCCAAGCTCTGTTTTTTCCGTCTATCTCTCTCCCCATAGTCGCGGCCTAGCGAGAGAGAGAGAGAGAGAGAGAGAGAGAGAGAGAGAGAGCCCAGCACAACAAAGAGTCTCGCTGCAGCAGCAGCAGCAGCAGCAGCAGAGAGTCGACCTCGTGTCGGGCATATCTCGACTCTCGGGTTTTATTTTAAGCTGCAGCAGCGCAAGCCGTAGGTACAACAGCGGTGGCGGCAGCGCAGCTTACGGCCCTTGGCGAGAGTCTTCTACTCGCGCTCTCTTTATCTCGCGCTAGCTGCTTACTGCAGTAAATAGAAGGAGCGAGCAAACGGTAAAACGGCTGCAGCAGCAGCTACAAGCTATGAGAGTCGCTTCTCTCTCTCTCTCCCTTCGTGTGAGCTCTGCTGCTTCTGCTGTGGCTTTACAAGCTGTGGCGCTGTGTGCATGTGCATGTGTGTACGGAGATAAAACTATCTCTGCGTTGGTTAGCCCCGATTACGCTTTTTCGGAGTACGCGATAATAATATAATGCTCCGGATTGTTTTGACCTATGTAAAATTTGTGTATGAATTAAATTGGAGCAGGATCGCACTGGATTTTCTGATCTAACTGTACAACATCCTCATAATCGCGTGGTCTTGGTGAGACAGTATATACACAGCACGGGGATCGCATTTTGCAGGAGATTAAAGAAGAGGGAGCCGAGTGAGAGAGAGAGAAAATGAGCTCGATTACCAACGCGATCATTATCTAATAAGTACTGCAGACCGCCGCTGTATGACCGCCCTTTATCGGCGTCGCGATTCTCACGCACTGCTCTGGCTCTTTTGTCTCTCTCTCTTCGCAGCGGCAGAGAGCCTATTTAGAAGGAGTCTATTTTTATCGCCGATAAATAATTTAGAGGCAAAAAACGCTAAAACGCTCATTGCTTACAGCACGTATTACAACATTACAGATGCTCGCAATATCTCTGCTCAAGCGAGGAATGTTTAACGAGTCCATTATGCTCCGTTCGCTCTGTTATATAGCAAAATATCCAATAAGCTGCGGAGCCGAAGGCAGACACTGCGATATAACTTATCCGGGACCAGAAATACACGAGGATAAATCGCACAGACTAAGCCTTGCCCAACTCGCTTGCTTATATGCGTATACATATATGTATATGTATACAGAGCAACGCGCGTTACGAATACGTCAGTCACACAAATGCATCGGTGTCAATGGCGCGCCGCACAAAGCTACGCCGCAAAGTTGAGTCGCTCCCGTGTACAGAGAAGCTATATACACAATGAGATTCGCGGGAAGCCACCCGCAGCCGGAAATATGCAAACGCGCATACCGATACGTTGGAGCGAGCCAAACTACTTAAACTTTGGCATAATGAAGCTTCGCGACTCGCTTACGGATTCGATGTATAGCGCGGAAGCGTCGGATGAGCTATGGAAAAGCCTTGAGCGATAAATATTGAAAAAAAAAAACTACGGTAAATTGTAAATCAATGTATGCCTCCCATCAAGACTCTTATTTATATATCCGACACAGATATACCAAGAGAGACTCTGATTGATCGCCGTTACGCGAGGCATTTGAAATTAAAGGCTTTTTCTCGCGACGACTTATTGAAAAATCTCGGTGTACCAGGTGTGCGCCGCAGCTCTGACGGTAAAGGGCGCGATTGCTGCACGCGCCTCTCTCTCTCTCTCTCTGTGTAATATCTTCCTCAAGGCCTTTTTCCAGGAAGGTGTATCTCAGACACACACACACACACGCGCGCGCGCGCACACATAAAGATCGTCCGCGAGCAGCGAAGTACTAAAAAGTTTTCGGATATGAGGGCCTCCGCGCAGCCGGCGCACACGTGCCTCGCAAATGTGAGCAGCGCCTTGTGGGCCTACGCAAACAAAAGGACAGAGAGAGAGAGAGAGAGAGAGAGAGAGAGAGAGAGAGAGAGAGAGGAGAGGCAGGTGCAACTTGCGGACACGCGTCTGCCGCCTGCGCTGTTTCTCTCCTCTCTCGAAAGGCAAAGGAACAGGCACAGCTTTCGGGTGTGTGCGCAGGGATTTCTATACAATTTCCAAAAGGCCTCTGTGCGATCGCGTTGTTTATCCAGAGGAGGATTCGTGTCAATAATAATTCGCGGCGGTGTTCTTCAAACAAACGTCGTATTTTCCCGGGAATAAGGACTATTTGTTGTTCCTTACACCTACGCGGGCGTGTTTACCGAGATTTTCAAGAACCGAGCGCCCGGTTATGATTCTATAAATTCAGCTCCACACACACACACGTAGATTAGCTACAGCACTAGTGAGAGAACGACCGCATTGCGCAATGGCTAAAGAAAGGCTTACTACAATCAGTTCGCTCTTTTTCCGACACAATATCGTACACAAGGAGCGATTAGTCGCATAAAGCACGGAATCAGTCGCAGCTGCAGACAGACACGCGAGAGACTGGTTACGTGCCGCTGTATGTATGCATCTATATACGCACACGAGCCAATCGAGAGGAATTTCAAGAGAGCGAGTATTTATGGGGCGACGATATTAAATTATACGCGTCGATATAAAACTCCCACGCGGAAAACTGCGCGCGCGCGGCGGCGGCAACCTGTTCGACCGGATCGAAATTAAGCCAGAGGGAACGATTCTCGGGGGGGTTGTTGCTGTGTGTGTATGTGCGCAGTGCAGTTATGTGTTCGATGGAATTCGCCTCGTGTGTAGTGTTTAATTCGCGCGATTTATAACAACACCGTTTTTTGACGCGGAGCCAAGGGAGGCGTTCTGTGTCAGTCCGTATCGATCATTGCATCGAGCCAAAAAACACCGAGAGTCTGATTAGCCTGGTATGAGTAAGAGACTCCTTATTATCAATCGAGGGACAAGTCATGCTTGTCAAAGGAATTTCGCTAAATGCGATCGAGAAAAAAAATCGTTTGTTCGCGTATAGGCTGTACGGTAAATCACGCACGCGGAAATTGAATTTTTTCCCTCTGATCCATACGCCCATTGGGCATACTCGGAAAAGTAAAGCGGAGTCGTTGTATTTGTATAAATTAATGCGATTTGCATTAGCTCAATGCGCTCATTATGTGCAAAGCAGCAGCAGCAGCAGCTCTCGTTCAATTATTGTCAGCGATGCGTGTATCGGGAAAAATATCGGGACGAATGAAAAGAGAAGAAGAAGAAGAAGAAGGATAGAACGTTCAAGATCTATACAAATATTAACGCTGTCGCGTGACGCAAGGTACGTATAGCGGCGAGTCAGAAAAATTCGCGTCCACTCGAACGAGTCTGATGTACAGCGCAGTTGCTCAACAACCTGCGTAAAATGTGGAAAAAAATGCATCGAAGCTTAACCTTGGGCGAATACGCACTCGAACGAATCCATTAATAATCGCGTGTATAACTCAGATATTATACAAGCACGAGCGAGGGGGAGAACGCGAAGACGCAGATGATAAAGTCGGTTTGTAACGGCTTGCGCGTGTATGGAGAGTTGGCAGCGTGCCCCAGATCGTCGACTTTTTCGGAGTAATTTTCAAGCTCGAAATTCACGAGCCGCGTCGAGGAAAGCCGCGCGTGGTGGGTATGTGCTTCATGAATGAACGTAGCCTACATACGTTGATTATTAAACGGGAAAATCGATTTTGAAATTTCAATCGCGGCTTTTTTATACACAACGTCTCGACGGTCGGCATTGCAAATCGGGTTTCTGACTCAAACTTTATACGCTGGAGAAGGAGAAAGAGAGACAGCATTAGCAAATATTTGGACACGCTTGAACTAAAATTAGCCGCTGATCTTATCTCTGCTCTATGGATCAAACGTCGAGAGTTGACGATGTTGCTCTAGCCTTAAACTTGAGCTTTTCGAGATTTAAAGCCCCTTCCGGATTGAAAGATAAACACGCGCATGGTCTTCTGTGTATATTCCAGGAAACATCGACCAAAAATCCCCGACTTTCTCGATAACGATACAAAAAAGCTCCATATAGACCAGTAGATTACGCGCGGTGCACGTGGTCCATTGACAAGCTTGGCTGCTTATGCGTGGGCGAAGCTCAGGCTGTCGGAACGAATTTATTCGCCTCTCGCGCGCGCTCTACACACTGTGCATAATATTGAGCAACAATAATTGGTAATATTATATCACTCTTTCTCGTGAGCGCGTGAGCTTGAGCAGGAGTTAATTGGACCGATGACCAGCGCATTAGGCGCGTATGCGATTTCGTGTCTCGCATATTGAGAGGAACTAAATAATACGACGGCGTGTGTCTGCAGTGTATAACGTATGTGGCTAGATTAGCCGAGAGAGATAAGGATTAAGTTTAGTGCGCGGGAAAATTTTGCATTTTCTGCCTGGATTTATGGAGCCGATAAATTCAGCTGTCTCGCGCCGTTTGTTACGTGCGTGTCCGATGCTTGATTTTGTAATATTCCTAGCCGGCCTTTTTTTGCGTATTATTTATTTTTCCGTTTTGCGAACAATGCCTGCGGGGGGTCGTGTATCTTGCGCGAAGCTTGATGAATTGCGCTGTGTGCTAGTATTATAGAGCTCTGTCGGAAGAAGTTGATTCTTTTTTTCATACGGAGAGTTATGCGTTTCTGGGTCAACGAGCGGTTGAGAGACAGTTGGACTGAATTAGTCGCTATTTTTGAAAAATTAAAAGAATGTCGGATAATACCTGCAGTATCGGCCAAAGGATATAGAGAACTGTCGTACCGACTATTCATTTCCGTGACTCATTCCCTCCCGTTCATTCAATAGATTCATTGAAAGAACCTTTCATACGCGTATATAGCCAAGAACACCGCCGAGTGTATTTACCCTGTACAAAACGGCCCGTCAAAATATTAAACGAATTTAAAACGAAACCGGTCATCGCTGAAGAGAAAAAAAGAAAAAGAAGTGCAGGAGTATCGGCGCAGCGAGCGGTTTCTTCTCTCTCGCGCCATGTCGGTCGCAGAGTTCTCGTTGCAAAATCCAAGTGGCGGCGCGCGATAATCCACAGCAGCGATTACAGGTGGAGCCAGAAAAAGTGGTCAGTTACAACGGCGAAGACGAAAAAAAAAATGATAGACGCTCGTCCTTGAAACGCCGCAGCATCAGAGATCCCATACCTGTGCGCGCCGGTAATATTTGAGAGGGAAAAAATCAGCATCAGCATCGAGTCCGTTAAAGCAGTGTGGTGGTGGTGGTGGTCGTTGCGGTTGGCGTTGCGTTGCATGATTCACGATTGATTCTCTCTCTGTCTCTGTCTTTTTCTATCTAGCCGCAAGCCATCTCTCTCTCGCGATGAGGCGATGATTCAAGCGCGGCGCTCGCAACACACTCCTTTTTTTTCGCGCGCCGATGCCTCTTTTCGCGCGTATATATCTTGCGCCTTACGAAATAACGTCCGTTCAATTAGAATCTTCGCGGGAGCAGGGCAGTCTATATGGAAGGACACGAGTTTTCGAGTCAGTGAACCCTTTGCGGAGCTCTGCGCTTACTCAGCGTATCTGAAATATGCGCGCATGTATAGCGTGTGTGTGTGTGTGTGTGTGTGTGCGACCGTAGCGGCTCTTTGGAGATAAGGTGGTATGTGCGGGTGAAAGGGTGGGAGCGACCCAAAGAGGACTGAGCGTCATTGCAGATTTTCCCCGGGGTGTGTAGAGGAATGCCGTGCATACTTCCGCCGCTGAGTGCGTGAGTCACGTTTATCGATGATTTTTTATTTTGTTACGGCTGTACTTCAAACGATTCGTCATAAAAATAACGCGTATTACGACGTTCACACGCTTTATCATCAATTTCTCCAAAATGTATGCACCGAGCGCGAGAATTTCCTTGTTAAGCGCCTCAGCAAAGAAAACACGAATTCAGTTAGTCAAGAGAGAGAGAGAGAGAGAGAGAGAGACTCTATAGAGAAGAGAGCTGCGTCTAAGAGCCGGTCGTTGATTTCATGAATAAATCCACGAGGCGGAACGCAAATCAAACAATAGTTGTTTACTTTCCTCGGGTGGCCCGCCGCCGCCGCTGCGCGCAGTATACACACGTATACCCATATACATGGGAGGATGCTTTCATAAAAGCCGCGGCCACGGCCCTGTTTTACATTAATCGATCCTCGAACTCGACTCGCGGCTGTCTTTCTCTCGACAAAGAATTTCTTCTCTCTCTCTCTCTCCGACATTGTGTGCAGTCTCATGCGACGTGTGTAGGAAAAGAAGTCCAGTTATTCGGAATTTACTGCGCAAGGCGAGCTTTTATTCTCTACATGAACGCAGATTTATTTCAATATTTTTCTCCCTCGCGCGCTCGTCGTAATTCTCGAGTCAATTCGAAGATTAAAGCACAGTAGGCCGAAAGAGGCAGATCACATGCACCGCCGCGGCGCGCCGGAGGTTCATACACATCGTATAACGCGAAAGCAGCCGACGCACATGCGTCTGAGCGGTAATTAAAAACGAGGACAATACAATTAATCGGCGACCATAGAGCTATATGGAGTAAATATAGCAGGGCAGCGGCTTTCGGCTTTCCGGAAGTCCCTTGTAAAAGCTGTACTAGACTCTATATTTACAGCGACGCGACTCGCCCGCAGGATGTGACGATTCGCTTTTTCATTCGGATGTATCAGTTTCATCGGGTATAACGAAGAAAGTGCAATTCCCAACTTATCCTATACAACAAAGCGCGTGTTGGGCAAATCTGCAAACTTTTCTCCTTCTCTCGCTTAGCAAATGAAAAGCTTTTCTTTGCAAAAACCACTTTGCCAAATTACAACACAATCCGCACGCACAAATGAATTATTCATGCGCCTATAAGACGAGAACTCCTTTCTTCTCTCTCCTCTCGATTCTTCGCATCGCCATACAGAGAGAGAACCGCGCGTGAGTTCGCACATGTGCGAAACGACTGCGGCGGCAGCTTTATTTTCGACGACGACGACGACGACACACACACACACACGCACACACAAGAGTCCCGTTCGCGCACTCGGGGGTGACGCAAAATATTACCTCAGTATATATGGGCCGTATACAACTATAAGCTCGCGAGCTTATTCCACGGAGAGAAAGAAGTCTCTCCGAAGCAGTAACAGCAGCGAGTTTCATTAGGCAGATCGTAAAAGACGCGTGTATACAGCCGACGACGACGACGACGAGGGCAAAAGCTATTTTTGATTTCGTTCGTATGCAGCGGCGGCGGCGTGTGGGACGGAACGAAGTTAATTTGTACGGGCTGGAACGATTAGACCGTGAAAAGCACGCTCGTTCATTGTGACGCCGGTTATATTATTCGAAAGCGCGCCGTTTCGGAGCGAGTTTAATTTTCAGTCGGTTGTTTCGCTGCAGTATATACGACACCTGCTCAATTTCGGAGTAATAATACAACGCAAAACTGTAATCATCGCGTCTTTCGCGTCGCGTTATCCGTGGAATCTAGATCCTCTTCGCCATCGAGAGAGACAGAGAGGGTGAGTCACGCGATCGGATCGTCTGTGGCGCATACGCGGCGTCGGATCCATTAACCCGCGGCGGCATTGCAGAACAGCCTGGGTGCACAGAAAACGGCGCAGAAAGAAAGAAAGAAAGAAAGAAAGAAAGAAAGAAAGAAAGAAAGAAGAGCTGGTATATACGACGAGCTTGGAGATTTTCGAATGCTCTCGTCGACTATTTATACGAGAACGAGTATAGTCGATAGAGCATCGACACCTGTTATTCGGGAAAGATCGACTTTCGCGAAAACGGGATCGGGGGAAAATAGAACCGTGTGCGGTGATGCTGGTCCGATACAGACTGGTATACACAGCAAAAAGCTTATAGGTACGACTGGATTAATTAAGCGACAGTCGAGTGTGTTTTCTAGATTGCGATTAAACCGCGTATTTGAGTATCCTATCCACGCACGACACGCTTCGATGAAGATCTCGAAGGAGCAACGACGACGACGATGCATAGAAGCGTTTATTTGGGTTAGCGAAATCGCATTTTCGTTTACAAGCGCAACCGATTTTAGATAAATTGTTTTTCCAACGTTTACCTGGAATTCAAGGAGTTGGTATACACACTGCACCGGGAGACCGCACTTTCGAGAAATTCAAACATCGAATCGCGGCTGCTGTACACCAGAGAGCTCTCGAATTAATTCGTCGAACTGCGGTCACGTCCAACTGCACGTGCACGTATAGTTGATATACAACACAAACATAGGTTACTTTTTTTTCTGCTGGCAAGTGAACCGTGCCTGATTTTCATGTGACCCAAGGTAAGCCAAACGCGGGCGACCCTAAAAATAATCGCTGTTGCTCCGCAACGAAACAACACTGGGCTACAATTAGTCGATGACTCGATCGCGCTCACTCTCTCTACTCTATACGCTACATCGATTTTGGAGTCGCTCTCGTATATACACCACGCGAAAGCATCCGACTGTACGAAATTTCCCCTTTTTCCGATACACGCCAGGCTCATTCGATTTCACTTTCACGGGTGCGAATGCTGTGCACACATCAACGTCGCGCAGAAGAGAATGAAAATTTCGTTAACGTCGTCAGCGAACGACTCTCGGGTGTATTTCCGGTGTGCGAAACAAAATTAGAATTTCGGCCGCGAGTATACAGTCGCGCTCAATTACTGGCTGCGCGAACAGCAGCAGAGGTCGAGAAGCGCTTAATTAGCCGCGTATGTATGTACGAGCGAGCGATGCAGCGACTACTGTGTGTGCGCAGTCCCCAATTGATTTCAATAAAAATTCGCGCGAACAATTAAGCGCTCTCGCACACGGACTCAATTTCTCGGCTTACACTTTTTTTTTTGCGTTCGGTGCGCGGTCGTGTTCGAAGATTGGCTTCTCTCTCTCTCTTCTCTTCTCTTCTCGAGAGAAATGCAAATCAGCTTTCAATTCAATCAAACTCGAGCGCGAAGGTATACCGGAAATTAGAAAAATGACTCGGAGCAAACACTTGCGCACGAGAGCGCGCGTACTTTAGAAAGTGAAAAAATGACGAAATTAAGAACGTTAGCATCGCTCCACCACCACCACCACCATCACCACCACCAGCAGCGGGCAGAACTGTTGGACGAGTTTTTCCTGCTCTCGAGCAACGGCCCCCTGTGTACACATACACAGAGGCGGTCAAGTCTCTCGAGCAGCTGCTCTGCCGTCTCCCAAGCAATAGTATAATACGCGAAAGAGAGACAGAGAACAGCAACAGCAGCAGCAGCAGCAGCCGGCGATATTCCCTCAATTTAAAGTTATCGCTCGTTCCGCTTGATCAGCTTCTCTCTCGAAAGAAAGAAAGGAGGAAGCCAGATATACAATTTGGCTAAATCGACGCTTTATCGCAGGTGGAAAGCTGTCGATATGCGCAGAGAGAGAGAGAGAGAGAGAAACGCGAATATCGAATTGAGGCAGGTCGATCGGGTAACATTCGTCGAACGCACGTGCAGGTGACAGATGGGCCCAGGAAACGTCGGCTTCGCACTGCGCACGTATACGATGAAGCAAGTAAAACGATCGTTGCTCCGCTGCAGTCATCGACCCTTAATCCCCGCCGGAGGATCATTTTCCGCGTGTGCGCTCGCGCGAATCCGCGCGTGAGATAACCCTTCGGAAGTTTCTCTCCTCTCTCTCTCTCTCTCTCTCGCTCTCTCTAGGTATTAATTTAATTTCGACCGGTGTGTATATCAATCGCTAAGAAACGAGCACCTCCACACTCAGCGACGTGTGCGCGCGTGTATTATACGGGGGGAGAAAGAGTATACGCGAGCTAGTCTCTCGCGTGAGTCCTTGAACGAGCGGCAAAGCGAGAGAGAAAGACAGAAGATTCTTCTTGCGGGTCTTGAACCTTCGGCTCGCGTTTCTCTGCAGCGGCAGCAGAATCGTTGCGTTGAGAGATTTATTCTCTATATACCTATACTGCTCAGCTTTGCGACGACGATGGCGTTACGTAAAGCGTGCGCTATGCATGTGCTTTTAATTGCATCGCGACCGTGGCGCTACCGCCGCTGCATTGTTTACACTGTCGCACGCGCGCCGTTCCGTAATTATATGCCGCATAATACACGCGCTCGGGTCGTCGAGAGGGAAAATTCATCAGGATATAGTTAGGAATATAAGGCTTTCTCGTTACGGGAGAATCGACCCTCGAGGTTATTAATTGTGAGCAGCAATGATTGTATACGTGTGTTAATTTCAACAATGGCCTGCGAACTCGCGGCTAATTTATAGCGGGAGAGCTATATCTCCAAGGCTTCGCACAGCTGTTTTTCGTTAATTAATTTCTCTGCCGGCTGACGATGCGGGGTTTCTTTGATATACACACGGCGTTGCGAATATCAATTAGTGGGTCATTGGGTGATGCTCCACTGGCGAATTTTCCCGTAGATCTTACGATAAATACGCGCATAGTGCTCTAAGTACGGTTTTTGCAAGGCGAGTCTTCTTCTTCCGAGAAGAGAGCATCGGACATGGCTCGAGCTCCGGAGCATCGGATTACCTGCACCTTTGACCGGCTGTTGCTGCACCGAGAGTGAGAGAGAGAGAGACTAGTCCCCCCAGCGTTATATACACACAGAGAGTAATAAAAGCCGAGCAGCGAAGGTTACACGCCGATGCTTCTAAGCTCGACGTCCATCCTAGCTGCACGTCCTCTTGTATTTTCGCTCCGAAATTACGACGATCCTCTCGAAGCGGGCAACCCTATAAAAGGTCACTCTTGCTCTGCGACGACGAAGAATAGAAAATAGAGTGCACACACAGTCGAGTTACGCAACGCGTCATGCGTATACGCGCGCGTTAAAAAAAGACGCGTCGTCGAGGAGACTAATCATCCTCGTCGCCGGCTAGAGAGAAAAGAGCTCTATACATAGGGTCGTCGTTTTTAAAGGGATGCATGGTATAGCGCAAGCATCGGGGGGTAGAGGAGAGAAGCAACAAGTGAGAGCGGGGCAGAGAGAAACTTACACTTGATGAGGACGACTCCGTTGTGCAGATCTTCCATGACACTGCGCCTGGCGCCGTTGTTGCTGGTGAGGGCCGCCAGGTCGTCCCTCTGTTGTATGCACCGTGCACACACGTATATAATATGATACTATAACCTCAAAAAACCCCTCGACTGATATCTCGTACGCACTGTCACCGTCAAACAAAATCACACTACTCTCCCGTGCGTGTATTGTGTATGTTGTTGTATATGTTGAAAAAGTTAAAAAACACGACTTGTACGGCACCACCCACGCGCGATATGCACTCACGCGCGCGCGCGCGCGATGCACCGCTCAGCTCTCCCTCTCCTCCTCCGGTTGAACGAGGCTTTTGCGATTCAAGTGAGCGAGAGCGCTTGCGCGCCAACCGCCGGCATGATGAGTATCCGGCTCTGATGAATTTTCGCGGGCGACTATATCGCGACTGCTGGTTTATCTATTATATGCGTATGCAGTGCGGCGTTGAAGAAACAAACGTGTATCGGGTTGAATGCGTATACTAGGAGTCCGAGTGGCAGAAGCGGCGGCAGCGCGGCGACGGGAAAAACATGGCGTGCTCGGTGTTCTACACTCAACTGAGCCGTCGAGGTTTCTGGCCGCCGCCGCCGCTGCTGCATGCAGGCAGGCAGGCAGGCAGGCAGGCAGGCAGGCTTCCCCGTCTCTCTTCCTCTTTCTCCTCTCCTACTCTTCTCTGCCCCTTCTACGCTATGTGGATGCGGAGAGTTTCTGTGTACTGCGCTCTCTCGGCGATCCTCAACCTAGCTTCCTTCCTTTTTTTTTTACGCTGCAGTTTTGCAGTGTGTACTGCGTCGTTTTTTGTTTTGACGATGGTCGATCTTCTTTTGGAGGAAAGTTTACTATAGTTGCTGCCTGCGCTATCAACAATCCGATTTACCGCATTACTCGTTGCTAAATTCAACACAAGAACGACACGAGCTCCGCATTGTAAATTCGAGTTTTTTCGTCACTCGTAGCTACCCATAGAGTGGAGCAACCGGTGTATAGGTACATACAAAAATGTATACTCGAGGCAGTCGTCGGTGCAGCGAGTATTGCAGTATTCGTATATAGCCAGTGGTGCTCCACCGGAGAGCGCACTATACAGTCACGCACCGAGGGAGGAAGCGGCAACGGCGGCGGCGGCTCTAACTGGCCCAACCCGCTGCTCGGCTGCGCGCACCCAACATCGGAGCGATGCTTAGAACGAGCCACTCGACGTGCACATTGTCTATATATCGTTTCAAGGCAGGCAGAGAGAGAGATTAAAGGCCCAGAAGGATTTCACTTAATCATCGCTCCTTCCCCTTCCATAGCCTATAATAACTGGCTTTTAAAAGTAAGGAGAAGCTAAAATCGAAAGTACCGAACGAGGAGAAGATGAAGCGCGAGTGTATAGAAGTTAAAATAGCTAGAGAGCGAGAGAAACGAAGGAAGCAAGTACGATGGAATCGAGAAGAAAAACTCGTGCTACACAGAGTAGGAGAGAAAACGCATGGGCAGGGCCGGATGAGGTACGGGATGCAGCGGTGACCTCGCGCTTGTCGACTGAATTTTTAATGCCCGTTTTGCGTTTTCCTTACTCCGGGAATTTTACCGTTTGTGAAAGCGACTCCGTTTTTTAAAAATTTAAAAACTTACGGAAAGCGTGTTGTAGCAAAGTAGCAAGCTTACCTGGAACATACAAAAATGAGAATCATAAGTAAGTTTTATAATCGACATTGGAGTCAGTCGTGTTTGATTAGTAGTGACGCGATCGGAAGTCATCCACGCGAATAGAGTGTTACCAGTTTTTCTCGCGTTGACAGATTTTTGACGCTGTGCAAACATTGAATCTTGTTTTCTCAGTTCTTAGACGAGAATACTTCTTGTATACATAAGTGAATTCATGCTAATGCGCGCCGCGTGATCGAATCCGTGTGTGTACATTATTAAAATAGCCATTAGTCAGGATCAATCAAGTAGAGACGCTCGAGACGAATTTTAAAATCGGCGAGTCGCTCCGATTTTTCAAAAAGTCAAAATCATCCGTGTTTGTTTTAACTCTCCCCCGCAGCAAAACACCGGATTGTGGACAAACGAAGCGCGTGTGTGAAACGCATTGCGCCATAATGCAGCCGTGCGTCGTTAGTCGAGATTAAGCGCGCTTTAAAAACTCTCCTGTATAAACTCAAAAGAGCAGGCTCTGGAAAGAAGAAAAGGATCCCGTTCAGTGCACCGGACCCGCGCGAAGATATCACATGAATGAAGCCCAAACAAAAAAGGGTTAGCTGGTGTGTATAAGCGTCTCAAAGGAGTCGTGTTCCTTCGCGCTTAATTCGGAGCCAGAAACCGAGTATGAACCTGTGCGGGCGAAGCAATAAAATCCAGACCAGCAAGCCGGTGGTTCGCAACCAGAGAGCGCAGTTTGCGCGCGGAGAGCAAGTGTTTCAAGGGCAAGGCCAAAACTTTCGACCAGCAAATTTCCCGTAACCCAATAAATTATACCGTAAACACACTGCGCACAACTCGAAACAAATCCTCTCTCTTCTCCAGCAACTGCAGCCAGCCAGCAGCAGCTGAAAAAGGTGGCGCACGTTCGACCGGATACAGGACCGTGAGCTCCGCGCTCTACACACACTCACACAGACACATGCGCGCAGGTTTTAAAGAGCGGGAGTGGAAAAGAGAAATTCTCGGAAACTATCGAGCGATGCATCCAGGTGCAGTGTTCCGAGAGACCGAGAGAGGAGAGGGAGAGAGGGGAAGGAGAGAACCCGAGCACGCTGCGTTCTGAATTTTGTTGCCTCCCAATACGTACGTATACCTGGACAGAAATAGGGGATAGTATATAGTATAAGTTTTAATGACGCGACGAAGGAGACGAGTAGACAGCTTTCCGAATTAAGGAAAGGAATCCCAGGCGCGTCACCGAGCAACTTGTTGCGCGTGCAGCAGTAGTCGCGGCTGTCAGTAAAATCTAAACAGCGCATCAGCGCATCGCCGTCGGTAAGGCAGCCGTCCAGCCGAACCAACGGGCCCAACGGCAGATTCTCCCGCAAGCTTCCTCCCACCGTCGCTAGAGGTCGCCACAGGAGCTTTGGCGCGAGTTTTTCATCCGGGCGCATATGCAGCTCTGGCCTCTTATACCAATGAATCCGCGCTTTATGTTTTCCTCCTCCTCCTCCTCCTCCATCACCTCCTCGTATCGAAGCTGCGGTAAGAAGCTCCGAGTGTAGGTATGTAGAAACAGCAGCAGCAGCGGCGACGGCAGCGGCAGCTCGAGTTAGAAGAAAATGCGCCCACCGCCAAGAGCCGAAGAGCGCGACGGTCGTAGTCTCTGGTCTCTGGCGCTGCGGACTGAGTTGGGGTCTAGATTTCAGTGCGCAGCAGGGATCTCCCTCGGCGAAGACATGACAAGTATCTACGCTCGGGCCGCCTACTCAGCGTCATCGTCGACCGATGCAGTCCACGCGAAGAACCAGCAGCATGACGACCAACAGCAGCGGCAGCCACGTAGTCTACCATCACGCCAAGTTCCGATGTGAGTTTTGCGCTTTAGCGACTGCGACTACAACGACGACGAGTAATTCGAGTAGCCCATACTCTGTGCGCGCGCGACCTATAGCTATTATGCATACGCATCGGTGTCTCTCTTTTTTGGCTGCTCGCTGTTCTATATACCTATATATTATATTATATTATATTGTATACGTTTGATTTTGCGCTCTAAGAAAAACACGAGAGAGAAAGACTCGCCCGTGTCTCCGTTATCTCTAGCGTCTGCTATATACGCTGGGGCTGACCTCGAGCCTTATCTCAAGAGAGACATGTTTGTTTTTTTTTCTCGATACCCGGTGCGCGACGCTGCACAGGGACGGAGAACCTCACCTGCCGATTTATCCAGCTGAGGAAAGAACACGGCAACATGTTCACCGGAAGGAAATACTCGGCGCAGGCTGGATGGGAGTGAGTATATTATTAGCTTCGTATTATAACTTTTGACGCGCCGCGCACGAAATCACGCGCGTTCAGTGACGAACCGGATTACGCTCGACACCTGCAGCTTTTCGTATAATTCTTTTCCTCCTTCGCGCGCGCCCGCGCGCTCCGCGACAGCGACACTCTCTTGCATTTGTTTATCTTGAGCGCAATCCAACGTTGAAATACACACACAATACTGCCTTCGGAGTTTGCGCGCGAGATAGCGCGCCACAGCGTTTATGTAAGATCCTGGAACAAGTGTGTACGTATACTTGGGAACAAAAAGTACTCGTTTTCTTCCACTCGTTACGATAGAAATAACGAGAGTCGCCACGGCGCGTATAAGGGTCTCCGAAAATCGCGGTAATGGCCCTCGTAACCGCGCTCGCCCGAATATTACAACTTCGCGAAAGCTTCTTTTGTTCTCTCGCGCTTCGCGTTTATAATAGTACAGAGTCTGAAATCAAAGACGCGCGCGCGCAATGTGGTGCAATGTCTTCGGAATCATATTCCGCCGACGAAAGGGACTTTCGAGTCGGGAGTAATTAAACTCAGCGGGAAAGATATACCCGCATGTATAATACACGGACACGAACTATATACGTATAGCTGCACACATCGATAAATAAGTCGCTGCGCCGGCGAAAAAGCGAAAATAGCGATGCGCCAATCGCCAAAGCGGCATCGCGAGAGAGTCTTCGAGATCCGAGGATTAGAGAGGAGTATATAGAGTATACGCCCCCCCCCCTCCCCTCATTAGGCCGCGTCAAAACGCGCGCCTTTTCCCTTTTTTCTCGCGTTTATATCGTCGGTCCCTACGAAGACCAGCACAGCCCAGATTCTTATCGTAGAGTAGCACGGTTCATTCTCGCCGCGAAGAGTAGCACAGAACCGATTCGCTCCGCGAAGAGTACCACAGATCAACTTATGCCGCGAAGAGTAGCACTGATACCACGAACTATTTATTCCTTAAAATATCATTAACAAGAGCTAGTTAACATAAACATCTACAATATCAGGATTAAAGTAACAATAATAAAAAATAATTTATATTAATAAATAAAATATTTATTCATTTTTATATATTTACAATCGAGTTATAAAACTCGTGGTATTTTGATGGTACCAGGCGTTTAATTAGTTACCATCGCCTCAAGGTCAGTCGATTGTAAATATATAAAAATAAATAAATATTTTATTTATTAATATAAATTATTTTTTATTATTGTTACTTTAATCCTGATATTGTAGATGTTTATATTAACTAGCTTTTGTTAATGACATTTTAAGGAATAAATAGTTCGCGGTATCAGTGCTACTCTTCGCGGCATAAGTTGATCTGTGCTACTCTTCACGGAGCGAATCGGTTCTGTGCTACACTTCGCGGCGAGAATGAACCGTGCTACTCTTCGATAAGAATCTGGGCTGTGCTGGTCTTCGTAGGGACCGACGATATAGAGGAGTGATATTCTCGGTAATTTGCTGAATCGAACGTACGGTAATTTTATTCCGCAACTACGCTTATCAATTAATTAAGCTTCTTTTTCGAGAAACAAGGTGCGTGCACGTCGTTAAAAATGACGCGGCTCTGGCAATATATCAGCATAATTAATTAACGGCTCGATAGAGATCTGCGCGACTGTTGCATAGAAATTTTCTTACAAAAAAGTGTGCGGTGCAAAGTTTCAAATTTCGCGGCTGATTTGTAGAAGTGGGCCAATAAATCTACGCGAATTGCGAGCCAAAGGCAAAAAAAGAACTGAATAATAATAGTCTTTGTAATAATACTGCAGGCGAACACGCTGCAGCTGATGACTGTGTGATTTTCTCCGGCGATATTTAATGCTCGAGTATAACGTACATACACGATTTACGATAAAACCTATTGCTCTCCGTGCGCGCGGTATCTTTACACCTACACGCGGACGTGTCAGGTCTGGGAGGATTCTTACATAAGGCTGACATAATCTCGCGAAAATCGAGTCTGCAGCGTACACTGAAGCAAATTTATTGCATTTTTTTACTTGGAAATTCTGTTAATTACTCCCCACTTGATACACCCATTTTCGATTCAGATGTATGTATATAAATGCGAAGCGAAGAAGGGGGGAAGGGGAGCTGCAGCAGTTAATGATCGAAACCGTTTCTTTTTATCAGGTACATACTTCGACAGATGAGAGAAGAGTTCCCAAGCATTATGGCTGACGTTCACTATCGGGTACTTAAGAAGAAATGGTCAAACTTATTGCAGCAGTATAAAGTGAGCGCACGCTTATACCTCTAATTATAGATAAGCCGTATTATACATGCGCGTTATACGAAGAAATCCAATTTCGCGCGTCCACTCGTGTACACGAGAAACCGGGAAAGTATGAAACAGCCTTTTATTTTTCGGCAATTTTACCGACGGTTTAATGAATCGCGTTTTTTCCAAACCATATAATAATCGGCAATTAAAACGTAGCACGAAAGTTTGTATAAAGCAATGAAATTTTGATACCCTCCCAAGAGAGAGAGAGAGAGAGAGAGAGAGAGAGAGAGAGAGAGAGAGAGAGAGAGAAAGGCCGAAGGAATTTCGCGGCGCGTTACGTCCCGCAAAAAGTTTAAGTAATTTTAAAGATGGGTTAACGGCCCCGAGTATAGACTATAAAATTGTGGTCAACTTTGTAGCTTGGGAGGCTCGTTAAAGTTAAGCGCTTACAATAAAGAATGCGCGCACGCCGGCGCGGAGGGAAAAAAGAGCGCACCTTTGTATTATACCGCGCGCGTGCGCGCGCCGCAAATTACTCGTATATGCGCGCATTATAATGACACGTTACGTGCTCTGATTAAGATTTTAAAAAAGCATCAATTTTTCCGCAGGAGCTGAAGAATCCCGTTCACGGGGACAAGAACAAGGCGGACGACATATCCTGGCCGTTCTACGCTGCGATAGACGAGGTTCTCGGCGGCACGTCCACTCCGTCGTCCGAGCCGACCCGTCCGGCGTCCGACGACGAAGAGGACGAAGAGGAGGAGGAGCTCAATCCCCAGGAGTTTCTTTGCGTCTCGGTGGACAACGACGAGGACGACGACGACGCTTCCGTCAACCTCTACCAGGGTACCACGAGCAAAGTCCCCGGATTGGAGCCACTCAGGAGAGGACACGTCTTCGACATAGAGAGAACGCCGAGGACAGCCACCAGGTGAATGATTAGCATACGCGTATTATTTTTTTCTCTCGAGCTATAAATAGCCCACACACACACGGCTGCAATAACTCCTTTAACGCTAATCGGCCAAGAGCCCGGAACGAATGCCTTCCGGCGAAACACGTGCTGCATTCGAAAAACACAGTCGTAAAAGCGCAGCCGCAGCGGCAGCTCTAAAGGAAGTTTGTGTATTTCAGGCGATCGAGCAGCAGCAGCACCAGCAAAACGAATAAACGCGCTGCCAGCGACCTGCTGTCACGACTCCCTCGAGCGACGGAACTGACGATAAGACCGATCCGACGAAGCAGCTCGGAATTGCCGCCTCTAGAACCGATCGCTACCGCCGCTAACGGACGCAGCAGGAAACGAGCTAGGACTGCCGCGGTGGACGAGAGAGACGACGAGGGCAGCAGGGAATCAAAACTCGAGAGGAAGATCGGCGAGTTTTTGGAGTACGCGAAGAAGAGGGATGAGGAGAACAGGAACATACTGCTGAGGATGCTCGAGGCCGTCGAGGACATCAGGAACGCCGTCAGATGAATTTTCGACGATTTTTCAACGAACTTTTTGTTGTTGTTCTTATTATTATTCTGTACACAGTATTGTATTACGAGAAACTATTATTTTTTTCTACTTTGTTCTTCGCGACCGACTTGTACAAAGCCAAGGAATAATATAAGCGAACTTTGAGAATACATGCACGTCCAACTTAATCTAATCTCGATATCTCTCTCTGTGCAATATGCCGCCGTACCATTAGCCGAAACAAAGCCAGTTATATTACGTATGATGTAAGAGGGGAATTGGACTCGTTGCCAAAAAGCCGCGAACGATCCTCGAACGGATTTTTCAAGAGCCATTGCCCCGGAGCATATAAGCACCCTCTCGAGAAAATAGAGCACAAGGCTCTCTCGCACAGCGCGGCGCGGCCTATACGTATTTTCTTTCCTCCTGTGCATATGCGTGTATGTATGTATGTATACGCGAGCGTATAAAAGGGGCGAGGAAGCCCTTTTTACGTGCTTACACGCACTCGCGAGAAATCGGATATTTCCGGGATTCCCTACTCTCCAGGAAGACGCGGGTGTATTATATACATGTATATAAAAGTAGACGAGTGCAACCGAGACGCTGGGGTAATGAGAGCGTGCAGCGCTGCAATTGATCTCTTTTCTGGCGTTAATAAGCAAAAGTAAATAAAGAGTTTCACGGTTTAAAATTTTTCAAATTATCTAATACACAGTGCGTCAGTCTATTACTATTTTTTCTAAAGTGTAGAACGAGAGAGTGACATATCCACGTAATTGATCAAAGTCCCCTCGTAATTTGAATGGATTAAAAGAATAGTCGAGCTGTCTAATACAAATTTTTTTTAATTGACACTATACGTCGACTCTGGACACAGCGCTGCTACTCCTCCTCGGACTTGCGTCATCGAGTTCCGCCGCGAGCTGTAATATCGTATGCTTCTCAAGTTGATAGAGTATATGAAAGCCAGCATTGTGGGATACGGTACGTTATAAGAGAGCAACGACGGACTGCACGAATTATTATACGGCTCGCGAGATATGTGGCAAGCCCTCATCATCTCGTGAGAATCGAATGTGTCAGTGCAGGGGGGGGGGGGAGAGAAAACTGTAACGGATGCGATGAAAATGGCATTGCGCTCCGATCGAATCGTGTGACAATGTTCGGCTTTGTTGTTGTAGGACTTGTGCGTAGAGTTTATGCAAAACGGAGCCAAGATACGAGGAGAGGGGGTTTTTAATTCGCTCGAATGAGGGTTTCTACTGACGTGACTCACCGCGTTATCGACGTCCATTCGAGTGATAAGATTGAAACACATTTAGCAAGTAAAAAAAAAATAGTTCAGAGGCCCGCTTCCGAATCGCAATCGCGCTCTCGGAGACACGCTCGAGTCGAAGATAGAGAAAGTATTAGTCACAGTAAAGGGTAAAAAAGAGGCCTTTGTTTATGAAAGTCACACGGATCGCCGCGCGCGTCGTGACACGCGGCTCGAGTGAAAGCTCTTTTTCCCTCTCGTATATTAACTATCGCAGGTTAGATAACACTCATTCATTCCGCATAACCGTTGTCCCTCGCAAGTTATATTAACGTCGTTCGAGTAACGTTATAGAAAGCAATGAAACACCGAATATATAAATGTCTCCCACAGGGTGGGATTGATACCTGACTCGGAGCGAGCGCGCACTATTTCAGCTCTAAATATCCTCCCATCAGCTCTCCTCACAAGACAGAAAGAGAAAAAGTATAGCGAGAGAGGCGTATATAGGGACCGGCGTCGGCTGCATCAGAGCGTCTATCAATTACGTCAGGTGGCGGCGGCGGTGCAGCTCTCTCGCGATAAGAGGCCGATCTCCGGTTCCATTAACCTTCCGGCGCGCTGCATTGTCACGTCGCGAGCCGGACGAACCGAGACAGATAGCCCCATAGTTCTGCTCGAGGCTTATTTCTTGCCTTCTCTCCTCTCCGCCTCCTCTTTTTTTCACAAAGACCGCTACTCCCGTCGATCGTTTACGGTCTCGTTCTTCAAATCAGCTGTGCCTTCGAAAATCCGTGTAGTGGCCTCTCTCTGTCTTGGATGAAATTAAACGAGTTCGAAGAGTGGCTTCTTGCTGAGTTTTTTTCTATCTCTCTCTCTCTCTCTCTCCCGGTGAGAACCGACTCCGGCGAGGCTGACGAGCTAACGAAACAGTAGCCGATGGTTGGTTAGCTGTAATGCGTGGTTTTACTCCATGAGTCGAATAAGAAGTATTGCAAACTTCGACGGTGGTATACGCGCAAGCGAATTCCAAGGGGTTCCGAGTGTATACCGATGAAAAAGGGAGAAAAGCGAGGAACGAAAATAAGCGAGCTGCAGAGAGAGAGAGAGAGAGAGAGAGAGAGAGAGAGAGAGAGAGAGAGAGAGAGAGAGAGAGAGAGAGAGAGAGCGATTCCACTTATACTTCCGTTCGTCGAATCGAAACTGGCCATCATCGTTTTTGCGCTCGCGCGCGAACCGCACCGAGACCTGATGAGCCTTGAAAACGCCGCTTGAATTATAACGACTCTTGTACATTCATCTCTCGGTAAAAAAGTTCAGTAGCGCCAGATTAATCAACATTAATAACAGATTATTCAAGCACGCTTCATGAGAGAGAGAGAGAGAGCGAGAGAGGAAGAGAAAAATTGCTGCTCGAGCAATAGTATCTGAGGCCTTCGGTGCATTGAACTTGATACAAATCCCGGCTTGTTTATCTACAACACACGATACTTTTAATTCTGCGCTATTGGCTCGAGTTGAGAAAAAAAGCCAGCTGTCGTTTTTTCTCAGCGCCGTGCGCACATAAGAGGGTATAAGGTGTCGCCCCAAAGTCAACGAGTCGCATGGAAGCAGGCATTAAACGAGAGATTTTTAGCGCTTAAACAAGTGAAGCTTACTTTATAATCGTTGATAAACGTGTGTACGAGAGGGAGCGCAGGAACTAACAGCTATATACGCCGCAGAAACACAGGTAGATTAACGCGCGGTTGCTTCTCGTTTTGCGTCCCGTCGGCTTTCTCCAAGAGACTGTTTAGCGCGCCGGAGCACGAGTAGTATAATTAATTTGCGCACCAAGCACACTGACTCTCCGCGCGCGCGCGACAACAGCTCGAAGGACTGGTCCCGGGAGAGATTCGCTCGAGCATCAGCTTGATAGTGCTGCTGTTGCTGCTGCAGCAAGAAGAGACCGAGGTTATCAGCCTCTCCCTCTCTCCTTCTCTCCCTCGGCGGCAACGACACCGACCTGTCTTTCAGAGATTTATGTTTCACGAAGATTAGCAGCGCCGCGCAGCTACAATGTCGCTGATAAGTGCGTGAGCGCGCGCAGTCACCGCCTGCAGGCTGATTCCTATTGCTGCTGAGCGCATACGTTCCAGAGCAAGCTCTCTGATGTGTGTCCTTGCTTCGATGAGAAGGCTATCGTCGTGTTCCCTCTCTCGTTGTTATTACGCTAATAATTTGCGAGCAACGGTATTCGCTATGAATCGCCGAGTCCGATTGATCCGCAGCTGCATGACTCCGAGGCTCGTACTTATTGGCTGGTCGATTCGATGACACGCACAGAGGCACAGAGAGAGAGAGAGAGAGAGAGAGAGAGAGAGAGAGAGCGTCACGAGTTTCTAATAAAACGACGACGACAATCTCATCTACGTATAAGTACACTTCATTGCCAGGCGGAATAGGCTGTTTGAAAACAGCCGGGGAATTACGGCTCGGCGGCTGTCTATACAGCTGCATTCCGAAATTACACACAGCGCGCGCGCCGAAGGTATAGTAAGGGGAGAAGAGAAAGTGGCGAAGAAAACACGAAGAAGAGGCGGATGACTTACCAGTTTTTTGTGAGGAGCTTGAGTTTCCGGGCTGAGTGCCGCTAGCGAGGCCCTGCTGGAGCTTCTTCCAGCCCTTCCAGCCTTTCTTCCATATCATGGCGGCTTTGGTCTTGCTACTGCTACTGCTGCTGCTGCTGCGTTGGTGAGACTGGGGAGCGCTGCAGTTGAGAAGGTGACGGGGGTGACCGTTGCTCATCAGGATCTCTGGAGTGCTCGTCCTGCCGATGGCCGCGCACCGCCTCAGCGATCCCAGGCCAGATCTGCAACGTCATCGATACGCGTGTAAGGCGAAAAGGTGTATATTGCGTAAGCTTGACGTTATACACACATACCTGTAACTGGCACTGGAGCTGCCACTGAACCCGCTGTCGAGATCACCGCCACAGGCTGTCGCCCCCATCTCGTCGGGTGCGAGCAACAGCTGCTGACTACTCGTCGATCCATTGGCCAACGCCTGGTGACTCTCCTCGGTCTCGTGCTCGGCGATCGCTTGGTCGGCTATCGTCGGCATGAGCATCGCCTCGACGCTGAGATTGAGCTCGCCGAGTACTCGCCGATGCCGGGACTGCACTCGGCGCACCTCCTCTGCCACGAGGGATCGACGTGAACCTTCCAGGGCTCGACGGTACTGCCGGCTGAAACAGAGATAACCATTAGAGATCGTTGAATTTACGGCTTTTTAACGAAGCTGTTGTCATCGGCGCGATGATTCAATGTAACGCAAGCCCCTCTCTGCACGGGCTTTCAATTGATCTCCATGCATCACCCGATTCTCTTTAACGAGATGCGTCTGCCACTAGTATTACTACGCGCGTTCAACGCGAATATCCTCTCATCTTTCCTCGTCGAGTATAACAATGAACTTTCAATTTATCGTCCGCGAAATTAATTAGAAAATAATAGTCGGCAGCAGCCGGCGCGTAGGTATATAATTTCTGAGAAACACGCGTATCCCTACACACGCGCGCGCGCGCAGGTGCTCCAGCCGTTTTTTCTCTCTTTCTCGAAAAAAAGGATCCTCTCCTGGCAAGATTAGAGATCTGAAAATTGCCGGCTGGCACGTGAGCGTAACGGATGATCGCGTTGGGCTAAACGACGCGGATACAGAAATACAGAAGAGCGTGTAACAAAGACTCGTCGATTACACACAAAAAAAAGCCTTACCCGATTTCCGAGATCTCCTCGTAGATGTTCTCCTCGGTGCCATATCTCGTAACGTAGGTGTGTCTCTTGTGCGGATCCTGCATGTGATATCCCTGGTAGCTCGGCTGCGCGCCATGATACTCGACTTGTCTGAGCAGCGTCGAGGAGCAGCTCTGCGGACTGGTCTGACTTGGTCCAGGCTCGTAATATGCGTAGGAGTAAGCGTCGTGTAGACCAGCGCGATGATGGTGCATGAGCGACCTATGATAACGTTGTTGCTCCAAGTGTTCCAGCTGTTGTTGTTGGGATGCTTGTAGACCGTTTTGAGGCGGAGGGTAGGGCGGAGGCGGAGGGAACTCGAGGTTTACCCTGCGGCCGACGACGACGGTTGACGACGGGATTTCGGACGATGCGGACGGACAGACACCTGCCGCGGCTATGCCGCAGCCTAAGGTCGACGAGCTCGCCATCGCTCATCTTGCGCGCGAGCCTTGAGTTTTTACCTGGAAATGGGATTGAAATTCGTTAATAGATTGCACTTTGATTAACGTGACTGTATAGGTCACGTGCATAATATTATGTTTATGTTTACGCGCGAGGGATTTCGCGTGCACTGGACTCGATTAACCGAGTGTTTGCTCTCACGCGAAATACCCCAGCTGCTGATAATTTGCTATATAATACGCGTAATCCCCTCCTCCTCTCCTGCATACTGTTTTGAAGCTCGCGGGCTCGTGTCAACGTCCGTAAGCGCATTCGCGCGCGGATTAATTTACCGAGAAAAACGGACAGATGCATCGGAGTTACACTACGTATATACACAGAAATATACCCGTATACTCCCCCATAGGCGAGAGAATAATTATAAGCTCAGCGGAGCAGCAGCAGCAGCTTCGTCGTCGTCTTTAAGTGGTATTTTTTCTTCTCGCGCGCGCGCGCTATAAATAAACGCGTCGTCGCTTCCTTTCGCTTTCCAAGAGAGGCGTTGCGCGATCATCTTCTTCAACGACGAGGAAGGCGGCCGTTCGAAATAATTTCGGAAAAAATTTGAAGCCGTTTCTACCCTAAAACTATATATACTGTACGTATACTGATACTCCGCGACCGTAACGCTGATAAGCGACGTAAGCATGCGCGGGGCGATAAGCGCATTTGAATGTTAAATTATTTGTGTGTGTAAAAAAAATATTCCGTGAAAGGAAACTTTGTGCGGTGTGTAAGGCTTATCGGCGCGCATAGCCTAGTTTTATCTTGTCTTTTAGCCTTATGAGAACTGGCCGGGAAAAATAATTCATTATGTAGGGAAAAATTGAATTTCTCTGTATATCTGTAATGTGTACACACACGCGTGGTCGTAATGAAGGAACAAAAGAAACTCACCGCCGCCGAGAGACATTCATCACAATTTCAGAGAGCCCGTAAAATACACAGTAGGCAGGTAGAGGGCAGAAATTACGCGATAAATATTCAAATTGCTTTCACGTGTATGGCCGAGCAATTTACGAAAGCCGCGCGGAAGCAAAAAAAAAACACACACACACACACACACACACACGAGCAGCAGCACTGGTCCATTATAGTCTCTCTTTCGCTCTCGTTACGTCACGAGAGAGAGAGACAGTGCTGTGTCTCTCTTATCTCCGGCCCCCTTCTCACGAGTGTGTACACTTATCAATCGCGTTATCGAGACAGAGAGCGAACTGCCTGATTCGTTTTTCCATCCGCTCAGTGTGTCTAACAGTCCGAAAGTTGCGTATACAGAGCTTCTTAGAACTAATGACGCAGTGATAATAAGCTTCTCGTTTTTATTTTTTCTTAATTTGAGTCGGCTCATTGTTGCCGAGGTGTGTCTACTACTGCGCAAACATCGGGGGACGCAAGAAGGTTAAGTAATGCTACCTGCTGTGTGCTGTGTGTGTCTGTGTGTGAGGCAATATCGGGGACGCGAAATTCGGACGGTCTCTCTCCTTTTCATTCAGGCGTAGATTTTCAAGCGAGATCGATTAGGGTAGTATACAGCAACAGCTGTTCTGGGCGAGAGTGTCTCGTTTATAGAATATAGAAAGAAGTAGATTATCTAGGAAATTACCGTAGTATTAGGACAGCGGTGAGTTAATACACGCGGAGGTGACACACAAAGGAGCCCTTTGTTTTTCTCCTTCATCGGTGTACTGTTATATTATGCGCGTCTTCCACGAGACAGAGAACATCCATATATTATATCTCGAAAGAGAGTAAGAGACTCATCGATCATACGCGCGCGCGCGTAATCAGCTACGTCTTTCAACAGTTTGTGTACATAACAGGATTCTTTATACATAATTTTCACGAATGTAAAGTGTGTGCTGCTTGTTGCGCAATGGGAATACGATTGTTATGGCTAATATCGTGTCGTTCTGGCTCTCCGTTATGCGCGCGCGCGCGCACACACACACACTCGCGTTGCCTAATAAACACACACTTTGATGTTTGGGCTTACCTGCAATCAATTCAAAGCCGCAGTTATTAATGAGATGTATAGGTATAAACATGTACGACGCGAAATTCAAAGCGAGACTCGAGACTTATGTCTATATACGCAGGAGAAACAAAAAAGGAGGGCTTAGGTAGACGTTCGCGTTTTCGGCGCAAAAAGCGTCTCTCGACTCACTAATTATTTCAACTCTCTCCGCCGAAAATTCGCAAACCCTCTCTCTCCCCCCCTTTGAGCCGAAAATCCTCATAGCGATGTTTCCAATCGCTGAGCAGACTCAGAGAGGGAGATCCTAACGAGCGACACTCCAATTATGCGTGTGCTTAGCAGCCTCATTACGAGAGCCGGGCGGAGCCGAAGGTGTGTTTGAACGGGCTACAAGGAAAAATATTACGTGCGAACGCAGACGTGTACGTTATACACTATATACACACTCACAGGTACAAATATACCGAAATATCTCTCCCTCTCTCCGCGGCTTATGAAGTGTCGCTTTTTAATTGACCGGGTGGCGCGCGCCGAAAAAATCCTGTTTTTTTTTATACCTACGGGTGTGTAGAGAGAAGAGAAGAGCCGAGAAATTTATCTGCAGCCGAGAGCGCTGGAATTTGAATTACTAATTTTTACGGCGACGCGGCAGGTCCCGACTCGTTCGGAAGAGACACATTACACGAGTTAGTGTAATCCATAAATATAAATCTTGTCGGCGTATTGGGGGGGGGGGGAGAGAGAGAGAGAGAGAGAGAGAGAGAGAAGAGATCGAAGGGTGAAGCGCCTCTCCCGGAAGTGCAGTCGAATTCATTGTCGGAAAGGACAGTTGGAGAGTGGCTCTTTCGAAACGGAAAAAGGGACACTAACTTGGCTCTGGGTATAAGGAATGCGTATACACGTCGGTGCGAAAAAAACTGGCGCGTGAAGCGGACCGAGGAATGTTAGATTGTTATCCGGTGGCGGCGGCGACTGAGCGAGCGCGCGGCTACTTGCGCTTACTTAGCTTCCTACTGATCCGAGAGAGATTATATTCCGGAGACGAAGAGAGATGGTGGAACATTTTCTAATTGAGATGAGAGCTTTATAAGTACGTGCACGTTTTCGCCGGGCTTAATGATGATAATATGACGAAATTGCCATTTGGAATTCAAATATTTGAAAGCCCCGATAGAAGCGAATTTTATATCGATGATCGCGAGAATGTCCATTCCACCACCGGTACACTCGATTTCGAAGAACGAGTACTTATTGCCCAATCGAAAGCAACAAATTCGTCATAGCCGCGCACAGAGAAAGCACAATAGAGGTACGATCACACCGACTCGCATTATTATCGGGCGCGGACGAGTTGTTACCTCGCAAACACTGATGCACAGCAACGGTCAAAGGCCGAGGCCCGAGAGACTCGACAGCTCGACAGCGTGCGTGGCGCACGACGCACGAGCGCGTCCCGACTTGCACGGACTCGTCTCGAGCGCCAGCAGCAGCCAGCCAGTCATATAGTCCTGGCGCTCACCGGTATGGTGAATCAGCTGCTGCTTACAGCGACTTCTCTCGGGGCTCTCGCTCCGCACTGCTGCAGTACACGCGGAAATTTCAGTCGGAGCGCAGTGACCCACCGGAGAGGAAGTATATTTAAGCCGTCTTCTTCTATTTTTCGCGCGCGGGCGAACTTCAAAAAATACTCTCCTCGTTAGCGCGTTCCGGCTTGTTTTCAAGTGCGCTCGCGCTCGCGGTTTTCCCTCAAGGACAAGTTTATATTCGTGTGCTTTTTTAATTTTCCCGCGCGCGGCTCACGCGCGTTTGAATTTCCGGTTGAAGAGTAAAGTAAAAAGAATTATGCCGCCGCGCGGCTTGTTGAGCAGTAGCAGTGAAAAAATGCCGCAGCAGCAGTCGACTAGCGAAGCCTTGAGATCGATCCGAAGAAGTCGTGGAGTCGGGAGTGTTATAAGGTGCAAACAGTGTCGGACTAGACTTAGATGCGACGCGAGAAGTATCCGCGAACATCTGCAGGGATGTAGTGTCAGAGTCAACGTGACGCTGCTGAGAGGACAAGAGGTCAAGATACCGGCTGTTACCTGCAGCAGTGGCAGCGGTAGTTCCAGTGACGAAGGGTTAGTTTGCTTTAGATTGTGTACTTTGGCGAAACTATAACCTCCGACGTGTATAAAGTGAAATACAGCTTTCTGCTACTGCGAAAGTCAGGATGACGAAATACTCCCGAAAGCTGCGCGTGGCTCAGTAGGTTACCTACCCGCACCGCATTCGAGTCACGTCGAATAATTGCGCCATTAGCGGAATTAAAGTCCACTTTTCAAGACGCGCGTGAATTGTTGTCGAAAAATAAAAAAACGAAAGGAGAGATACGAACTGTGCGTAGAGTCCATTCAACGCGGGGTTGGCGAGTTTCTCATGGTCGTCTCGCTCGATTGAAGCCGAGGAACGAAAGAACAACCCGCGCGCGCACTGCAGAGTGCAGAAGTCAGTGTGAGAGAGTCGTGACAAAGAAGGCCCAAGAGAAAACGTAGTTGCGCTAAGAGTCGAGTGCGCGCACGTCGGGCATAAACAAAAGAAAAACGAGCAAGAGAGGAAAAATAAACGCACGTGTGTTAACGCCCACTCTCGTAATACAATTATCAGCTTACCTCCTTTCTTCGTTTCCCCCTTTTTTCCGAAAGGGTCTCGAATCGATTTCTCGGGAAACGGAAGCCGCTTGTTTACACTCGATTCTTCAAATTTTCGAATTCGCTAGAGAAGTTTTAATGGAAGCAGCAATTTCAATTTTCTGAATTCCGCGCTGTCACGACGATACACGACCTATAATACCCGGGAGATTCGAGAAACTCTCCACCAAAGCCCCGGCATAAATTTGCCGCGAAAGCCTCTCTATTGATGTAGCCGGAGCCGGCGGACCACCGCGGAGTATTGAAAAGTCGAAAAAGCTCCGAGAGAGAGCTCACAAGCTGCGCGGATATAGCGGGTATTACTGCGGAGTCTTACCGCCGCGCGATAAAGCGACGAAAAGACCGGGCGAAGAACAAGGTGAAAGTAGGGGGTATATATGTATGAAGGAGTAGGAGGAACCTGCGCGCAGCGAGGTGAAACCGCAGTTCGCAATGAAGCTTCTATGCTTCTTTAGTCATTCCTCCGCAGTGTGAGTTATGTCTACTCCGCTACTGCAGCGTATTTCACTCGGAAGCGCAACCGCTGCTCCGAAAACCCGCTGTTTCAGTTTGTACACAATCGTGTGTACGGTATAATGAGGAAAAAAGGAAACGCGCGCGCGCGCGTGCGATGCAGCACATGTTGTTCTCGTAAACTCCTCCCCTATATTCTGCTTGTGTGCAACGACGTATAGTGGGTGTCGTTTTCTCCGGTGTATCTGCCTTCTATCTCCCGAAACCAGAGCCTCGCGCTCTTTTACGCCGTTTTTTCGGTTAGGACCTCGGCGCAGTCTCTCTAGAGAGATTTTATAAAGCTTCCGCGGAGCTTTTGGAATCGTGTACAAAAAAAAGAGGAGACGCTCGATGGAAATTCTTCGAACGCGTAGTCGGTATAAAATACAGTACGACAATTTAGCCGAAATACTCGGAAAGACAGTAAAAAATTAATCAATTCAGAAAAGAGAGTCGCGATGCGTCAGAGAGAATTTATCTGCATTCCGAAGAGGTGTCTAATATTACAGGCTCGCGCAATCCTTTCAATCAAAAGTCCGAATATTCCAGGTATAGGTGTGTGTGGTTTTGGCTATATACGCGCGCGAAAAAGTGGGCTACGCGCGTTATACAGCATCGCATCAGGCAAAAAGGGAAAGAAGGGAGCCTGTGCGAGAGGATATCGCGAGGAGTAGAGACGGCAGCAGCAGCACAGCAGAAGAGAAAGACGGTATACGTGCAGTGGGTAAGAGAGAGAGAGAGAGAGAGAGAGAGAGAGAGAGAGAGAGAGAGAGAGGATCGCCGGACTCGACGAGAACCGGTACACCTCCTCCTTCTCTCTTTCTGGAAGCAGCAGCGAAGAGGCTAGTCGGTGCACACACACACGAAAATTCCATCTTTCTCTGTCTCCCACTAAGATGCACGTATAAACCTAATATAAAGGCCGGAATGATGCACTGCGCCTCTCTTTCATTTTCCGATTTATGACCGATTCACCACGAGAAGAAAGCCATCTCACCGCGACTGCTTGGACACACACGCACACACACACACGCTCGAGTTTTCGGCCCCCCTCGTTATCTAATTCGAGGAAAATCGGTCAAGGACGAATTCCCGAGAACATACACAAATATTGAAATCAGTTCGCGAGCAGCGCGTATAAATAATGCATGCGCGAATTGTACGCTAATCAAGTTTGCCCCCCGTGCCTAACACACGCTTTTGTTTGACTTTGGGAATCGGTTGAAAGTTCAAGCGAACACACAGTGCGCGGTTGCCAGCTTGAATTTTCCACAAGACAAACGTTAAGATCTCTGTGGTTATACGATCGGAAAAATGCTCCGGCTCCTAAAATAACAAGTCCTTCCTTCCGCTTTATTTTCCGAGATTCTTGAAAATCGGAGCGTACCTTCATGCAGGCGAATTGGCTCTCCTCAGCTTCTCGGTATATGGTGTATATATGTATAGTACACAAGTAGCAGAGAGTTCGGCTCCAGCGGCTGCTGTGCTGCAGAGCAGGAGGAGGAACACGAGAGAGCCCGTGCGCGCGCGAGCGAACGAGCGACAAGTGGCGTTGCTTTCTCTCTCCCTCGCCCTCGTGCAGCTGCGAGAAGCGCGCGGATAAACAATGAACCGCCGATTTTCTCCTCACTCCGGTCGCTACTGCACCGAACACACTTTTGCACTGTCTTAACCTCCGCTGCCAACACTGTATTTCATTTTCCAAGTCGCTTACGGCACGCACACACACTCGGGCACATTTGGCAGTAAATTCACTTGGTAACACTCGGCGATATTGTTATGTTTAAAAAAAAATGTACACGCGTAGAATAGAGAGGAAGAAGGTGAAAAAAAAAAAATAACTGCCGGTTGCGGAGCGCGTACTCGACGAGGACGCGGCTCGGCCGAGACTGGTTCTCGGCACACTGCAGCAGCAGGCAACAGTAGACTGGCAGTGGCGGCGGCGGCGGCGGCGGCGCGGTGGTGGCGGCAGCGAGAGGCCAGACAAGGACAGATTCATGGCGCGCGCGGACCGCATGAGGGAAGAACCTCTAATGTCCTCTCTCTCTCTCTCTCTTGCTCTTGCTCTCCACAGGCAACTGAGGCAGCTCCTTATGCTCTTCTCCTCCTGCTTCTTCCTCCTCTTCTTCGGTGTTCTCGAATCTGTGCAAAGCAGAACTTCGACTCTTGTAGCGAATTTACTTGCTGATGCTTCTTTTTTTTGTTCGAGAAAGAGAAGGAGTAGGCGCAGGGGGAGAAGCGTGAGCTGCTACGAGAGTGCCGTGTAATTAGGGATAGTCGATTCTCTCGCTTCTCTCTTTGCCCTTTCTCGACTGCTATCCGCCTGCTGCTGCTGCTGTATAACGTACTGCGAAAGATGTAACCGATTTCTTCCTTATTTCATACACACAGGCGGCCCAAACGAGTTGATGTGTACGCACACACACACACACACAGCTGGGGAATTTCGGACGTCAAATCGATCGCGAAATAAGGATGTGTGTACCTACGTATTGTTTGCGCCTCGCGCATTGAAATTCGCATCGCGAGCGCGGAGAAGCTTATTGCTTATTTATTAAAAAGAGCGATGCGTGACTCACGGGCTTTATTAAAAGTGTATGCCAGTCGCGAGTTCTCCGAAGTAAAAGTTGGCGTGCAGCAAAGTAGGCGCGCTCGCGAGTCGCGAGTGTACTTAATGCGAATAACCGATATGACGACGATTGAATCGAGAAAGAGCGCGCGCCCGCGATTGATTCGTGACGCGTGTAACAATTAGTCTAAGTGGTCGGAGAGCTTATATACGATGAGTATCTCACGATATCTCGAGATTTTACGGCTTGTGTGTGTATGTGGTCTGTGGACGAACGACGAGTGTATCGGAGCATGCGTGAGTGATTAATAAACGATCCTTTGGAACACCGAACTAACTGAAGAAAAAAGTGTAACGGCGCATGACTTATCCCATCATTTTTAACGCACAGGTATTTACGAGCATAAAATCTAGACGTTATACGGCCGACCTGTCAAACGAACCTCGTCGCACGATCCGTCTCAGTCAATAGTAATAGTAATAGTACACACACTGGCGTGTATAATCACCGTGAAAAAACTTGTTTACCAAAACTTTCGTATAATACACTTGTACACAGAACACCGAAAAGACATAAATTTAGCTTCTCGACTCTCGCCAGATCGAAACGTACGTACAAAAGAGGACCAACAAGTGAAATGTGACGGATGTGAAGATATGCGGAAAGGGCTCACGATGAAAATACAAACTCTATATACTGGATCTCTCTTTTGATGCTCGCTCATGAATAATTCATAGCGGCGACTGCTCATCGTTGCTGCTGCTGCTGCTGCTGCTGCTGCTGCAGCGTAGAAAAGTCACAGGGAAAGTATAATACAAGGACTCCCACAAGTAGCGTATAGCCTTTGAAGAAGGAGAAGCTCGACTGCCCCCTAAACGCCCGATAAATATCGCATTAGTATTTTGTCTCTTTCCTCTCTACTCGTCGTCGTATACTATACTTTCGAGTGCGAGCGAGATAGAGTGATTTCTCTCCCCCCGTCAGACTTTTAGAAAGCCGGTCCGGTCCGGTGAAAAGCCGAAAAAGTCTAAAACATTTCAATTCATGCGGCGAGGGTCGCAAGCGCGCGCCCGTTTGTTTGTCGTCGTCGTCGCTGGGGTTTCCGGCCTTTATAATAGCTGCTGATGCTGCAGCCGGCGGTGCGTTTTGCGCGAGTCGACCCCTGCCGAGTTGAGAGGAACCGTTTTTGTGCCCCCGGGATTCTTGTATATTCGAGGAAGTGAAATGCACGTGTGCGTCTAATTGATCGATAACGCGTGTGTGTGTTCTCTCGGAAGTGGGAGATATTTTTACGAAAATATCATCGACATTTGTGGGAGTCGATATTTAGCTGCAGGGAAAAATTATAGATGCAGTAGGAATAGGCCAGAGACTGACCGAGTCTCGCGTGTGCGGCGTGTGTGCAACTGCAGGTTGTCTTCTTTCGTGCGCGCACGTGCGCTTCTTTGCCCCCTATAATAGACAGAATATAGCTTCGTGGATTACTGTGACGTAAAAGTCACGCGACATAGTAAATAGAGAAAGAGAATAAATAATATTTGCATGCACTGACCGCAGTTGACGCTTATTTATGTAATAAGGTGTATACGTACGCGCGTTATTATTAGTAAACAAGTGCGATGGGTAGCGTATGGTTATCTCCAGACTGATGCAAGATAACAATGTAACGGAGGAGATTGCATGAAAACATTGACGAGGGAGTGTGTATTATGCGCGAATTGAACCAGTGTTGGGGATTCCCGCAAGGTTATTGAAGGTTATCGTATATATGAAAAGCTCGCGAAGTAGTGGTATTTATTCGAACGTCCGAGAGTCTGGCCGAGCAGTCACGAATTTGACATTGTTGTTGTAGGACTAGTAGTGGTGGAAGTAGTAAAATCGGGACGACAGCAGTAATTGAAACGATGGAGGTCGAGCCGCCAAAGGAACTGTTTAAGCCGCTGCAGCTGCCGCAGAGAATACTGACGGGGCCTGGACCGAGCAATTGTTCTCAGCGGGTGCTCCAGGCGCTACAGCAGCAGGTTTTAGGTCACATGCACCCCGAGGTTTTTCAGGTATTTATCACATCCCAGATTCGTCAGGATTTTCGAGCAGCAGCTGATCGCTATAGCTACACTGATCTTTTTTTTTTTTTTTTTTTTTTAATTTTAGTTGATGGACGAAATAAAGGCCGGTCTGCGCTACGCCTTCCAAACCAAGAACAGGCTGACGTTGGCTATCAGCGCATCCGGTCACGGGGGCTTGGAGGCCGCGATCGGCAACGTGCTCGAGCGCGGTGAGAATATTCTCATCGTCAAGGCTGGCATATGGGCTGAACGGGCTGCTGACATGGCTGGAAGACTCGGCATCCACGTGGATTTCATGGAGACCGAGCTCGGTGTCGCCTTCGGCCTCCAGGAGTTCGAGGTTGCCGTTAGCAAGTACCGGCCCAAGGCCGTCTTTGTCGTGCATTCGGAGTCGTCGACCGGACTGAAGCAGCCGCTCGAGGGACTCGGGGACATCGTGCACAAGTATGGAGGCTTGCTGATGGTCGACACTGTTGCGTCTCTCGGAGCTGAGCCTTTCTTCGCCGACGCCTGGGGCATTGACGTGGTCTACACCGGCAGTCAGAAGGCACTCGGAGCTCCAGCTGGTATCACGCCCATCAGCTTCAGTCCCGCTGCCGAGTAAGCATACCTTATTATTTTTAAACAATGCTAGGTGTTAAAAAATAACATTAACGTAATTCTGCTGTTACAGAAAAAAGATTCTGACGCGCAAGAGCCCGGTGCCGGTCTTCTACTGGGACATGATCTGGCTGGGTCGCTATTGGAACTGCTTCGAGCCTCAGACTCCTCGGCCTTATCACCACACGATAAGCGCGACGCTGGTTTACGGTCTCAGAGAGGCGTTGGCTCAACTTGCAGAGGAGGGTCTCGCTGCGTCCTGGGCTCGACACGCCAACGTCTCGCAAAAGTTCCACGAGGGCCTCACCAGAAGGGGCTTCCGGTTCTTCGTCAAGCAACCCCAGCACCGACTTAAAACCGTCACTGCTATCATGCTACCCAATGGTGTTGAGGCTCAGCCCATCATCCGCTACGCTATGGACAGGTACTACAAGTCAATTCTTGTAGCACATTATATAAGTTAAGCGCCGATTTTTGCTAATACTCGTATATTATTATTACAGGTATAACCTTGAGATCGCCGGAGGTCTAGGCCCTACTGTCGGAAAAATCATACGCATCGGACTGATGGGAGTTAATGCGACCTCCGGTCACGCCGACCTCGTTCTGCGTGCACTGGACGACGCCGTCAAATACGCTAAATCTTGTCAACTTAAATCCAATATATAAGTAAACGATAGTTCCTCGAGATAGACTTCTAGACACCCAAAATATGTCTCTAATCATTGTACACTAAGGAATTTGGATAAAAACAAACCACTATTTTTATTTACATTATTATATAGAAACATAGTTATATATTTATTTAGAGTTATCTAGGTATACATTTTTCAACAATGCACTCGCTTACTACTCGCTCTTCCTATGACTAATGTGAGTTAAGAATTATTTGTTAAGTAAATTGTACACATTATATACTCAATGAATTTCAATATACCCATGATTGATGAATTTAACAATAGTAATAGAAAGGTTTATTTTTTAATTGAAAACGTTGCTCTGTTAACAACAAGATAGATTGCTTTATTTTTCATTATTTATAAAATAGAATAAATAAAATGATATCTTACAACTTATGAGATAAATTATTTTTCATTCATGATACGATTCCTGCCAAGTTTGCCCTATAGCAGTCTAAACTACACAGCGGAATTCCAGTCTTTGAACAAGAATACTTTTTTACATTAGAACACGAAGATACTCCACATTGAATTTGACAAGGTGACTCTATGCTGCAAAAATTACAATAATTTTTAGTCACTTGAAATATTGTATAACTGAATGTATTTGTTAGTTAAACTTCTTTCTTACCTCTTTGCTGCTCTTAGTGGAAATAGTTCTCCTGGTGGTAAAGAAATGAAACTGCCTTCTGCAGTTACTTTGTATGTGATAAGTGGAACTTGTCTCTTAGATATTTTGCCTTTAGTAATCACTTTAGATGTTTTGGACTCCTGCTTCTTCAACAGCCTTTCCATAGTTTTTTTCTGAAAAAATAAATATTTCTCTTAAATAATGATAATAAAAAAAACACAATGATTGATGCTCCGATTACATTACAATTGATTATGTTATTTACCTTGTCTTTTTCTCTTTTTTCATCTGCAAGTTGCTTACGTTTCAAAGATTTTAAAGCAGCTTTTTGAATAGCTTCTGCTGTCATGACTTTTTCTTTATAACCAGTAGGTAAAGACATTAACTGTTCTATACTAGAGTTGGGTTCTGTGTCTGTCTTGCGTTCAAACATAGCTCTCTGTCTAGCTGTCATTAATTTTGGATCCTTGGGTTTAATTTTTTTGAGCTCGTCATCTACCTAAAAAAAAATAGACTTCAATGGGTAATTTGCATTATGAAGACTAGGCAAAGTTCAAGTAAATATTCTTACCTCTTCCAATTTTCCTGATTCAATCGCATCAAGCCATCTTTCTTCTTCGCTACTCGTTCCACTGTCTTTACCTTTATTAGTTTTTAAAACTTTCTTTTTTGCTACTGACTTTTGCAGTAAACCTGCACTTGTACTTGGTATACTTGTACTAGTTATTTTGAAGGCTTTTTCCTTTATTTTATCAGGGCTTGTAAAACAAATTTATTTAAACATCCTGTACTTGTATGACAAACATTTAAAATTACAAAAAACTTTACCTTTTCTCTTCCTCTTTCTTCAGCCGAACTTTAAAAGTTTTCTTTAGATCCGAATCTACTGATATATCCATATAACTTTCTACCACATCCTGTGATAATTTTTTCTTTTTATGTTTTTTGTGCTTGTGTTTTTTGTGCCTCTTTTGGGGAAATGAATTTGAAATGGGCCCTGTGAATGCAAAAATAAATTAGTTCCAAAGTTTTTAATTCTTAAAAAATTGCATCTAACATCTGTATATAGATGGCGCTTATACGGGTGAAAACAAACAGGCGGTATGTAACCTACTGACGCTGTTAGTTTATGATTGAAATATTTTACTAATCAATGGCACCAAACAGGATAAAAGAAAAAGAACGTGAACACCTATAGATTGCGTGACATTATCTTATGCTTCACTAATTATTTTATCCATAATATTTACCTGTTGTGACTTCCTCATCGGAACTACCGTCTTTGGCTTTTCCCATTGCTGTGGTGGATTGTTTGCACGTCCATTCAAGACTAAATCCACAAGTAAAATGACTCGTATAGTCGTATTGCGCAAGTCCACTAGATGTCACTGAATTTAAGATAGCGAAACCAAATTTTAAACGAGTGGCGCGAAGATAGAAATCGACAAACAAGTCAGTAACATTTTTGTTTTTCATTCAATTCTTTATTATACAATTATATCATCACATAAAATTGTAGATTTAACACATCATAAAATATCGATGTTCCCATTTTGGCACTTATATATCGATAAACTATAAATTTACGACGCGCTACACACTTCTTTATCCTCTTTACACTACATGAGAATAAAGTAATACACTTTCTATACTGTGAATAGAACATTGTGATAATCATTGCGTTGTTCATCAGTATTTTTACACAGTTTATTAGCAAATCTTAGACTTGTGTACGAACATCATTCATAGCTGATTCGTATAACTCTTGTGCAAAATGAAGAATCTTCAAGTATTTTTATCTGCAAACCTTAGTTTACCTATATAAAAAAATTAATTAATTAATTCATCGGTTATTAAAATTGTTAGCGATTCCAAGTCAATGATTATTTTCGTCATTCTTATTTTTTACATAGGCCTGCTTTATCGCATTTAATTCACAATCAATAAATCTTCGTTATGTAATAATAAAAATGTAAACTCATTTTACGACATCTATTGCGCTTTTTAAACATCGCGTACATTACATGTGTTTTTTCACACTGCAGTTTAGCATTTCTGTAGATTATGTTTACACTTTTACCCTGTTTGACATCAGGCAATCATTTTTTTCCTCAATATATAAGTACTTGTAACTCTTATTCGTTTATATTTATTCTTTTTGCAGTTTTGATATCATTTTAATACAGTCGATGTTACAGTGGTATATTTTACAGTACATTAAATACGAATAAAGAATGTCATTTATTAATTATATTATATCTAACTTTATGCTTGAATAAATTAGAATTTTTAACTAAAGCTAAGATACAATGGAATTATATTATATTAATTTAAGTAAAAACATTTTAAATAGTCAACCCAGGTATAAATTATAACTATAAAAGAATTTCTATGTAATAAGTAAGAAAAATTTACATCTTAGAAAAGTTATGTTTCGCAAAGTCTGCAAAGGTATGTATATATTTTATTTAGTTGTAAAAAATACAAATTCAAATTTTCAAAAAGGAATTCATTTATCACATAGTACATATTAAGTACGTGGTTGAAGAATTAAAATTTAAAAAGGCAGTACAAAGTAGCCTAAATGTATTTTAGTCTTTCAAAAGTTAAATTTTGCTAAGCAGATTTCTGAATAACTTTTTCCGATGCAAATTAAGATATTAAGTTCAAAACGTAATTATGATTGAAATACAGACTGAATTGCAGCAACAGATTTAAGCAGTTGATTAAATTTTGGCAGTATATATCTAATACAAATAATAATGAAAAAGTTCATTTACAAAGTTACATTGTCTAAATTTATTTGTCACTGTATAATAAAGAAAACCATAACAAATTTAAATAAGTAGTAATAAATACTTTCAACAGACATATTTCAGTCAATATCGTTATAACAAAACGACAAATATCGCTATAGCAGTACCTATATTCTTTAAACCTATAGATTGTATCTTTACGTAGCTAATTCGAACGTTTTTTTAACGGCAAAGAGTGATCAAAGTTTTTGTTTCCAGAATGGCATGTTCAAATTGTGTTTATTACATAGTAATGTAAAAGTTTGGCACATAAGATGAATTGACAAATCACGTATTTTTGCCAGAAAGTGAGGAAATTCTTTATGTTGGCAATAACGGTTCATTAGATAGTCATTTGGAAAAAGGCAATCTTTCTTATTACACAAACAATAACGTTACCCCGTGGCTTGAAATATATTCGTAAGAAAAACGATGTAGGTCTAATTCGAAGTTTCAATATCGATAGTTTGTTGCTAAATAGTCAGTGCAGTTGCATCATCAGAGATAAAGCTTTTTAGAAACTCAAGAGGCAGGCCAATGAGCGGGTGAACAAGCTTGAAACATAAACATATGTTTGCTGAAATTTTCTAAAAGCGTTGTGACGAAGAAAAGAGAACGAAATGAATTCAATTAATAAGATGATGATAGGCCTCCTCTCAAGGTATTCACCAAACAAGCTATCTAATGTTGGCTCGGGTTTTAAGAGAGCGCACTACGTTACGAATTGCTGGATGATGAGGCAGGAGGCTGGGTCAGTTAGTATTCTGCTTGTTAGAGCGAAGTCGAGCCAGGCCAGAACGCTCACCCTCTTCTTCGTCCGACGTGCACGCTGGTGCTCCGCTAACGGCGCCTCTCGACGACGTGGCCTGCATGAGTTCTTGATCAGGACCGTTTCGATTTTCGTACAGCAAAATATTTAGAGTTTCTTCATAAATGCGAGCCTCTGGGAATTCAACCTGAGAAGGAAAAATTTCAGTTGAGGAAAATGTTCATCTGCATCCATGTCAGTAGAGCATTAAATTTACCTTAGTGTGTTTCTTGTCAGTTGTGTAGACTATTGAGTGGCAACAGACTTCGGCCACTTTGCGGCCATGGCCATAAAAAGTCCAGCAACAAATCTCACTGGAACCTATAACATCTTTAATAAACAGTACTCTACCACTGAATCGGAGGGACATTTTGTCAAAAAGTTCTATGTTCTTTAATAGATTGTCATCGGAGGTGCTGCAACAAGTATAAAACACACAACAGTCACAATTTTCAGTAATTTTTCCACGCTGCGTGTACGTCATTGATCATACCTTGTATATGAATATTTATTGTTGTGCCTATTGACCAGTAGTTTGACGACAGGCTTAGTGGTGCTGCCAATCAGCAGCTGTTCTTCTCTTTGTGACGTTATAAGAGGCACCCTGCATATGGGGTCAGTCTCCCTCTCCTTCTTCTGAAGTGCTTGTTCGCAAGATTCAGCTAATTCGCTGATGCAGTAGTACTTTGCCTCTGCAAGAAGTTCAGCCATTTCTTTTGTACTCTCGGGTAAGGGAACAGTACCATCCCTCAAAAAGTTGAGTATTGTTCCGAAGTGTTTGCCACAGCGGTCTATCAGAATCCAACCTAGAGCAACAATGATACTTATAAGAGTGCGCAAAGTACAAAGATAAATCTATAGGAGTAGAAGAGTTTGTGCACTACCTTCAGAGTCTGTGAGCACCTCCATTCGTCCACTGAACATGGCACGAAGCATGGTATCGTGTTTCCTGAGTGTGCTGATGGTGGTATAGTGCAGCGAACCACCAATGTTAAGTTTGACATACTCGGAGGGGCACTTGATGCCCGACTGATTGCCAGACATGACGAAGGACTTGACCAGGAAGTCTGGTTCAGTTGGGTCTCGAAGAAGAAGGTCCGATCTCGGTAGCAACGACGAGGACGACGACGACGCCGACGATGAGAGATCGATCTTCTCGAGTGTCAGGCTCAACATTTAATCCATATGAGCCAACGATCAGTTGGTGTTGGAAAATTCGTCAGTTCGTACCTACTGATCGTAGCAGCCGCCGACCGATGATCTGGTTGCTGCAGCGACGTGGAGCCCGCGCGAGCGAGACCGAGAATATATACTTTGTGGACGCGTTTTGGATGGTGTTGGGCAAGTACCTATTAAGTAGCTGTCGCGGTCGTAACTCGCGGTGCGCACCCGCGCGTTGACTATCAACTAACACGGAAAATTTTAGGGAAGAAAACTACTGTACCGACCGCGACGGTTTTATTGTTATACATGTAGTGATTAAATTCGCGGTTGATTGTACTTATAGGTGAATATCTACTCTACTTTTTTATTTTCACTCAATACATATTGAAATATATTATACGCGCAAAATGTTTTTCAGTATTATTTGTATTATACTAGCGACTTCGATACGCTTCGCGGAGTTACAGCGTGACTCGTGAGCGGCCAAACAAGGCAGTTTTAGCATGGTGATCGCCTTATCGAAGGCACACTAGCGCCAAATCATCAATGCTAAATCAAATGAGGTGGCGGAAAATGGAATATACATAGTTAGGATGAATTACATTGCTCTTATGGGAGCATCCTAATCAATTATTTATATTCCATTTTTCGCCACCTCATTTGATTTAGCATTGGTGATTTGACGCTAGTGTGCCCTCAACAAGGCGAATAAAGGAAGTGGGAAAGTATAGCTATGCGCCACCTATTTTCACCTGCCAGACACGGAGAGTTTAGGAGGTGACGAAAGTGCTCGCAATAAAAAAGCCATAAATGAATATAATGAAAAACTATCCTAATATCTTTTTTTTTTTATTTATTTTTTATTCTTATAAAATTTAAAATACAACTTCGACGAATTCAAAATCGAACCGCAACCGCGCCTTTCTTTAACTGACCAATTAGGCAATAGATAATTGTTTTCTTTCATTGGTAAATGACTGTCTGGTTTCTGATTTAAGCCAGAATGAACCAAAATTCTTTCTTCTCTTATCCTTTGCCATATAGCGAATCGTCTCTGCATCAAGGTCGCCGTGAATCCTACAATTTACAAATTGCTTAGTACTTAAGGGGGTCCGAAAGTCAATTTAAATCTAGATTTCGCGCCACAAAATAGCAGACGACAAAAGTAACTAATTTGCTTATAACAAACAATAAAAGCAAAATTATGAAAAAATAATGTCTCAAAATCATATAATTCGAATGCCATTCGGCGAGATATTTATTTATAAGTGTCAAACTTTGTAAAATGGTAGATAATTACATAACGGAGGGCAGTGATGTCCTAGTTTTTAGAAGAAGATCTATTTCTGCGATTTCAAATTGGCTAGTGACAGGTAAGTGACAAAGATATCTCATACGACGTCTCAAATCTTCATCAGTGAAGCTGCCGACTTCTTTCTAAGCTGCCGTATTGCATTTCCAACATTTTTACGTTCATTGCGTGAAGATAGACGTTTTGCCCTCCATCAGCTGTAAATACGTTAGAACATTAAAAAGATATTACAATATAATCCAATTCTCGATTTTTCAATAGATATTGTACGGCTTGATAAAAGAGTAGTAAAATTTATGTGAATTTGTTGAAATATCTGCTTCACTATTAGTTATAGATTTAAATCATTATTCGACTGATCATTTATGTACTGCAAGTATCGTTATCCAGTAATTTGCATTGATACATTGAGACAAAACCCGTGATCATCTCTAGTTCTTGGTAGTGTATTTTTACCATTAATTCGTCATTTTGGGATTTTAGCAAGCTCTGTTCTTTTCCATAAGCCACTGAAGAAATAACGTGCCACCTCGTTTTGGCGCGATTGTCTGTGTATAATGAGAATGAGAAAAACATGAAAATTGCAGGTATAGATTGAAAATCAAAACGTGCACAATGCTATGACCGATATTATTTCCGAAATTTGCACCTGTTTCAATATTGAATCATCTTTTCTTTTTCTTTTTCATTATAACTTAAGTCCTTGGCGTGCTCACGGCCGTCTCTTGCTGAAAACGCCAACCCGGAGGCTTATCACCCGCGCGTCGGTAACCCAGATCTCGCCCCGTTGCATTTCCGTGTATATAAACGCATATACGCCGTATACATACGCGCGCGCGCGAGAGAGAGAGAAAAAAGGATTTATTGATGTATTTGTTGCAGCTGCGTTACGATAGGAGCACTTGTGATATGAAAACGCAATGTAGGTGAGTGTGCAGTGTTATATAAAAAAGGGAGAGGGGAGGAGGAGGCGAGGAGGCGGTGCATCTCGTTCGCATTTGCGATTTATGACTCTATTTCGATTCCATTTCGCTTCGTTGTTTACTTATTGCGGCTGACCGGAAATCGGAAAGCTGCGCATCTCTCCGCTTGTACATACACTGCAGTGGAGAAAAGACACATCAATTAGCGCGAGGCTCGAATGTATACCTACAGCTCTGTTTTGCCCCCTCCCTGGCCCGCTTCCCCAGACCCCAGCCGCTTTAACATTCATTTAAATCTATTTATCTCGCGCTGCAGCCTGTGTGTAGTCTGTCTCATTGGGCATAATACAGCGAGAGAGTATATATACAGCAGAGTACAGGGCTTAAGCGTAACACTGGCTACTACACTGCAGTTACGAGTGTAGCTCTCTCCCTCTCTCGAGTAGTCCATTAGACTCGCCGATAAATTTAAAGCGTGCGCTCGCGGCATAATTTAACGTTAATCCCGATAAAAGAGAATTCTCTCGGCGGGCAATTAGCGGCGCTGAAATTTCGAAATGCGGCTCTGAAAAATAGTCATCCGCTTTATACTTGCGCGCTTTCTGCCGCTACTGCTTCTGCTGCGTATAAAAAAAAAAAAAAAAAACGTCGGCACAGCTTTAGCGTACCTATATGTATATAGGTGCTATGCAGTCGACGAATAAAGATTAACGATTAGCTTGAGTGAGAAGCTTGACCACAGCAGCGACGCGCTCAGCCGATTAATCCTCGGCCGCGTACGGCCTGTAATAATCCGGGCCGTAAATTTTGAGGATTACGTTATGCAAGCGACGAGAGCCTCATTACTTTTGGCCGCGTTGCGTTAACCTGCCCCTTTCAATATAGCTATAGATTCGCGCGCATCGATCGATTTTCACTCGTCGTCACTCGCTCTCTCTCTCTCTCTCTCTCACTTTTTATTACATCTGATCGAAAAGTAAAATATTACTACAGCTTGTTTATTCGCCGTGCGAAATTGCGGGCTTTACGACTTATGCGTACGTACTCTCCTCCCACTATACACAGCGCTTTATTTTAGCCTTTTATTCAACTCTGACGCACCGTTGGTGCTGCAGTTTTGCATGATTCAAACGTAAACGTTGCAACGCGCGCGGGGCCGTTCTCCGCGATTATTAGTCATTCTGTTTTGAAATTTAAATTAGGAGTACATTATTACACGGAACTGTGCGCGCGCTGCTCACCGTTTTCCGTGTGCGCAAGAGCGCGTTATAATACACGCAGCCGCAAAGAATGAAAACACAGCGTCCGCTCAATTTTATCAATCCTTTTATTAATTACTTTAAGATATACATTGCTCGACAAACACGATTATACAGACGTGTATACAGTATTGTATTTTACACCAGGACGTCGATTTTTAAATAAATGTATATATATTTACAATGTGTCTGTGTGTACGCGCGTGTGTGCGGGTGTGGGTGTGGGTGTGATATCTCCGTGTGTATGTGTGTGGATGGGTGAAAAGGAATTCCCTTTTCTGCCTGTTCCGCGCTCTGCAGCAGCATATGCGCGAATCTTTTCATATAGGAATACATTTGACGTCGAGGAATAAACGTCACGCGTGAATCGAGCCGCAGTCCGATCTTGTACATCGTGACATTTCCGTATGGAAATATTTTCCGAGCCACTCGTCTCTCTCTCGCTCTCGTTCTCGTCGCGCGTTCGTCCGCACACACACACATATATAACGCGCTCGCTGCAGTCAAATGCCAAGCGTGTACGTAGAAAATATTGATTATCGTTTCCCGCGAGCGCTCTGCTCTCGTCTCACTCTCTCTCTCTCTCTCTTTCGAAGCCAAGACTTTTCGACAGCTGCGGCGCGCAAAATTGTATGCCGTCGTCGTCGTCGCCGTCAACGCTGCCGTCGCCGCCGCCGCTGCGGATCGTTTCCATTCATTCCTCCATTCCCTATTACACATTTATTTATCTCGTGCCTTAAAACTTCACGAACTATATGTTTTATACCAGTATATACCTATTTTATGTATCGGATTCTTATCGTCTAGCCTCTCGCTTACACCGAACACGATGAATTGATTTGATTTCCTCCCCTCTTCTCGCTAGCTGCAGTTTTTCCCTCCTTTATCTTATAATTCTTATATACTTGAGTGTGAAAAAGTCACTATCGGAAAATGGCAAAACGATGTTTCTTTGATTTTAGTGCACAGTTCGCTTTCCTCCTACTTCCTTCTTCTCTTATCGCTTTTATTTTTTACTGCACTTCTAGAAAAATAATGTAAAGTTTTTAAATAATCGTCTTTTTCTCNCCTTTTTTTTTTTTTTTTTTTTTTTTTTTTTTTTTTTTTTGCTTTTTCTTAGTTTTATACTCGCGATTAATACATCATTTTATAATCATCAACACAATAGCTGTCCCTCTCAGGCGACAAACCGTTTAAACCTGTTACACGAATATCGTGTATTATACAAACAGTATAAAAGTTTACAAAAAATCCAAACGTGTAGTAACAAGAAGTTTTATAAATTTGTATAAGTAAAATCTGCATTATATCATTCAACGTTTTATACAATATTCATTTGTGGTGTGTAGCCTGTTTAAAAGATAATATATACTTATAATCATGCGTATAATAAATTTCTGGGAGATCAATACATACTTATAGTAATTGCGATCGCGTAAAAGAGCTTTCTCGGTGCTTTCTCAGTGTCGTACTGTTCAGTATAAGTGTTTTGACTTTTTACACAGGTATATAGATATTATGAATAATTTTAGAGTTTTCTTGATTCGAGCTTGAAGTAAAAAATAATCCTAGTTTTATGTATCGTATGTATATACTATAAGTGTACGGAATCGTAGTTTCTTTTCTTCTGACTATATACTTGCGATAATTCACCTCGATTAATTGCGCGTACGATTGTTTATACTTATGTCCCTTTATCGAGTATTTACATTGAAACTTTTAGCCGTTGGTTAAATCGACGACGACGATGATTTTTCATTTTTTTTTATTTATAAACACTGATTTAGCGCCATCGAGTACGACAATAGCAAGACAGTGTTGTGTGTACAGCAGTCGCAGTGTATAAAAGTATACTTACCAAAGAGAGAAAGAGGATAGGGGGCATACAGAGGGGGAAAAAATAAATAATGGGAAAATCTGCGATCGTAGTTATTCGAGTTTTTTAGGCATTAGGCAAAAAAGCGGAGAAAGAGAGCGAGGATGGGGAGGAAAAACGACAATTCCCATGGCGTTTGACTTTCATTGGAATTTTCCGCCCAGTGAAATTGGCGGATAAAGTTTTCGAAGGGTAGGCAGTATAGAGTAGTGGACGTGCGCGGGACCCGCGCGTGGTGTGCGGCGGCATGCGCGCGCGATAGAAAGAGAAAAGAAGCTCCCTCATATTTCCCAGGAGGCGGTGAGAGTGGCCAGCAGCGCACCTACTATATATGACTACATCGGCGAGAAACAAGACAAGAAGAAGGGAATTCGCAAAAAGCAAAGAGGATCGAAGAGGGGAAAGCTTCTTCTTGTAGTTCTTGTTGTTGTTGCCGCCGCCGTTGCTTTCAGAGGTGGGGGCAGTAATGAGGGAAAAAAATCGAGGCCGAGCGAGCGAACGAGAAAAAGAAGAAACTGCCGCCGAGAGCGCAAAACTGTCTTACTTTGCTATTGAAAGAATTGCATTAAACGTTAGTTATTGTTCTTGAGCATAGAGTTTTCGAGCATTGACAGTCATTATCGTTACGATTATGCGATATTCTGATTAGGATATACGTATGGTGTATTATAATTATACGATGATTATATACGACAATAGTGGATAGCCTTTCATGTTTAATCGAGAGAGCCGCGCGCGCAGTGGCTCGCGCGAATCATCAGAGCGAGTAGAAAAGGTAGGGCGTCGTGGCACCATCATCTTCACATGGGAGTGTTGTCCTCGTCGATGTCCTCGTCGAGTTCTGGCAGTGTGTAGACGGCAGTGGCCGCCACGGACACGACGGCCGGAGGCGGGGGAGGCATGGGCGGCATCGGCGGCAGACAGGGCGGCACGGGTACCGCCACGGCCCTCAGCTGCTGCTGCTCGCTAGCCGGCTGCTGCTCGAAGATGGGCTTGAGGATGCTGGGCTTGCAGTCGCGCGTCACGTCCACCTGGTTGTACGAGTCCTTGAGGATGTTGATCTCGTTGTCGTGGGCGAAGATGCCGCCGGGCGGCTCGCTCATGCAGAGCGACTCCTCGGCGAGGCTGCGCTGCTGGCAGCTCATCATGAGCTGCTGGTGGTGGTGATTGCTGCCGGGAAATTGTCACGAGCTGTTGATGGCGAACGGCTCGGCCGAGAGCTCGTCCACCGGGGGCGGCCGCGGCTCCTGCTTCTCCGCCGACTGGTGATGGTGCTGGTGCTGGTGCTGGTGCTGGAGGTGCTGGTGGTTCTGGTGCTGCTGCTGGTGCTGCTGCTGCTGGTGCGAGAGCCGGTGCACGATCTCGTCGTGCAGGATGTTGAAGCACATGGCCGTCAGCGCCATGCCGCTCATGATGTAGCACGAGCAGAACCAGACGGTCGCGTTGCGCGGCTCCAGCGGGCTGAAGCTCGGGTAGCTGCCCGGCACCATGTCGCCGAAGCCGATCGTCGACAGGCTCATGAAGCAGAAGTAGCTCGCGTCTGTAAGCGGATGCATTATATACCCACGCTTGTATACCTATAATGCATGTACGGAAAATTAAGGAATCGAGTCTACCCACCTATGACGTCCCAGCCCTCGAGCTTGTGGAGGGTGAAGGCTCCGGCGACGATGTAGCAGAGCATGGCCCCCAGGCAGATGCTGATGGGCGCGAGGATCGTGACGTTGGGTCTGTCCCCGGAGCTTAGGCTCGACACCTCGTCCTTGGGACTGGACTTGACGTCGAGCGAATTGGGGTAGGTCGCGTTCGCGTTGGCCCTCACGTAGAACGGCTCCTGCAGTCCTCCCAGCTGCTGCTGGTGCTGCTGGTGATGGTGCTGCTGCTGCTGGGCCATCTCCTCCTGCTGCCTCCGCTTCCGCATGCGCCGCTCCTTCTCCTGATGGTACATGCGTGCAAGCGAAGCGCGAAAATTAAAGCTCGATTATCAGGGGCTGACGCACCTGAGAGAGCTGATGAGAGAGATATAGGGAGGAAGAAGGCAACACATACGCTCACCTGCATCCGCCTCTCGTCGTAGCAGCAGTAACCGCAGTTGGAGCAGAGACAGCAGCAGAGCGCCCGCGTGAAGACGCCCCTCGCGCATCTGGACAGCAGACCCCCGGCGCTCGACAGGTAGATCAGCGTCAGAGGTATGCCCACGAAGGCGTAGCTTATCGTCACCACCTTGCCGAGCGTCGAGCGCGGAGCGATGCTTCCGTAGCCTGTCGACAAACATTAGTAGGTATACATATAGGTATAACTAAGGTGGCTCGTCGCATTAATATACATGCGAATGTAGGGACATATTAATAAAAGCCTCTCCCTCCCTTGCGCGCAAGACGCTTTTTACGACCTTAATTCTCTGAGGCTCCTATCCTAGTTTCAATTCAAGCAGAACTCATTAGCGGAGTGCATGCATCGCGCGGGCGAGCACCCGCGCGCACCCCCGACAACATGACATCTCCGCCGCGCTACTACTGTAAGCCCTGTCGCGCGGCCTAAAGGATAAGTACGTTTCTTCATACTTTCAGCCCTCGCAATTATTGTCGTCGTTTGGACGTATAATTAATTTTGCCCTGATGCACTCGGCTCTTACTAATTTCGGTCCGGCTGCACTATCGCGCAGTGCAGCTGAAGCTCGAGAGAGACGGAGAAAAATAAGTTTTATCGTCGCGCGCGGAAAATTACATCGGCGGAATTAAATAACCTGTCCGATAATACAAGTAAATGTGTCTCTTAAATTTGCCGACGTGAAATAGTACCTATAAACTTTTATGCCTGCATCGTGCCCCTCGTTTCTTTTCCTCTTCTTTTCTCTCGACTACTACCACTACTACTACCTACCTACCTATACCTACCTACCTACCTACCTACCTACTCCTCCCGCCGCTACGACTTCCTAGCTGATAAAAAGCTTCGACTCTCATCGAAACTTTTTAGTTCTACCGTCTATTTCAATACATCTTGAAAGCCAGCTATGTTCCCGAAGACCGGGAAAAATTGCGCCCTGCTCCTCTGCGCTTTTACGCTCGTATTAACCCTCGCTCTTGCCAAAGACTTCTCCGACTCGCATGTAATTATGTATTTTATACCGCATAAGTATATATAATAATAGCCTTGAATTATTCATTCGTCTCTCCCTTCAAACTTTTTTATATACGCGCGCCTCTGCGCTTCCGCTTTGATTAATGCAAACACCTCTTTTTCCATTATTTCGCTGAAGGAGACACCGACGAAGAAAGGACTCTCGATAAAGCAGCAGCGTAATGACTTTCATCAGAAGAAGAGTCAAATCGATAGCGCGCACAGGAAGAAGAAGAAGTGGAACTCGGCGGACGAAGAACAGGAGGATGAGGAGGAGGAGGAGGAGGAGGAGCGTAAGACAAAACCGAGGAGTCGAGTATCGAAGCACATCGCTGATTTGAAATCCAGGCGAGCCTTGAAGCTCACCCCAGACGACTCTAGCTCTAACTCGAACTTTAACAAAAACGTCAATATCAACGTGCACATAGACAACCTCCAGCAGCTCACCTCGCACTTCTACACGGCGATGAAATTTCGCGAGAACGTCGTCCGCATTTTCGGCTACATTCTCCAGAAGGCCGAGAGCTCGGCTCTCAGCGAGGAGCAGTACACGGCGCTGCAGCTCGTCTACGAGGCGGTCAGGGAGAAACGAGTCTACTTCTTTGACCTGTTACCGCCGCTGATTTACTTCTTGCCCGGCGAGCGAGCCAAAGGCAAGAACAGCGAGATGGAACTCGTGCTGAAGATACTGTCGAAAAATTTGCCCAAGTATCTCAAATGCACAGCGCATTTTCTCGTCCGGGAATTCCATTATCGTAATATCAACATGGATAACCTCGTATCGATCCTTAATCCGTCCTCCTCGGTATCCCTGGACTTTTTCGCTGGAATGGAGCCGAGTCAATTGAACGCCAGCTCGCTGAACAGAAGGGACATTCTTCGACTGCAGATTGAACCGATGGACGAGAGCGGAAAAGTAACCAAGACGATATTGGGACCTATTTTTATAAACCTCATCGATCACGTCTACCAGCGGAAGATCGACCTGTCGCCGGAAATTTTCGCCATAATCCTCTCGAATTTGCCAATTAGCCCGATCGACCCGATCCTCGAGGGCAACCTTATCTACATTAGCGAGCTCGCGAAAAAGAGGAATCTACCCAAGTGGAGTGATATAGACGTCGCCGCGGTGCTGCTCGATAAGAATCCCTACAACTTGGTTCAACGAGTTATTACGAAACTTTTGAAAGTTCAGGACACGAATAGCGACGTCATCGAGGCTCTTCTCTACATTTCAATTCACCTGAATCCGCACTCGAACAGCCGCGTAAATCCGGGACTTCGGGAAATTCGCGGATTCAACGAGAACGACGGGAGAAGCCTCGTGCTGCTGCTGCTGCGATCGATTGTTTATCCCGAGTTTAGCAAAGACACGCTCGACGCGAGGGACAAATTGATAGACTTGATCGAGAGACAGCGCTTCAACGTTCAGCCGATATTCCTCATCATCAATAGGTTCGCCTACGACAATCTCTACGATTTGCTGCTGGCCATTCTGATAGCCTGGAAAAAGCTCGTCGCCTCGAATCCCGGCGCCGACGAGTTCGCCAAGCCGATATCCGTCATACTGGCCAACATGATATTCAAAAAGCACATGATGGTATTCTCGCCCTCGACGTCCGACGACCTCTTCGTCACCGACATCCTCCCGGCGATCCTGGACGACAAGCCCGAGATGACGACGGATTTGAAAGTCTTCACCACCAGCGTGATGATACAGAGGGACAACTGGAAGTCGAAGGACATAATCGTGAGAAACCGAACGCAGTGCGTCTATCCGAAGCAGTGTCTGGTCAACAGTCTGGCCAACTGGGCTACTCTCCTGACGTCCGAAGAGGACAGGCGTCTGGTCGATAGACTGAAGACGTCCATACTCGTGGACTTCCAGCCGTTCGGTCAGCAGTACTGTCCAAAGGATCAGAACATCAAGATAATCGAGGAGACGAAACGTATACAGATCGTCTTCCCGTACTTCCCGGACCCGATGACCCCCGAAGAGCTGAAGATGCGCAACAAACTGACGATATTCATCGTGACCAACGGTTTCGTCGACCCGAGCCAAGCCGGAGCCGACGGCCGGCTGACGATAAAGGCCAAGCTCCTCTACGAAATCCTCCAGGACATCCTCAAGATGGACGTGGACGCGCTGGACGGCGAGATAATCCACGTGGTCAACTACTACCTGGACCTGATGAAGGAGCTGCAACTCGTTCCGAGCGTCATCATTCGACAGGCTGGCAGGACTGAGAAGGAGTTGAAGATAGACCTGGACAGCCTGCTGAAGAAGGTGATCGACTACGAGAAGCTCGCCTACCGGGACAGAGTCAACTACCTGCGGATGATGAGGTACATCGAGCACAACCCGACAGCCATCAACAAGAGCAAGCTCGACCTGTTCAAGTACAAGACCAATGGCAAGCTGGCCCGCTACATCCTCGAGAAACTGGCCAACAATGACTACGTCGACAGGGAGGTCAGGGAGGCGATAAGAAAACTTATCCCACACGTGACACTGACCGGAGTCGGAGCCGAGCGCATCTTCGTGAAGAAAGTCCGCATGGTAAGGAGGATGCAGAAGAACACTTTGCGTGTATAATATTTCTGGGGAATAAAGTCGCACACACAGCTACGTGAACCGCAGTCGAGCGTTTTATTAAGTCTTCCACACACATCCCAAAGCGAACGCGCGACAGTTAGCCCGTATATGAAATCTGACAGCTGCAGGGTCACCCATACACGTAAGGAGTAAGAGAGAGAGAGAGAGAGAGAGAGAGAGAGAAACGTTATACAGATACACAACATCGTGCGGGCTTGACATGGGCGGGTTTCGAAGGCGACGGGCTTTGTGAATATGACGTCAACGCTCGGGAGAGAGAGAGTCGGCAGTAGGCACGTTTGATCCTCTGAAGTGTATACGTGCGCGAAATGAATATGAGTCGCGCGCCTTTGAAAGGCGTTATAGGACGAATTCTTGAAGGGCTGCGCGACGTTGCTGCCTTTTACGCGCTCATCAAGCGCAGAAAGAGAGAGGAGAGAGAGCGCAGCATCAGTGGCGGCAGCAAACAAACGTCCCGCTCGCTCGCAGCTCTGACGAGATGAGATACCCATCATCTCTCCTGTGTATAGGTGTATATAATATACGCTCTTTCCGTATCTGTATATATAGGTATAAACGCGCACGAAGTCGGTAACGCGACCAATTGGATAAAAGAGTAATGAAAGAAAGAAAAGTCGTTATATCGGGCATATAGCGCGCGAGGCGCGAGCGGAATCAGAGATGAGCTACGCTAATGAATTTCCAGAGACAGCCGGGAAAAGTTGGGCCGCTATATACGTAGGGAGAGAGAGAGAGAGAGAGAAAATAATTCACGGGGAAAAATATATATACAACTGTCGTCGTCGTCGTCGTCGTCGTCGTTGGCGGCAGCGCGTAGGGAGAGAGATATTATTAGCCGCAGCGTCGGCGCGTGAATTTCACACGGCGTTTCCGCGATGCAACAAACGACGCGGCGAGTAACGAGGCGCGAAAAAAGGATTATTTATGTGCGCACTCGCTTCTAGGTGCACCGAGTAAGAGAAAAAAATTAAATTCTCTTTGTAAATCGGAGCTAGTAGGTCGTCGTCGTCGTCGTCGTCGTTTGTGATTTCGCTCGGCGTCCGAAGCGCGCAAGCGAGTATAATTAGCGCTTGAACAATATTTAGAGCGCGCGCGCAGGATTTTCATTTGGCGAAGAAGCGCGAGAGCCGGGAATGGAGTCAGGCCCTTAAGTTAAGGAGGACGATTAGGGCGGCTGTCTATTTACCGAGCGACACGCCGGCGTTGCTGCTGCTGCTGCTGCTGCTGCTGCTGCAGCGCTAGCTGCAACATTTAATTAAGTCCTCAAATAATTTGCATAGACGAGCTCCGGCTATACCGGCGCGGCAGCAGCAGCAGCGGAGCCTGGAATCTCGCAGCAATAACATCTCGAAGATGAGTCGCCTGTCCTCTATATAATATGCGTAAGTACCCGCTCGGTATAGTTACTCTCTCGTGGAGCTCCGGGTGGAAGGTACAGTGGCAGCTCGAAAATTCGAATTTCCCGCGCGCGGGGAATAAATTGGAAAAATCGAGCACAATATATAAAATATAGAAAGAGGGAGAGGGTGGAGGGGCGGCAAATCGAAAGCGCACAGGCAAGATGTTTCGAGAGTATAAATACATAAACGTCTGCCGGTAGCTCTATACACTTATATACGAGTGGAGCGTGTCGCGTGTGCGAGCTTTGAGATAAGCGGCCGACTTACGAGCGGCGTATAAAAGGAGAAAAATGGAATATCGATTGTAATTGTTGCTAGCCGCAGGTAAGTCGAGTTTATAAAGGATATAGATAGAGGGAGCGAGCGGTGTACAGTGTATTATATAGAAAAGAGGTCTGGTGCAGCATGGCTAATACAATTTGGCGAACGATATCGTCTGTGTGCTGCTGCTGCTGGGTCGAGGCGCACACGCGCCGTCTATTATATCCGCGTCGCGGCGGCTATTCCCCCTTTTGCTAGATACACACACACGTATACACTGGCTGCAGGCAGGGCTGGAGAGAGCTTGGACTTGATGGAGCGGCAATGATCGGGCCGGACGCGCCCGGACTGAAAATCAAACGGCTGCGCGCCCAAAGGCGGAAAGAAGAAAAAGAAGAAGAAGAAGAAGCAGCAGCGAGTTTGCAACGATGGAGCGCATTCCTCGCGTATAGGTACGTATCTCTAGCCCAGTTGCGCGCAACTTTCTCATGCGCGCTTATCCGGCCGGATTTAATATAAGCCGAATTCTGTGTAGCGAGAGCGCGAGGAATTCGGCGTTATTGTTTGTAAATACTTGAAAGCTCCGCTATACTTTATGTATATAGGTATATAGGATAGCGGCATTAGCGCTATCTGCGGAGGCCTTCTTCCCCCCCGAAGGAGTATAGCTCCTTCTCGCTCCTGATAAGTTTGTCCCGTCATTTGTTTTCTCCGCTCGGTTTAATAATAACGCGCTCGCGAGCCGAGCAATTGAGCAGATTCATAAAAAGCCCCCGCTGCCGCCGCCGCCGCCGCCGGCGACGCGCGATAAGAAGTCGAGTGTACCTACCTATATAGCTTCGAGAGAGAGAGAGCTTATCGCGCGTTAGTGCCGCAGCGCCCCCTAGCGTTAAACAATAGGCCGATGCTTTGTCGCGTTTCTACGACGGCTTTTTACGTTTATAACGCGCGTATATACAGTCTGAAACAGCGCAGTCGAGCGACTGGACAATTGGAGGGTTCTCTCTAGGTGACATCCGAGCTGGAACGGGCAGCAGAAAAAGCAGTAGCAGCAGCGGAGCTCAACGAGTCGCGAGAATTCATTAGGCGGAACAAATGAGAGAGAGAGAGAGAGAGAGAGAGAGAGGCCGCTCTCCTACTCTCGGCTAATAAAGTTAACTAGCGATGAAAGTGGCCGGGGAGCGGAGCGACAAGTCGCGCAACTTTCAGTTACTCTTAAAACTCGATGGAACGACGTAGACGAGCGAGCGGGCGAGCTGGCCTTTTAAATCGTCCCCGCAAATACGCCGGATTAAGGCTATATAATAATTAAGGCTCTTTCTTTCTCTCTCTCTCTCTCTCTCTCTCTCTCTCTCTCTCTCTCTCTCTTGCTCTTTCGCTCTCGCTCTGGCTGATGGTGACAAAAAATATAAAAAAATCACCGGACGGCGCTATATTGAATGGTACTTTGCGCCGAACGAGAGCGAATAAGCGCGGCATCGAGGCTAAGTCTCTTTAATACCGCGGACTGTAGCCGGAGACGCATTAAGCTACTTAAAAAATCGATCGGCTGAGTCCCCCCTCTCTCTCTCTCTCTCTCTCTCTCTCTCTCCCTCTCTCCCTCTCCCTCGCAATAAAATATGAGGTAGATGTATAAATAAATTCGAGAGCGAAGTGTGACAATCGAGGTAGCTTTCTCGGATCGACGTCGTAAAGCGGCATCTTCTTTCGGTGTATCGCGCGCACAGTGCGGGTATTACCACTGGTCACCGTCTTTTTTCTCTTCCGCAGTCGTTCGCGCGTTTTATACGTGTATACGGGGCGGGGCTGCAGCTCGCGAGATAAAAGCCCCGGCGTCGACATGATTGATATGCGGAAATCCAAGGCGTTTATCTTTAGCCGACGCTGCTGCTGCTGCTGCTGCTGCATACGCCGAGTAATATGAAGAAAAGCCCAGCGCGAGCTTTTTCGCGAGCTTTTTTTCTCCCCCCCTCGGCGTATTTAGCGCTCATTAGCCGCTTCGCGAGTGCACGGGACTTGAAAATTTTCTTAATTCTCCATGCCGTATTGGACTCTCTCTCTCTCTCTCTCTCTCTCTCTCTTCGCCGAGGAAGTTTTCACAATTCAGGGGTGCTCTCGAGTGCTCCCTTATCAGCGGCGGAAAGGCCTCTATATATACTGCACGCAGTCCGGTCGTCTCTGGCGCAGTAAGGTAAAATGTTGTAAAGCGGCAAGGGGAGAATAAAGAAAGGGGGCAGCCTAAGGTAGCAGCAGCAGCAGCAGCAGCCGGGGAAACAAACAGTTAAGCGGGTAGTTCGAAAGAGCGTAAACTTTTATCGCGTAGCTCTGGGAGCGAGAGAGCGCGAGAGAAGGAAAAAAGGCGTATACACCGCTGCTGCTGCTGCTGCTGCTGCCGCCGCCACCGCGCCCTGCACTCGCTCGCGAGAAAAATTCCATAAACGTCGAGTTGGTTTCCGTGTTATTCGCAACCTAAATACCCCGACTATTTTAATGCTCAAAGTTAGCCTGTGTGCCGCGCGCGCTATTTTCCTCCCCACGCTGTACAACTGTATCCCTCTCGCTCGTTGCACATGGATTTTTGGCAAATGGAAAGTAGATTACGTACTACACACCGAGCAGCAGTAGCAGCAGCAGTCGGCGGCGGCGGCCCAACACAATTTGCTAATGAATTTCTCGCGAGAGAGAGAGAGAGAGAGAGAGAGAGAGAGGGAGAGAGCGGCGGCGGGGGGCATAAAAGCTCGGTCCGTTGTGATTTAGCGCCTTATTCGATTAAAATTCATCCGCGCGCGCTTGACTAGATTGAGTATACTGCGAGTACACAGTGCAGTGCGCGCCGCGGAGCTGCTGCAGCGACGAGAGAGTATCTATACGCAGCAGCAGAAGCGGAGGCGGAGCCCAGTAGCAGCAGCAGCAGCAGCAGCAGCTCGTCCCCTGTTTTAGGTCACACGGCGGAGTAGGGATTTCAATTTAATTAAGAACGGCATTCAATTTGCGATCCGCGCGCGCGCGCATATATATTGCGCATATTCGCGTAACACCGTTACCTCATTGCTCTCTCTCTCTCTCTCTCTCTCGCCTCTCATCGCGAGCAAGAAGACGCCGCCGCCGCCATCACAATAAATTTATACGCGCAAACACAGACAGAGTGAGCTGCGTGTACGCGTCTCTATAATAATATCGACGAGATCGAGCGGGCGAACGGGTGCTGAGTGCTGAATTTTTGCGAGCGAGTAAAACGCCGGCGAGTTGCGTTTGACAGGGGCTGAAAAATGCTCTCGGTGCGGTGGCGAACATGCACGGCTAATTCGACAGGATTTTTTCGCCCGCGGATTTTCCCAGCAGTGCTCCGGTATATGTGTGTGTGTGTGTGTGTGTGTGTGTGTGTGTGTACGTCGCGACCAGACTATTTTTCAGCGCTGCAATTTGTTATTTTTTAATCAGCTGTCGGCAACGAGTTATTGCTCCCGTTCGCTCACCGCGCGTTCGCGAGCGCACGCCGAGAGAGCTTTGATTAAATTAAGCGCGTATAATATATAAAAAAGTCGTCCGCGCGCGAGCGCAGTTTCAGGATTAATTAAAACATTTGGTTAAAGTGAGAGAGCGGGGGTGAAGTTTTCTTTGAACGTGGCGTGGATGCAGCTCTTTCTCTCTCTCTCTCTCTCTCGCGGAGGCGGGGGCGGGGAGAAACAATGAGGGCCTCATTGTTTCATGACGTCTCGAACAAAGGAGCCGAGATAAAACGAAAAGCTCTCTGAATGGAAGGATGCGCGAGCGCAGGAGGAGGAAATGAAAATGCGAGAATGAGGATGAAAAAAAATATATCGTCGTTAGGAAGTTTAAAAGTAGACTGCGTCCTCCTCCTCCTCCTCCTCCTCCTCCTCCTCGTCGACGGTGTTGGTGCGCGCGCTCAGTTATGTATATAGACATGATGTGCGTGTGTGTACACGCGCGCGGCTATGCGAATGCGCGCGATTCGCGACGGTCAATAAAGCTCGGCTGGCGCTGCTACTCCCCCCTCTCTCCATACGCCACTGCCACTGATGTGTATATGTGTACTGCGGCCAGTTTCCCGATTGTCAAGCCCGTGAATTTGAACTTTTGAAATATGCAAGCGTACCTCGATTGTTTAGAGACCGGCGCGTTCCCGGAGACACGCTTGCGCTCCGCACTTTTTTCGAGCAAGAAATAAGGCCAACGAGAGAAGTAAGCCCATCTCGCGCCGAGCTTTAACGATAGCCGCGGGGCTTGTAACGGGCGCCAGAGATTTCCGGACGATTTCACACACGAGGCAATAATTAAGTTCCCCGTGCTCGCTCGCGGCTCCGCTTTTTCCTCCTCCTCCTCGTCTCGTCGTCCCCTTTTCTACGGTCTCGCGCGCGGCGGCCAGAGTCGGCATTAATTTTTATGGTAATTCCAGTCGTCCTCCTCCTCCTCTGTGTGCTACTTTGCTCTATCGGAGCTCGCGAGTGGCAAAAAGTAGCTGCCACTGTACCGCTTGCGCGAAGAGAAAGAGAGAGAGAGAGAGAGAGAGAGAGAGAGAGAGAGGAAGGGAGTGCAGAAGCGCTTTGATCCTTCCACAATTGCCGGAAGAGCATACTCTCTCGCTCTGATACAACGGCTGCAGCTACAAAGGACTATAGCCTTTTTTTCCCTACCAGCGAGAGCTTTTTTTTCGCTTTTCACCTTTATTGGCCTGCAATTTAGCTTTCATTTCTATTTCTCCTGCCAACCGGCGTCCGCGTCTATCGGTGTGTGTGTGAAAAGTGAGAAATCAAGTTGAAAAAGGGAGCCGGCGCGGAAGCTTATCGATCTCGGCAGCTGCCGAAACGAGATTAGGCGCGAACCCCGTTAGGAAAATCGTCGGCGTGGGGTAACTATATATGAAACGAGCTAACGCACTTATCCAGCGGCCGGACGTCGTCGCGGTGGGTATTAAATTGCTTCCGCTCGTCTTCATTTCCGCGAAGGAATTCGTCGCCCCCGCGCTTTTTCGTCTGCTATGCGTAATCGCGAAAAAGCAGACAGTATTGTATATACACGCGACAGAGAGCACGGATCGGTAAATAAGATGCGGGAGTGCATATAAGCCGAGAAGCCGCTTGGCTGCTCGGGGAATGTATGTGCGGGAATGCAATTTATGCTACGAGCTCTCGCTTCGACGAGAGGGAGAGAGAGAGGGCGCAATAATTAATATATGCCGAGTGCCATCCGTTAAACCTGCCGCCGAGCAGTTGATTATCCTCGTATTGTTCCTCTTACTCCGGTTGCACCAGTACACGCCAGCCTGTTCCATTCAACGGAGCACAGACAATCGCGAGCTCTCCCCGCGAATACACATGACCCGCCTCCTGTCAATTCCTATGGATACGACTCCATAAACACACAAGCCTCTCTCTCTCCCGAAAAACATCCAGCTAGCCGCGCGATGACGACGATGATGATGATTCAGGGAGCAGCAGCGGCAGCGGTGGCGGCGGCACTGCGTTTGTCTTACTCGCGCATTTATCTTCGGACGGCAATAAAAAATATGGCTCTCCTGCAGCTGCGCGCAGCGGAACAGAAATATAGAGAGACAGTGAGGGATGGGGGACTATCCGAGAGAGAGAGAGAGAGAGGGCGAAAAGAGAGGAAGATAGCGCGCGGCTGGTTTTATGGCCGCCAAGCAGATAACGCCGGGGATATCCTACTCGACAAATTCTACTATATACCCTATAGCTATCCGTATAGCACTATTGCTGGAAAACAAATAGTAGTAGTAGTAGTAGTAGTAGTAGTAGTAATACGACTGGCGGCGTTTGATAATCGACGGTATAAATTAATTCGACGTTAATTAAAGCCAGCTAGACGAGCTCGAGAGAGAGTATACGCGGCGGCAGGAGATCGCTTATTGTCGAAGCGCGCGCGATGTAATTAACTCGCGCGCGCAGAACTAGCCACACTATACACTCTCTCTCTCTCTCTCACTCTCTACATGTATATGTATATATAAACGCTCGTCAACTTTGCCAGTGCTAACCACCGCTTGTATTTGCGGCTTGCACTACTGGCCGGCGAATCGATGCGCTGCGCTCTACTCCTGCACACCGCATTAATCCGTTCGGCTGCCCGGATTTTTACCTTGTATATCATATAATAACGGCTCTATATGCATATACGTATACTAGTGTAGTTTCGGGGGGCGAAAGGCAGCTCGCTCGCGCTCGTTGCGGCAATGATATATAGGTAATAGCGCCGTGCCGAGTTGAAACTGCAGCGCGCAAACAAAGCTGCGCGAGAGGCGTATAACTCATCGGTGCACTTATGGTTTTCTCTCTCTCACTCCTGTATTCGCGCGGAGGCGCGAACGTTTCCCATAATCGAAAAAGGACGCGTTGTTTATAGCTCGTAAAAACAAGAAGAAGAAGAAGAAGAACAACAACAACAACAAGCGTAAGCTGCGTGCGTGCGGCTGCATTCGGAATTAATCAAGAATCTGATGCGGAGTAGCAAGAGGGAAGGAATAACGCACACGGAAGCTTGATTAAGGCCGCGAGTCATGTCGCGCATTTATCGCTGGACTGCGGGCTGAGCATCAGCAGAGCCGGAGAATTTCCGCGGAAATAGCTCTTGCGCGCCGCGCAAGGAATCGAGTTTGCGCTCGGCCGAAGCTAAGCGTGCGCGAGGAGAGATAGTTCCGACATTGATTTTCTATCGGACAGCTAATTACAGACGTGCCGGGAATCGGCATCGCATTATTTTTTTTTCTTTTCTTTTATTATACCTACACACACGAGAGCTTTGATTTATCGGCTTTGTAGCTTAATGATGCGGCGGCGGCGGCGGCGGCGGTGGCAGTCTTTCTCGTATAAGCACGAAAGAATGGCGATTTACGAGCCATTCGGCAAACTCGAAATACCTCTGATTGTTGCCGCGCCTTCTCTCTCTTCCTCTGCTGCTGCTGCTGCTGCCGCAGTAAAGCCACAATCCTTTATCGCGTTCGCGGCTACTCGCTTTATGAGCTCCTTTATTTTCTTCGATTCGTGCTTTGGCATTACGAGCCTTTTTCCCTTCCTTCCCACTCCACTACCCTCTCTCTATATATGTATATACGTATTCATTGGCGATATCGGAAAGTTTGGATATTAAGAAAATAATAGCCGGCCACGCGCGAGCGCGAGCGCGGAGTGAGTAAATTTTTAGAGCCCGTCGACAGATGTTCCACGGGTGAGCACTTGAATTTTTATTATCGGCCGCGCTCGTGGCACGTGAAATTAATTTGAATCGAGAGAGAGAGAAGCATAGCGTACTCCCGTCACGTGTGCTCTATGCGCGCGTGTGCGGCGGCTCAGCTAAAACTGCCCATAATCGTCTCACGCAGCTGCATCCACGCGCCGCACAAATGTAGATCAATGCGAGAGAGGGAAAGAGAGAGAGAGCTGTCGGATAGCGCATAATGCAACAAAAGGGACCGAATCGCGCGCGCATATCAAATCGAGGTGTAAAAGCGAGCCCGCGCGGCCGTTAAGATTTCAAGTCGAAAGAGGTATAAAAAAGCGTTTAAAGCAATATTTTCGCAAATTGACCCCCGCGCACGCAGTGGTAGTAAAACTGAGAAAAAATAGAGGTATTACTGCAGCAAGAGAGGAAATTGCAGCAGCCTTGGAATTTTTCATGCTGCTCTCGTAAAACAAGAAGATCGGAGTACTGGCTAAGAAATTACCTTAGCCCCTTCGCGAAAGAGAGAGAGAGAGAGAGAGAGAGAGAGAGAGAGGGAGGGAGTGGTGAATCGATGGGAATTAATCGGCGTGTAACGCACGTGTAAGTCGTCGCGGCGGGGCAGCAAAAAGCATTTCACCGCTCGTCCTCATGCAAATGAAGCGCCGGAGCTACACTCCCGTCCTCGGGATGTATAAAGTTTCGTCGCTCTCGCGCTTGACCGCTTGCGCGACTAAACGCTTTCGCTGCTGCTGCTGCTTCTGCATCGGAGGGATATAGCAGTATGTCTGTGAAGCAATTTCTAATGCAAATGCTCGGGTTAAAGTTGCGATGATGGCTTTATAAGTGCTCGAAATAAAAGGACGACTACCGTCGTCGTTGCCGGGAAGAAGAAGAAAAATGTCGCGGAATCGGAGCAGCAGCAGCAGCAGCACTAGCGTTAGCAGCAGCCGTTCGTCTTGCCTGCATATTCAGGGAGTTTTGCACGAAATGCCGGGGACATTGTTATGCTAAGATCGCTAGAGAGACTAGCTGCTCTCTGCTCTTAGCATATTTTGACGATATTTTCGGTCGCCGGAGCAAGCACCTTTCTCCCTCGACTTCCTGCTCTCTCTCTCTCTCTCTCCCTCTCGCTCTTCCCTTTTTCATCTTGCATTTGCATCCACCGGTTTAATTAAGTTCAGCCAAGTTATTTCGCCGCCGCCGCAGAGCCGCTCGATGCCAGCAGCTCCCTCTCGCACCTTCTCGCATTTAATCGATCGCTCAATCAAGTGTACTTGCGCCCGCCAGCAGCACCGCGCTTTAAGCATTCATATAGGAGATGCTGCTCCGCTGCTCTCTGCTGCAGTGCTGCTTATTAAAGGCTTGCGAGCGCGAAAGTCGGGGAAAATTAAAAGTACGAGTTAATTAAACGATTTTTTCTTCTTCTTCTTCTTTTCCTTCCGCCCATCCCCGCTGGTTCTCTCTGATCAGCGGCGGCGGCGGGAGTTTTAAATGTTGATTTTTCGGACAGCGGAGATGAAAGTGCAGGTGTAGGGGAAAAGTTATACAGGCGGAGAGAGAGGGAGAGAGTCGGGACTTGAAGGGCGACAAATTGCGATTAGGCGTCAGCAGCAAGAGGAAGAGAGCCTCGGCCCGGCTAGCAATCCATTAGAGAAACCAGAGGTCTTTTACCCGACGAACAGCAACAGAGAGAGAAAGAGAGAGAGCGAGAGAAAGACAGATAGAGCTTGGATATCTCCTGATTAAAATTTTTCCAAACTATTTCCATCTCTCCATGCCAGCTGCTCTCTTTTACGTACTTACGCGCGTCCTCTTTTTTTCTCCCTCTCTCCTCGCCTCTTTATACAGAAATAGAGAGAGAGAGAGAGAGAGAGAGAGAGAGAGAGAGAGAGAGAGAGAGAGAGAGAGAGAGCGAGCGAGCGGCGCACAGCTAAAACAGCGAAATAACGTTATACTTTACATTCATGTCTGACCAATGCGAGAGCTCTTCTACTGCGCCGAGCTGCGTCGGGAGCGGAATACTTTGAAAAAGTCGAACGATGTCGGTAAAAGGGGAATAAAATTTTTCATGGCCCAAAAGATTTGTGCGAGTCGTGAAATGCTCGAGCAAATGCGACGATAATAGAAAGAGAGAAGGAGAGAGGAGAAAAAAGGAGGGGAATCATATTAGAAGAAAGAGCGCCGATTTTATTAAACTCGTGAAAAAACAATCGCTGCGGAGTATATGGCTGCATTGGAAGAGGAGTTTAGCCGCCGCTTGCTCGCTCGCGTATAATCGAGCATGTAAAGGAGAGAATTAGGGGTGAGCTGCAGGGGGTGGGGGGGGGGGAGGAAAAAAAATTGCACACGTTCGTTACAGCCAGCCGCTGTCAGCGGGGCGCGCAATATTTGCGGAAGCAAAAAGCTATAGCCGATAGCGCGCTATTTCACTTTCTTGGTATGCGTCCAGGATCGACGACGCGCCGCCTCTAGGCAGCAGGCCAAATATGCGAGCAACCCGGAAAAATCGTAAGGCCGCACAATATTTTCCTTTTCCTTATAATTTCTAAAATTATTACCTCTCTCCCTCTCTCCCCCTCGGCTCTGCAATTTAAACAAGAGAGCCGACGACGAGAGAGAGAAAAAAATCTGATCCGAGAGAACCTGGCGAAAATTCCCGTTAACAGAGCAGTGCGCCGACTACAGTATCTCGGAGAGGGAGCAGCAGCAGCAGCAGCAGCAGCGCAGCAGAGAAAGAGAGAGAGAGAGAAGTGGCGTCAAAGCGGCTACGTCGACGAGCCGCAGGGTGTTTGCATATCTTAGCCTGGTTCGTGTTTGCCCTGGTGCGGGGGCGGGCGCGCCGGCAGCCTCTTACTCTATTTTTTCCATCTCTCGATCCAGGCGACGACGACGACGACGACGACGGCCGTCTCCTCCTCTATACCGCCCGTTTCCTTGCGCGCAAGCGCATGCGTCACCGAGGAGAGCGAGAAAAAAGGAATCATCTTTTACAATAAAGTTTCAACAGAATAAAGAGAGAGAGAGAGAGAGAGAGAGAGAGAGAGAGAGAGAGAGAGAGAGAGAGAGAGAGAGAGAGAGAGAGCGACGCAGAATTTATTCGAGATAGCGCTGGGCGAAAAGCTATTTATTGATCCCCTTAACGGCTGCTGAAAACTTTTAACTAAGCTAGGCAACTTTGTGTCGCGCGGCGGCGCCCAGTCGTTTAGAATGAGAAGCCCGGGCTGCGCCGGGCGGAGAACAATATTTTTATGCTTGAACGAAGCGATAAAAAGTAGCGCAATACTTTGCGTAAATAAGTGCGCTGCCGTCGCTGCCGCTGCAGAAGAAAGAAGAAAGAAGCCCTGCCGAGAGAAAAGAGCCCAGCTGTATCTGCCTGCGGGCTATGGTGCAGCACAGCAGCGTATATATACGTAGATACGCGCCCGAGCGAGCGATTTAAGCGAAGAAAAGTAACGGCATAGCTAAATAAGGAAAGGGAAGAAGAGCTGCCGCTGCGCGAAGGAATAAGTAAAAAGTTGAGTGGCTTTTCGCGAGAGCGCGGGAGAAAAGCTAGATGGACTACGGAATCGGATTAATTTGGCTCCCGGCGGCAATCCGATGGTTACGCTTTTCTTTCGACTCGCTTACATTATTCCCGGCTCTCCACTTTCTCGCTTGCTCGCTCCGATGGTAGGTAGCGAGGAAGAGAATCTGCAGCCGCAGTCATTTTTCCCCGCGCGCTCAGCTCTCGGCGCGTCGAATGGTATTTAGTTTGTTAAATAGAGGAGAGTGCTAACTGAGAGCTGTGTGCGGCGCGCAGGTCAAACGCAGCTGGAGAGATAGGATAGGATAGGATAGGAGAGACTCTTTGGGGAGTTTAATTGTATAGTATTTGCTTGCAGTAATTATCTGGGGCTGGCTGTCTGCGCGACGCCTAAAGCTTGACCCACTAATTACGTACAAATAGCGAGTTTCGTTTGCTCTTAGGTGGGCCGGCTGCGCTCAAAGCCCGGGCTGAAACTGAAGCGGCATTATTTCGAGCGCGCGCGCGTGCACGCGGAGATGCAAGGACGCGACCTAGGCCAACTGTACGAGATTGAACTCAGGTTGTACACAGTACCTATGGTGGTGAGGACGGTGAGCGAGTAGAGGAAGGCCCGGGCAAAGTTCCACTCGTAGTGAACGATTTTCTGGCCGGTGACGTCGGCGCTGCCGGTGTGCGTGATCGAGCCCGACATCAGGTTGTCCGTCAGCGTCCTGATCAGCTGGTCCTGAAACCTGGCGATCTCCTCGGACGCCAGCCTCGTCCAGTTCTCGTGGTAGAGGATGTTCAGCTTGACCGTCGTGTTCCAGAGGTTCTCCACCGTGTGGACCCGCGCCTCGTTGATCTAGAAGAGAGTGGCGTGAGCGACCTCGGGTTGGATTTTGGAAAGGAGTTTACTAGGCGTGCATACCTGGTTGAGCCAGGTGGCGTTGTTGCGGGCGGACACGTGGTGCGGCACGCCGCGTGGGTGAAGGGGTGGCGGCGAGTCGCTGGAGCCCTCTATGTAGAGGAAGATGAAGCTACCGAGGAGCGTGTAGAGAACGAGGATCACGCAAATGGCCAGGTTGATGAGGCAGCCCTTGAGGAAGGAGTGTCGGCTGGCCTTGTCGGGCACGCCGCCGAAGCAGAGGCAGCGCACCTGTGAATTCTGGGCGCTCGGCGGCTCGTGCTGGTGCGGATGCTGGGGCTGCTTGCTCTGGTGGTGGTGCATGCCGGTGCCGGCGGGTCGCTTCAGCGAGGAGGTGTTGCCGTTGTTGGTGGACTTGAGGCCCTCGTAGGCTCGGTAGCAGCCGGCGGGCTGTCTCGGGTCCTTGTCCATCTCGGGGATGTCCTGGAGGTGGTGGGGATGCTGGCGCTGATGCTGGTGCTGCTGCAGCTCGTTGTGCTCCTCCTCGTCGACGTCGTCGTCCTCCTCCTCTTCGTCCTCCTCGTCCGGCTCGGGCTCCTCGTCCTGCTCGTCGTCGTCGTCGTCTTGGCCGTAGATGCTCGGCGGCAGTACGTAGAAGCTCGAGGAGGAGATGCTGCAGGCTTCGCAAGAGTCGGCGGCCGCCGCGGCAGCAGCGGCCAACTGGATGGGGTGCTCGAGGAAGGTGACGCGTTTCTCGCCCTGCCTGCTAATGTTTGCCGCTCGCTCGGCAGGAGGCGGCGCAAAGGTCAATGAATTGACCTCGCTGCCCGGCTCCAGTGCACTGGTTGTCTCTCGCTGGCAGGCTCTGCCAGTCGTGTATAAAGCTCTCTCTCGCGAGCGCGGGGACAGTCTCTCTCGCTGTGGCGCAGTGCACTGCACAGGTCTGTCAGGGCGGCCGCCGCGGACTCCCTGAATTATTCATTTCCGGCCGCGCAATTATTTTTCTCTATTCAAAATTCAAAGCCGGCCGCACTCGAGTTGCTGCTGCAGCAGCCACTGCACTGCTGCTCCTGCCTTTCTTTTTTCCGGCGCTGCTGGCTGGCGCAGCCTGGCTCATGACTAATATAACGCTGCTGCCGCTAGTGCCGGTGCTGCTGCTGCCTCGTTTTTGTCATCCGGCAACTCTGAAACAGTAAAAATCGATATTAGGCTCGTGTATCTTTTTTCCTCCCCCTCCTCCTCTTCTTCCTCTTCTTCCTCTTCTTCCTCTTATTCTCAAGGTATATAGGCGGAGGTAGAGAGAGGATTAGGCCGCTGCTGCATCCATAAATGCATGCTCGAGACGGATCGCCGTAACCGCCGCGCGCGCTCGCGCGCAAACTCGCGAAGGCGAACGCGCGGCTTTCCGGCCGTCTACTCCCAGGAGTGATATTTAAATCACGGGCTTGCCGCCGGAAAGCTTAGATCGCAGTAGCGGCGGCGGCGGCGGCGGCGGCGGATCTCCCGGGGGAGCGAGGAAAGGTCTTTCCGATAAGGAAGCAAAGCTGCACAGCGAGAAAGACAAGTCGAAAGTCCAAAGCTAAGAAATCCTCGAACTACTATACCAGCTCTCCGTAGACCGTTTCTCTCTCGCTCTCGCTCTCGCTCTCGCTCTCTATCTCGCTAATTTATCCTGCTTCGATGTGTTATTGGCTCTTCCCATATTATATATAGAGGATTCGGGATAAGGCGCGGGTCCGTGCTCGATAACTGCGGCGGCGGCGGCAACTCAAGCGACGACTATAGAATATGAAAAAGGGAGGAAGGAAGGAAGCGAATAAGAAAGGACAATATTCAATTTTGGCTGCGGCAGTTTTTCAAGTGCTGCACCTGTGCTCGCCTCAGCGACTTTTAAATTCCCCGCTATTGTCGGCTCTGTTTGCGGAAAAATGTTTATTCAATTCCGCTTAGCGTCGAGCTGCGCGCGAGATATTTACTCTAGGCTCTCTCTCTCTCTCTCTCTCTCTCTCGGGGGAAATCGGTTGACTCTCAGCGCGATCTCATCCTCCTCTCTGGCAGAGATTCTCTCTCTCTCTCTCTCTCTCTCGAATCATATTTGTAGGAAAAATTCTGTCCCTCGCGCGCACGAGCTCGCGACAGAGAGAGAGAGAGAGAGAGAGAGAGAGAGAGAGAGAGAGAGAGAGAGAGAGAGTGTGTGTGTGTCTAATTATATATACACAGAGAGTAGAGAGCCAGCTATAGTGCGATATCAAATATTCAAGCAAACCACAGTGTATAGTCGCTTGAAAAATATTTACCGAAATGAGAAATATGCGGCGAGCATTAATAACGATAAGTGTTTTAATTTCCGAGCAACAGTTGAATTTTTCATAAAAAGAGCAGCTAGTCCCAAGATGAATAGCGCGCGGAGCCGAGTATGAAATTCCATTTGTTGGTGGAAGCGTATAGGTATACGTATAGGAAGGAGAAAAGTGAGGAAGGAAGGAAGGAAGGAAGCCGAGAGGAGAGAGAGAGAGAGAGAGAGAGAGTATCTAGCGGAAGGTGAAAAGCTCCGGAGCCATAAACTGGCTGCCGGTTAGCCTCGTTACTGGGACGTGTTAAATGACAAGGAACGCTGGCAGGTAATGCCGAGCGATGTCTTTCGGTCGCCACGCAAGAACGGAGCTAGCTAGCGAGCAGAGCGAGAGAGAGAGAGAGAGAGAGAGAGAGAGAGAGAGAGAGAGAGAGGAAGTTCGCTCGAGAACAAATAACGACGATACATTCCCCACAGCTGTTCGACGCCAAGTTTGCTCTATCGTTGCAGTACACAGGCGTCGTCGTCGTCGTCGTCGTCGTCGTCTCCCTCTCTGTAAACCCGCCGAGAGGGAGAGAGAGAGAGAGCGAGCCGCACGCGGTATAGACGAGAGCGAGACACAGAACTGAACCGAACTATTGCAGATCTATAGAATAAAGCTCTACACTGTACTCTCCGCGCTCTCGTATCTCTGAGCCGCTCTCTCTGAAAATGGAAAAGCGAGGAATCGAGAATTCAAGCTCATGGAATTCCCGAGCGCTCTACTATGGACCAAGGCATTCCGAACTTTCAAACTGCGAGCGAGCGGGTATTCGTCTCCCTCCGCTCGCTCGCTTGCTCTCCCGTGCCATCAATTATTTAGCCTTTTATTTATTTTACACCCAACACCAGCTCTCGACCAGTACGTACAGCAGCAGCACCAGCAGCAGCAGCAGTACCAGCGATAAATGTGCAGCCGGATTTTCCATTAGTATTATGTAACGCGCGTTGGGTAATGAAAATTTCAACCGGTCGAGCTGATTGAAATATGGCCGAGTGTACGGCTTGGAAATCGGAGCCGGGAATCTTTGCGTGGCGGCTATCGCGTTTCGCGCTGCGCTGCATCCCCGCGCCCGGTTTTCCGCCGACAATGCAGTTCGCTCCGCATCTCTCCTCTCGATGCACCCGCCCGCGCGTTCCGCTAAATGCTAATTAAACGCGACTTTAAATTCAGCTCCCTGCGATCATCTCTCGCTCTCTCTCTCTCTCTCTCGCGCTCTCTCTCTCTCTCTCTCTCTCTCTCTCTCTCTCTCTCTCTCTCTCCGGCTCTGATGCTCTTTTGCGTGTGTATATACAAGCGCGGAAAGCTGCGCGCCGCATCGAACCGTGAAAGTGTAATTCACTTTTTGCGGCTCCGCAACTTGTTACTCGCAGCTGCAGCGCCGCTGTTTGGGAAATAAGTTTCGCCGCAGCTATATACCTGCGCGCAGCAGCAGCAGCAGCAGCAGTCGAGAGGAGAGAGAACGTCGAGATATGACAAAACAAGAAACGAATCACTCAGTCTCTTTCGCCTGTGTATGTGTGTGGGTGGGTGTGTGCCATATCCAGGCCGCTTCGCTGCTCTTTTTCACTCGCCTATTTCTACTTCATCTCTCCCGCAGCAGCAGCTCGTCTCCCGCTCGTCTNGGGGGGGGGGGGGGGGGGGGGAGTGAGATTCGGAAAGGACTGAAATTTTTGAAAGGCGTATCGAAAGTTCCGAAGCGGTTCGCCGCCTGAAAAGACGAGTACGTACTTGGACGATTTCGCTTGCGAGCAAACTTTTATTTCGCCTCCTACTCCTACTCCTCCTCTCTCTATATACGGCAGTAGCGCGAGGAAATAAAGAGTAAAAGCTGCGCGCACTAGCGCCGAGTCAACTTCCTTCCTCTTTTCCTCCTCAGCTCCTGTCTGTGCGCTCTCTGCGCAGCCTCCCTCTCTCTCTCTCTCTGTGATTCGAGCTGATATTTCCACGCAATATAAGCTCTCGGCTTTCTCATTTGTTCCCTCACGGCTTTCTCTCGAGCAATATCATATTTTACCTTTGTTCCATCTCCTCTACGCGTCGCGAGCGCCCGCGCCTGCACCCGCGCCTGTAGTTATCCAGGTGTGCATAATTCCAGGGAGAAAGAGAGAGAGAGAGAGAGAGAGAGAGAGAGAGAGAGAGAGAGAGAGAGAGAGAGGAATTTCGACTATTTTGACTATTCCACTTTTCGCTGCCGTGCCGCCGCCACTGCTGCCGATCGTTTTATTGTCATCGTTCGCGAGGCGGGCAATCTCGGAAAAGTTGGCGGCGCGGCTGAAAATTTCGACCGACTCAGCGCTCTCTTTCTCTCTCTATCTCTGCGCAGCCTCTCTCCTCCTTCGCGCTCGCAATATCGACGCAAAAGAGAGCTTCCATACGCGTGCAATGTATATACGTATATGTATAATGTGTAGGCCATGAGGTAATTGAATTTTCTTTTTTTTCTCCCAAGCGCGCACGACCATTCGCGGGAACATGAAAGCTCATTAGACGCTGCCGGCGCGCCGCCACTGCCGCCGCCGTCGTGGAACGTCGATCACGCGGCGTGCGCGCAAACTTTGTTGACACACTGCAGCTACGAGAGTTGCTTCAACTATACAAAGCTTCTTACATGGAAATGTTCTCGCGAGCGAGCGAGCTTCGCCTCGAATCTGGACCCCGATGCATTATACCGACTTATTCCGAAGCCCCCCGTCTGCCGTGGCGGCGGGAAAAAAGTTTAAATATATGCCGTGGCCAAGTGAATTTAAAGTTTCCGGATAGGGCGCTGCTGCTGGACTCGCTTGGATTTTTGATAAAAGCATCGCTGCGGATATGTACTGCCGTGTGCAGTGTATACGGCGATCTTTTGTCGGACTCGAATAACAGAGAGAGAGAGAGAGAGAGATGCGCCACCGCAGCGTCGTGAATGGGCTCGATTATTTCGTTATAGGCAGTTCGCCGTAACAGCGATCGAAGGAGCTCTCCTTCCCCAGCTAGCTCGAATAAAAATAATAATAATAATCGAGTGCCGCGCCTTTGCATAGAGATTAGGAGGCCAATATAAGCGCGCGAGGATCGGGAATAATAATAATTCGCGTGCGTTCGGTAGGGGGCCAAGTGTTGAAAAGTAGGGGGACGCGCGTTTAATATCCGAGAGTGCACACGCTCTCTCTTCGCTTTATCAGTCCGGCATCCGGGGCTGATATTGCCGGGCCGAAACATTTCCGATAATTTTCCAAGCCCGTTAAATTTTCCTCTCCCTCATACCCCCCATCTCTCTCTCTCTCTCTCTCTCTCTCCCTCCACCCGTCGCCCCCTTGTACAACGGCTCGCGACCCCGTTTTTCAAGCGGCCGCCGCGACTAGCTACGACTGCCATTCTCTCCCTCTAACGAAATTCAAAACTTTTTGCTTTATTGAAAATCCATTTCAGCCACACTGTGTGCGCGGCGCGTGTGTATCGCTCGCTGGCTATGGCTGGCGCAAAAGAAATGGAAATTTCAAGTGAGCCGCGGCACAGGCTGTGTAGCAGCTACTTCAAAAGCAGCGGCTGCAACACAGGCACACTGCAGAGAGTGAGTGAGAGGGCGTAATATAATTGGAAAGCGAATAAGGAGCTACGGCGCAGCTCTCTCTCTCTCTCTCTCTCTCTCTCCTTCTCTCTCTGCAGTGGCAATCTTCTTCGTTTGCCATCTGCTTACGGCCCTCGTCTCGTGCTGCGCAGCAAATAACTCGTTGATTAATAAAAGGAGAAAGAGAGAGAGAGAGAGAGAGAGAGAGAGAGAGAGAGTCGTTGCGCTGCCTTAGCGCTGACACTGCTGCAGATGATCAAGGTAAATAAGTATAGAGAGCGGCAGCAGCCAACTTTTTCCGTCTCAAAGTTTTTCACATTTCCGCGCGCGGCAGCTAGAAGATCAAGCGAGTTAATCCAATCGTCATACACCGACTGCTGCTACCGCTGCTGCTCTACGCGACATGATTGGAAAAGCCTCTACTCTATAATATATAAGGGTATCTGTGCACAGCACAAATAGGCGCCATCGTAGAGTCAAATTCGGGGCCGCGGAACGAGCTTTTATTGGTACACGCGCGGCTGGCCGCTTACACAGCCCCCGAGCAAAATTTCCAATTAGACATTAATTAAGGCGAAACACAGTTAGCGCTATGATGGCCACCGCCGCCGCGAGAATGAACGAGCTGCTGCTGCTGCTGCTGCGCGGGGGGAATAGCAGTGAGAAACATTACGAGGGCAGCTCTCTCTTCTCTCTCTCTCTCTCTCTCTCTCTCTCTCTCTCTCTCTCTCTCTCTCTCTCNCTCTCTCGCTGATCTCTTTCGTCTCTCTCTCTCTCTCTCTCTCTCTCTCTCTCTCTCTCTCTCGCTGCTCTCTGTCCTCTCTCTCTCTCTCTCTCGCAGCTCTCTCTCTTCTCTCTCTCTCTCTCTCTCTCTCTCTCTCTCTCTCTCTCTCTCTCTCTCTCTCTCTCTCTCTCTCCATGGCCATGAGAGTTAAGCCGGCGAGCTCGAATAGCAGCGAAATTTGATTGTCGGCATATCCCCGGCAATTGGATAACTGCGCGGTGGCAGCACCGCAGACCAACCGACTCAAAGCTCTACCTGCTACCAACTGCTGCTGCTGCTGCTACCCAACCCTTATGAACATTGGATGGTATGTACCAGCGAGATGGAGTTTTCTTGGAAAAATTCGCACAAAGCTCGCTAATATATTTCGCATTCCACACACACACACACACACACACACACACACACACACACACACACTGAGCAAGTCGCTCTTTCCAGTCTAGATACGCGCGAGCGCTGCAGACGAGTAGTAGCGCGGTAAAGCCAATAGGACGAATTTGCTTCGCCAAGCGGAACTAGGTATACGGGCTCTCTCGGCTGCTGCTGCTGCATGCAGCAAAGGCAGAGAGAGAGAGAGAGCTATACGAGATGAGAGCGAACGAATAGGCGGTTGCTCCCGGTATTTCATGCTCCGCGTCCTGGCTAACGAATGTTTGGCGCTTTTGTGATTTACGCGCCAGCGATAATGGCTCGGCGGCTCTCCTGGGTCTGCGATTATTAACCAGCATCGACGATACCTTCGGAGAGAGCGAGAGCTACTGCTGCTGCTGCTGCTGCTGATGTGTATATAGACACTCTCTTTCTCTCGGACGCGCTCTCTCTGTCGAGTTTTATACAGAGTTAGTGGAAAGGAATGCCCCTCTCTCTCTTTCTCTCCTCGCGATATTAGAAGTAACGGCTGCAGCAGCGCCGGTAGCATCCCCCTAATATATTATGCCGAGAGAGAGAGAAGGAGAGCTCATTTCGCAGCGCGCATAACTTTCCCACGCGCGGGCCACTCGTATTTTCGGCAAATTACAAATCCAGCGAGAGAAATATGATTTTCAACAGTAGCCCCGCGCCGTGTCTGGCAGTAGTCGTAACGATAGGTGCGAGAGCTGCACATGTCTCCCGTGACTCTGTCCCTCTCTCGGTTTGCTGCAGCGCGCGACGACCCGAGAGCGCGCCCGCCGGCCTTTCAAGATAACGAGGCCATAAGGTATCCGAGTAACGAGATGCGATGAAATAGCTCGGACTCGAACGAGCCCCCGATCGTTATTACGGCTCACCTCACTCTCTAGTTGCGCACAGCCTAATAGACGCGCGAATACAAACGAAATCGCATATACGACGCCGACGACCCGAGTAGGCGATGAAATTGCTTTATACGTGCGCGACGATATTAAGGCGTGTATGTGGGGAGGGGGGTTATATATATATAACGGCGTAGGCGGCTCTTAATTCTCCCGGCAGCAGCTCTCTTGGCCTTTGTAAGCAGCCATAACTCAGGGGCCGACGAGAGAGCGAGCGACTATATCAGCCGGTAATATCAGCCGGTAATAAATTAAATCAGTGAAGATAATCCAGATGGAGTCTGGTCTCTCGAGCCGCCGCGAGCATTTGCGTTTCGCTCTACGCGCGCGATAATGCCTAGATTGCGGCGGCAGGAGGGGACTATATAACCATCCCCAATATGATGTATATATACATACAGCCGAGCTTATCACCGCTTCTTGCTTTTCACTCATCCATTACACGGCTATCTATACAAAGAAGCGCGGCTCGTCGGTTATACTTATACACGGCTTATCTGCCATACAGAAGCAGCAGAGAGCAAAGAGGAAGAGAAGCGAAGCCAAGAATAATAGGGAAATTTAAAATTCCCGCTCGCGCGCGCAAAGCGTTAAACGACTCTAATTAAGTGGAATCAAGTATGCAGCCTGTAGGTCGCCACCACCACCGCCGACGACGTCGTCGTGGATTATACCAAAGGATAGTCGCACCAGAGATGAGCAGGAAAAAGAAGAAGAAGAAGAAGAAGAAGAAGACGAAGAAGAAGAAGGGAGGAGGAAAATAAAAAGAGTACGAGTCGCACCGCAGCAGCGCAGCGTCGTCGCGCGAGCGAATATCCTATTCTCCCTCTCTATAGCTCGAACGGAGCCGGAGCCACAGAAAGAGAGGGAACGAGAGGAATGCAAAGCAATGTGACTTTTAAAGGAGTTGTTACCATTCAGAATTTCATCCGTGCATGGCCTACAGATAGGGCGCAAGTCGCTCTCTATACCGTTGCACGATCTCTCATTTTTCCCCGACACTGCGCTCGCGCGACTTTGAGCGCCGCAGAGACGACGACTTTCTCCGCTGCTGATTTTTCGCCGATGTCGGAAATCATTTAAAAGCCCTCGCGCGCTACGCCATTCCGAATTTTCCTCTCTGCAAAGCCTGTGCGTGGAAAATGTACGAACGCGCGCTCACGTGAATAGTAATTTCTTCTCTCGTTATAATTGCAGGTTCTACTATACTGTACGAGAGAGAGAGAGAGATATGGATTCGGATTTGTGTTTGTATACGTACGAAAATAATAGCAATTTTACGATAGATATGAGGACGCGAGTCCGGCTGTTAATTAAATACCCGAATATTCGTTTGCGGCAGCCTCAATTAGACGCGAGACATTAATTAGGGAAATATTTATTCGATCCATCAAGTTCGCATTGATTAAATACTACAAACCGAACTTCGCCCCTCCGATATACGCGTGGAAAGCTCTGCACAATATAATGCGCACTCGATTCTCATTAACGTACTTTTAATTGAACGCTACTCTCCCGCTTCGAGAGAGTGTTGTGTATAGTGTGTATATAATAATTATTACAGCTAAAAAGCAGCTGACACAGCGCAGCCAGTGAAGTGTGCGACACGACGCCGCGAAGAAAAGCTCTTTGTCGACGGCGCTTTTTCGCCGGCGTGCGGTGTTATTTTAGTGTGTGTACCGCATATACGAGGAGGAGACACTTTGAGAGAGCGAGCAGCTAGCTTGAAGTGACCCGTGACTAATGCACAATGGCGCCACACACCGCGCTCTTGTGGATAACCCACGTGTGCATCTTTTCAGACCGTTCGGGCAGTATAGAGCAGTGTATGAAAAGAGGCTACATAACTCTATCGAAAATATGAAAAAGACGCGGCCGAGGACGCGGCCGAGGACGCGGCCGAGGACGCGGCGGACGACGACGACGACGACGGGGCAAAGTTGGTAAACAGGCCGACGTATTTTCGTAGCGTCAACGTCGACGACGACGACGACGACGACGACGACGAGGGGAGGAGCACATAGCTACTGCAATCGCAGCGCAAAGTTCGCCCGGTAGTATTGACATTCCTCGGGTAGACCACTAGCAGCAGCAGCAGCAGCAGCATCGAGCTCATCGCAAAATCGAGAAACCAGAACGGGCTTCCCTCTCTCTGATTGTCCCGACAAAACTTCCTTAATTATCCGTGAGCACAGCGGCGCCGGGAATTATTCGAGTCTCATCGAAACTAAAGCTAGCTCTCGCGCTCGCTCTCTTGGATCGATCCGCGGTTAGACTATTCCCTCTCACCCTTCAGACACTGCTGCTGTACATCCAAATCTGCGCGCGCGAGAAAAATGCATAGCGCAGCGAAAAAAAAGAGGAAGTGCCAGCAGGAAGAAGAGCTTGATTTAGTCTATAGCCGGAGCGAGGAGGAGAGTGGGAGTAGCCCCGACGCCCTCGACACGAGAAGCTGGATGAAGTGGATGAAGGCTATGCTGCTATGCTGCTGCTGTAGTGAGAGCTTCTCGCTGAAGGGGTTACGCTCCCTTGAGGCTCCCTCGGCGGATGATACGAGCACGTGCTGCTCTGCGCTCTCTGCTACTCAAAAAAAAAAATATATATATATATATATATACCTCTATATACACGCGTGCGCGCACACACACATATACCTATACGCGCGTATATAGCAGTCGTCTAGCTCTCGAAATTCCAACTAATGCGTTCGCGCTCGCGAGAGCCAAGGGTCTAATGAATGTTTTTTGCGGCCGCCGATGAAGTTGTCGAGTAGTTCCGAACTGGCCGCCAAGTAATATCTCTCTCTCTCTCTCTCTCTCTCTCTCTCTCTCTCTCTCTCTCTCTCTTGCGCTTGTGCAGGCAAGAACAACGGCTATAGAGCTCGGGCTCTCGCTTTTATTCAAAAGTCGAAAAGCGACGGCGCGTACGTGTGTGCGCGCGCGCTGCTCTCTCGCTCCATCTTCATTCCCAGAGCGACATTTATTATGAAATTTCAATGGCTGTGTGCGCTATACGTGTATACGCTTGCGTATACTGCTCTCGGCTCGAATAAACATGCCGCTACTTTTCTTATGTAAATAAGCGAGAGCGCCGAAGCTGCAGCGGAATTCAAAGTAGGGTCTCTCTCTCTCTCTCTCTCTCTCTCTCTTCTCGACCGTCGAATAAAACTCGCGAATTCAAGCGACGATAAAAAGTCCCACGACGACGACAGCGACGACGACAACGACGACGTAGCGCATTTGTCATCCGTCTTACTCGGGCTGATCGTAATTACACAGAGAGCAGAGAGAGAGAGAGAGAGAGAGAGAGAGAGAGAGAGAGAGAGAGAGGAGAGACGACACGCAGGTGTGTGTGGATAAACACAAGGGGGGAAATTTTTCGAACGACGTTATTTTTATCGGTTCGCAAGGAGAAAAAGCCTGTGTGCGCAGAGAGAGAAAAAGTAGAGTAAATATATCCGATATCATCGGAGAGCGAAAGAGAGAGAGAATTCCAGCGCGTATGTCCGGCTCTTATTCTCCTCACGTTCCGCTCGCTCTCTCTCTCTCTCTCTCTCTTCGAGAAAATAAAAAGAGCGACCCGCGTCGCAAGAAAATCCAGAGGAAGATGAAACGCCCGCGCGTCGAAATAAAGTTTTAATTAGCGTCCGCGCATACAGGGGAAAAAGCGCGCACGGCAGTACATCAGGGCCGACTAGTAGTATACCAGTAGTAGCAGTAGTAGTAGTAGACACATAAGGATGCAGCCAGGGCTATATCGCTGCAGAAGCGAGTTAAAAGTGCAGAGCGTGCAGAGAGGAGAGAGAGCCGGGCATATCGATTTTATTTCACACAGGCGGTGGCGGCGCCCCCCGTCGAGTTTTCGAGTTTCGAGCAGCAGCAGCGGTGAAACCGAGCGGAGAGAGAGAGAGAGAGAGAGAGAGAGAGAGAGCCAGCCGAACGGTCACTGTCGACACTCTCTACTCTCCCTCGCGGAGAGAGAGAACTATACTCTCCACTCCACAGCTCTCGCCTAACTTATCGCGCAACTTGCGCCCGGCCCGCGCGCGCATTTGTCGCGACTCTGCGGTTTCCATCGCTATACTATACCCGCATGCGTGTCTCTCTATAGCTATATACAGCGCACTGTACTCGTTGCTCTATTATACAGGGTGAAGCGAAGTCTGTGCGTGAAAAATACACAGCGTATACACGGAGCGCGAAAAGTTTAGGTAAAACACACGACGCATGCCGGGGGAGATTTAGCTAATAAATCAGCTCTCTCTCTCTCTCTGCGCGCGCAGCTGCGGCGCTCGATATTACTCGTTGCTCGATTAGAGGGGAAATCCATTTCATCGCTGCTGCCGCCGCCGCTGCGGCCTGAAAAGCTCTACTCCGCGGCGTAGAGGAAGCTATAGCGAGAGCGAGCAAGAGAGAGAGAGAGAGAGAGAGAGAGAGAGAAAGAGTAGCTGCTGCTGCTGCTGCTGCTGCTGCCGTCGACGTGTCGCGCTATAGGTACACAGCTGCTACATCGTCAGCGCAAACGGATGAGAAATTGAGGGCACTTGCCTTCGAACTTGCCTCCCTCAAAGAGTAAAAGTCGTTTTTCACCCTTGGGAATTCCGCTCTTCTGGTCTCTCGCAAGCTCTCGCAAGCTCGCCCGCGCGCGCGTCCCTCCACGGCGACATTCCGCACGGGCCTACTCGCTCATAGTTATATATTGAAACGTGACGAATGAGCTGCCGCTCTGCCGTCGCTGCTGCTGCTGCTGCTGTAGGTATACGAGAGCGAGAGCGTGTGATGCAGAAAAACAAATATGCCGCGTGTACGCATGAATTATTTATCTTTCCCGCGCGCGCTTTGACGCTTGTTTATCCATACACGCGCTTTCGCGACGCAGCTTTTATATTAACATATACAACGTATATACACAATCGAGGAATATGTATTTATTTATTTATCAGAAATTCGCCGGCGCTCGTTTATAATGCATACGAATAACGCGCGCAATCTGCATTTCATCTTGTCGAAAAGTTTTTCGATCCGCAGCAGCAGCAGCAGCAGCAGCCGCGGAATAAATGGGCGCACGCGGAAAGAGAAACACAAAGGAGCAGCGGCTGCGCGAAAAATTCAAAAGGATGAAGCTCCTCTATCCTTTTCTCCCGTATAGCTTCGCGAAGAGACGGGGAGAAAAGATTGTAAATGCTTTTGATTTTACATCGGGATAGAGAGAGAGAGGGAGAGCTGGGGAAGCTTCGTGTCATCGGAATATTAAGTAAAAGCTCGCGGCTGCGGAATAGCGGTCCCCGCTGTAAATTTCACTTTGGCAAACTTGCCGGAAATCCGTGGGGGAAGAGAGAGAGAGAGAGAGAGAGAGAGCTCTCGAAACTGACCCGAGTTTAGCCGCGCTGCAGCTGCGAGACCAAACTGTTTGCACGACACCAATATTAGCAGCCGCGCTACGACGACGACGGGGATCGAGGACGACGACGACGACGGGGAGGACGAGGCTAGCTGCGAAATTCAATTGATACAGAGACTAAACAATCCTCGCGGCGACGACGACTGCGGAAAGAAGAAGCTCATCCTTGTCTATTGCTGCTGCTGCTGCTGCTGCTGCCATACCGCTGAGAGAGATATTTCCATCTCTGGAGAGAACAGAGGGAGTGTATGCCGGGCGCAAACTATTGACTAACCGCGCGAACTTTCTCATTAAAGTTGGCTCGTCCGTTAATTATTTCAGCGCGCCGCAGCAGCCCCCGTTTTTCAGCTTTTTAACTCTCTGCTCGCAGCAGCAGCAGCAGCCACGGCAGCGGTGGTTAATTGCTTTCTTTGTTCGGTCGATTTGACACTTGCTCCGCGAGCGTATTATAACTATATGCGTGGCAGACGCACGTGTGTGTGTGTGTGTGTGTGTGTGTGTATGTGTAACGCAAGCTCTCTCTGAGCAGAGCAGAGCTCCGCAGGGTGGATGCAATCCATTGGAGCCGTGAAACAAGATGCAGTAATTGCAGAGAGCGGAGGATAGCCGGCACAGCGCCTCGGCCCAAGCCAAACTCCAATCAGCATTATCAAAGCCGGGGCTAGCTGCTTGGTCGCTTGGCGCGTACTATGCAGCCCTGCCTGCCTGCTGGCGTATACTATAGCGCGCAGCGTAAAGCAAGAGCCTGATGAGAAGAGAACCGGCGAACCTCTACACTGCTCGCTGTAGAGACGGATAATGCCTCGATCCGATACTCTCTCCGCCGCCGCCGTCGCCGCTGCCTGGGCAGGACGTTAACGCAATTACACGTACACCATGCTGCTGCTGCTAGACAGAGGAGAAAGCGGCTCATCTTTTTAGCAAGCGCTTTGCGATTGGCATTATTAAAGCAGCAGCAGCAGCGACGGCGGCAGTGGAGAATCAGGGGCTCAGGAATCATTGCTCCTCTAGTGGCTGCCATTAAGCTTACGTCCCGCTGCTGCTGCTGCTGCTGCAGAGAGAGGGAGAGCTATCGGTTTAGCTTAACTTTAGCCGAGCGTGAGGGACCAAGACGGAAATGGATGCGAGAGCCGAGAGACAGAGACGAACATACACACACACACACACACACGAACACAGCTGCGGATATGGCAAGCAGATGAATGGCGCTGTGGCGGCGCCAGTTCGAAATGGCTCCGTTAAACGGATTCGGCGATGCGACAGAAGCGTTTAATTCCACGAATCAGCCTGGAATTTGGCGACTACTGCTGCTGCTGCTACTGCACAGAGCTCTCTCTCTCTCCTCTTCGTTTGCCACATTTCCCCCGGGGAAGTAGAGTAGCTCAGTTGGAACAGGGCTGCCGCCGCTGCAGGCCCCGAGTTCTTTATTTTTCTCTCGCGACTTTTATTTTCGCTCGGGGAAAATGAACAGGTGAAAGAGCCCGATTTTAATCGCGCTTAAAGTCCCCGGGACTACTCGACACCTACAGCTGTCTGTCTCTCTCTCTCTCTCTCTCTCTCTCTCTCTCTGCTGCTGCATAGCACCGAGTCCTTTCAACGCGCGACTTGATTCAGCTGAAATTCTTCTGCAATTCGCGCGCCGGCTTTGAGCTTTGATGAGAGAGAGAGAGAGAGAGAGAGAGGGTGTGAGCTCTCGCTCTCTGTGCTAAACAATGGGCGCTTCTTCGACCGGAAGCTAATCGAGTCAGAGGGCCACTATTCGATTGCTCGCGAAAAGCGGCTAGCTTGACCTGGATTGTCCTCTCTCGCGCGCGCCAACGTTAATCGCCACCTCTCTCTGCCCCTCGTGCGCATATAGTTCCATTCTGCAGAGAGCTTATCCTTTCGCTGTGCGCGACTGTGTCTATAGATACGCAGCTGTCCCCTCCCCGAGTTTGATTAATTTGAAAAGCAGCGCCGCTGGCTACCGAGTGTGAAGGGAGTGTAAAAAAAAAGAGGAAAGGAGGAAAAATTACGCGACGACGGTCGAATAAAATGATTTCAAGAGAGAGAGAGAGAGAGAGAGAGAGAGAGAGAGAGAGAGAGAGAGAGGGGGAGAGAGCAGCTCATCTGCCTCGTCTACTCAATTCATTTACTGCTTAAAGTTAGCGTTTCCCGCGCGCAGCGCAAAGTCTAACTCGTTTAACCCTGAGCGAGGGCGGCGTCGGCGGCGGCTACGCCCAGGAGAAAAGCCGCCGCCGTATATAGGTACCTGTGTGAGAGGAGCTACAGTGAGAGAGAGAGAGAGAGAGAGAGAGAGCGCAAAGTTTGTAATGTCGGATAGGGTTTAACAATTTCCGGCGGCTCGTTAAAATAGCCGAATTAAACGACGTGAGCTTATTTTTCATTAGCCACGAGAGAGTGGGAGAGACGCAACTCGTTAAATCCGCAAAAAGTACGCTGCGCTGCGCGCACTACTCGATAATTGGCTTCTCCTACTGTAACTACGTACATACACTCGCGCGCGAAAAACATTAGCCTAGTCCAAGATAAACACGCGGAGGGAGCGAACTGCTAGCTGCTGCTGTACACACCGCCGGAAATTCTGCTCTGCGGTCATAAACTCCCTTGGGAGTATAGGTAGAGCTGCACTCGAGAGCCGCTATAGAGCTGGGATATAGGGTAGAGAAAGAAAAAGGCGTGAAGAAACTGCAGCGCGTAGCTGCGGATTTAATCGGATAAACAAGGAGCTGCCTTGATCGAACGCGAGAATCGCGCTCGCGCAATTTCAATGACAAATTGATTTTGCACTGAGCTCATGCTGCCGCACTTCGCCGTTTCCGCCCCCCCCCCTCCCTCTCTCTCAGCTCCGTATGCAATACACGGCAAAATGAGGCTGCACCGGCAAATATTTGAACTGCCACCGTGTGTGCTGTGTCGCACGCGTTTACGCGCGTGTATGTACGACGCCGAATATCAGGGATCAGTTTTTCGCGCAAAATTAGGATTAAAAAGAGAGGCGAGAGAGAAGGGAAGGAGGCATTGTTTGCGCTGAATGAGAGTGAAAAGCCCGAGGATTTCCTTCGCGACAATAGTTGCAAGGGAGAGAGAGAGCTAGCGAGCGAGCGGCGTCGGGACGATTTATTTTACAGCTCTGCAGATATTACCGGGCGGCTGCAGCGGCGGTGAACCGCTCGCAAACTTTCTGAAGAATGGCTCCGCCGCCGGATTCCCTCCTATTAATAACAGTCGTTTTCGACTTGATATATTATTAAGAGGCCTCTGCGCCTCAGCAGCCTCAGTAGTGAAGGCTTTTTTTTCGGTAAAGGCTCAAGAGCGGCAGCAGCAGCCTCTCGAATCAAATGAAAAGTCAACACTCGCGTGTAAGTGGAGCACAGCGCGAGAGCGAGGGGATATCGATCGATTATCCTGGCTGCTGCTGCAGGAGGAAGAGGCGGCGGCGGCGGCGGCACTTTGAGCGACGAAGTGTTGGACAATAAAGTTATCGTCTATCTCTCGAGAGATAGAAGAAGGAGATGCGAGAGAGCGAGGCTTTATTGAATTCCGCCGATTGAAAGTTCGGCCCCGCAAAAATGTAAGAGCGAGCTGAGTGAGAGAGAGAGAGAGGATGTATATAGGTGTATGCAAGGCAAGCGATTAATCAAATGAAGCTTGAATTCGGAGATGAAAAATGCTCGCAGTTATAATTGGGCAAACTCCCTTGCATCCACGTCTCTCTCTCTCTCTCTCTCTCTCTCTCTCTCTCTCTCTCTCTCTCTCTCTCTGCGTTTGTCTAATTAATGGAAGCAGCATCGGGAGCTTATACGTACGCGCACAGCAAGAGAGAGTGAGAGAGAAAATAAGCTGCAGATAGCGTCGAGGAATCTGACTGACGTTAAACTGCAGAGCGCAGCTCAATCAAGCCGACTGTAATTCCGAGAGCTGATGCTGCGAGTATTATGCCCTCGAGCCGTATAAAATTATCGAAAATGCGCGTATATTCTCCCTCTCTTGCTCTTTCCATTGAATCGGGAGCCGCCGAGACTATATAATACACGTGAATGCTATCTCGCCGGCAGAAAGTGTCTTGACAGCTCGCACGCGCACACAAAGCTCGCTCGGCGCGAGTTGAACGTCCCGGTAGCCTATCACTCTGGGCTTTTAATATTGAATAACTTGGCTGCGCGATACACGTATATACAGAGAGAGGGAGACTGTCTTGGTGCGCTCGTCCGGTCCTGGAACTCGATGCTGCATTGCAATGGTATATACGCGCCTGCAGCGGAACTAAACAGCGAGACGGAGAGAGAGAGAGAGAGAGAGAGAGAGAGCTGACCCACATCTCGCAACAATGGCTCTCTACTCGTCTCTCTATCGCCTCTTTTTCTCTTGTTCTCTCGATTTCGCTCTCGCTATCTCCCGCCGCCGCACCGCCGCACCGCCGCTGCTGCTGCTACTGTTTACCTTCAACTCTTTACCTTACTGCAGCCGACGCGCTCTCGCAACACCTATACCTATAGATGTATATATAGAGGCGCGCAGTCAAGCTCTCTCTCTCTCTCTCTCTCTCTCTCTCTCTCTCTCCTCCTCCTCCTCGCACCACCATTACTTTTGTTTGCCCCGAGTCAACTTGCTCTTTTTCGCGCTGCGCGATTTTTTCCTCTTCCTCTCCTCTCCCTCGTAGCAGCAGTAGCAGCAGCCCTCTCGTGGAAAATCGCAAATTCATTCCGCCACTTGGGCCCCGATTAATGCGCGCGAGAAGCGCGAGAATCGTCGCGCGCGCGGAAGTAAGTAATGGCAAGTGGAGGATATACATCGCTCTCGTCGTCGACGACGACGACGACGACGACTTTGCATCCCATTTAGCGCGCGCAGCATGTCAGTTCGGGCGCTAATCCGAGCTTCCGCAAGTCCCGCAAGCAGCTTTTCTCCACCCGCTCTCTCTCTCTCTCTCTCTCTCTCTCTCTCGCACTGTACTCCACCTTCTCTCTCTCCCTCTCGTATAGCCGCAGCTACTTGTACGCATTACACGCGCCTCTGTCCTCGCTTTTTCTCACTTATAGCGCATTTTCGAGCGAGCTAAAACTCTTGTATGCGGCTCATAATAATAGCCGCATATATAAACACACCACACCACCGCGAGCTGTGGTGGCTTTCCCAGCAACCGAGGTATATATCTGCGCTAATAGCCAAACGCATGCCACGCACGTAGTAGGCAGATATGTAATCGGATTTCGGATCTTGGCAATTAACCCGATTTCACCGCGTGTACGTATTAATGTAGATATCGTGGATTTGGCTGTCGCGCGCGAATTCGGAACGTCTTAGGACTGTTCTGGTACCAATGTACTAGCCAGCGCAGCGCCGGCACCGGCAGTCGGTAATTGCGGTTCGAGGATAATTAGTATATGGACGGCGAGAGAGAGAGAGAGAGAGAGAGAGAGAGAGAGAGAGAGAGAGAGAGAGAGAGAGCTAGAGAGGGGGAAGACTCGATTCGCGGTTTACCGACGGAAAACCGACAATACCGCAGCGCACGGAGTCTCTATCCGGCTGCTTATGGTGTACCGCAAGTGAAAATTTTTCCCACCTGTGTGTATAGAGAGACCGCACATACGCGACATTCGCATTCAATAGCTGCCGTCGCCGCACAGTAGCCGCATTGAATACCCGCTCTCTGCACAGGCTGTGTGTATATACCCGCAGCTGCAGCAGCCATACTCGGTAAACGTTGAATATCATCTTCTTCCCTCGCTCCTTGAAATAATATCAGAAGCCGACTGTATAGCCACCCGGGTCCATTTGGGAGAGGACGAGACTGAAATAACAGCAGCCGGCGCGCCCCCTAGCGACGAAGGATCAATGTATAAAGTTGTTCGACTTGTCGTCGTCGTCGTCGTCGTCCTCGTCCTCGTCGTCGTTTGCTTGTATAGCTATAGAGAGCCTCCTCGCACAGCTTAAAATCACGTCACGCGCAAACAACGCAGCTTTCGACGAGTTTGACTAATGGAAAGCTACTACTCGTCGTCGCTCTAAATACCTGACGCCGTCAGAGCCTCCCCCCCCAGTTACGATAAACTTGTCTGTATGTATACAGCATCGGCGCGGCGCGTAGCATCGTTCGCGCGCTTAATACACAAGCTTGATCAATCTGCCTATGGCAAAGAAGCGGGAAAAGAGGAAGAATAATAAAAATGAGATTAGCGGAGAGAGAGAGAGAGAAAGAGAGAGAAAGAGAAGAGAAGAGAGCAAGGGAATGTACGGCGTGTTCGCTGCGGCGTGCGAACCCAGCCGTTAATTACACAAACGAGCCACGCGCAGCTACAAAGCGCACTTGCAGTAAAGAGCTCGCGCGCGCGCCCCGCTGGTGCTTAATTGAAGAATGCAATAAAGCCGGGGAGGATGTAGCAGCTCCTTTCTCTCTCTAAGCTATACACCTTCGCTGTGTGTACAGAGGTCTACCTAGGTTGCGAGCGCCCTCTAGCGTGAAATGATAAGGCCGCATCAATCGCGATTTGTATAATTACACTCCCTCCCAGCAGCTGCGAGCTTGTGTGTGTCTCTGCTGGGGGTGTATTTATACCGGTTCTCTGCTCTCTCTCTCTCTCTCTCTCTCTCTCTCTCTCTCTCTCTCTCTCGAAAATGCAGTTTGCGGCTTGAAATATTTCGCGATTTATATGCAGGACGAGTGCGCGCGTGTGTACTTTGGACGAGGGCCAAGCGCAGGTGGCAAATTGCGCGGGAAAGAATTTAAGAATTTTCCAAGCCCTATAATTTATAAACCACTAGTACTACTACTACTACTAGCTACCAGGATAACGCTGTGTTGGTTCACGATCGGAAATCGCCGAGATAGGATCGCAGCGATATAACGCGGCGGTGCAGCAGCTATTAAGATGATACTAATTGAGTAGTACTGGAGTACCGCTAAAAGTTATAAGCCGCTCTGTGCTCTGTGTGTGTGTGAGAGAGAGAGAGAGAGAGAGAGAGAGAGAGCGCAGGTACGGGGCCGTAATCTAAGTGCCGTCATGCAGCAGTTCCTTTGAATAGAGAGCGTGTAGCGGAGCAAAGTCAGAGTGAGAGAGCCGCCGCCGCTGCCGCGTGCATTGACTATCTGGAAATCGATACGCTTTGACGTTAACGGACTCTTGCCTCTCTCTCTCTCGCTCTCTCGCTCTCTCTCGAAGCAAGTGGAGAATTTGCCAGCGAGCGCCGGTATATCGGTGTATAAACCAGAGCGAGTGAGAGAGAGAGAGAGAGAGAGAGAGAGAGAGAGAGAGAGAGAGAGAGAGAGAGAGCTCATGTGCACGACCGCAAAGAGGACGCTGCGGTCTGGCGTCCCTCCTTCCCCCACTCCTCTCACTCTGTCCCGCTCTCCGGCATAACTTCATTTAAGGACTTGATGCCCGCGGGCTTTCTAATCAAGTTTCATGATGCTTGCTTGCTTGCTTGCGCGGGCTGGCGCGCGTGGAAATTCGGAAGATTGAAAATGTCGCCGAGTCTGCTGCTTCGGTTTTTATCTCATATCTCTCTCGCTCGTTCGCAGTAAATCGCTTTTTTTCGCTGTCCGCGCGCGCGACTACTACCACTGCTACTGCTGCTGCTGCTGCAGCTGCTGCTACTGGAAGCACTGCGACGGGGCTAAAAAAGCTCCCCAGATAAATGATGGCAGAGGAGAGCTGCTGCTGCTGCATCGAGGAGGAGGAGCACACAGAGGAATTTTATCGTCGCGGCGGTCTGAATGAATAATTGAATCGAAGTCGGCGGACTAATTGGCCGCACGCGAAAAAGAGACTACTATACACACGCGCCTATCCATCTCGGGACACACGAGCTCTTTCAAATTAGATTTGCATTATTCAGCGCACGCGGGACTCGCTTCTCTCCGGCAATAAGTCTCCCAATAAATAATCGCTCTCTCGCAGTAGTGTGTAGCATCGCAGCTCCTAAGCATCGGGGAGCGCCGAGAGAGAGAGAGAGAGAGAGAGAGAACAGCGCCGCTGATTGCGTGTCGTCGTGTATAGAGCAAATAGCTCTCGAGTGATTTATCCTCTGCAGCTCTCACCCGCGTCTCTCGCTAATGATCCTCTAATTGATCGGCCACATATACATAATAGCAGTAGCGTCGCGGACGATCGCATATGACTGCAGTGTAGGTATAACAAGTCCAATATCTTGTGTGGCACGCATGAGAGCAGTAGTGGCATCCGAGTTCGGTCAGACGCGTATGAAAAATGCAGCCCGGCGAAATTTAGCTAAGCCACGGAGCGTCACGACAAGCGACGAACGAAGACGAAGAGCCTCGGCTGCTACGTTGGCTGAAATATGATCGGCGCAACGGCTGTGCTGCCACCCCCTCTCGTGTCGCGACACGGTTTTCCACTCTGGAGAGAGAGAGAGAGACAGCTCGCTCGCGTGGTTTTAGTCCTCCCCTTCTCTCGCGCTCTCGAAAGCTCTCGATGGAAAAATAACTTTTGATTGAAAATCCGTAACGAGTGCGCGCTCCGGAGAGAGAGCGAAACGCGTTCATTAGCGTCCAATTATTTTCACTCGGTAGGATTGTTGCGCGCTGCACCGGCTACTATATACCCTCTAATCCTCTCTTCCATTGGCTCTTGAAGTGCACTTTGCGCATCGTGCCGCTCTCTACAGTGGCAAAGGAATCGCTTGATGAGAGAATAAAAAGCAGCCTTCACGACAAAGCGAAAAAGCTCCCTTTTGTTGCTTATTTGATTCCGCGAGCTGTGTCCGAGCAAATTCTTCAAAGACACACACACACACACACACACAGAGCGAGCTCCTCCGTCGTTGCCGCCGTGGCTGCTCTGCACGTAGTTAAGTTTTTGTTAAATTATAATTTCCACTCTCGGGCGGCGAAATTGGCCCCTTCTCTCGTTACTCTCCCGCAGCAGCAGCAGCAGCAGCAGCAGCGGCGGCAGCGCAGTTTCTTTGAGCAGTTACTTTATAATGCATACGTATATGAAATAGCGTTGCCGCGCGCACTTTTTAAAATATATACAAAAGCTCGAGCCATGCTCGCGGCCCGCACAAGTTGCATGCGAGTGAATTATAAATAACTCGGAAGATCGGAGGAGAGAAACGCTTTAGCTCGAGAAAGCGAGTGCAAAAAAGTGCGCAATTTACAGTATGTGTAGCAGTGAGAGAGAGAGAGAGAGAGAGAGAGAGAGAGCAAAGGAATGTCGGCTGGAATAATTGTCGCGCATTCCGGGAGGTTCATTAACATTAACAGCCGCGCGCGCGCGCACCCTCTAAACTCATTTTGTAATTAGGTATTCCTCTCTTGAGGAAAGACGGTCGGTGCCTATCTCTTGCGCGCTGCGGCGCCGCATCGAGATTGCTCTGATGAGTATAAGTAGTAGTCTTTGATTAAAGAGCCGCGTATATACCGTGTGAGCTTAGCAGATTCGACGGCGACGACGACGACGTTCGACTTTTCCCAGCAGGGCTGCTTCTTCTTATATGTTATAAACAGCCGCACGAAAA
>CM053168.1:49828365-50008586 GCA_012977825.3 Pteromalus puparum
GAGAGAGAGAGAGAGAGAGAGAGAGAGAGAGAGAGAGAGAGAGAGAGAGGAAAAAAGTGTGTGTGCAGCTAGCTAGCTAGCTAGCTAGCGGTGCGTGATAGCCGGACGCGAGCTTGCTTTACGAGGCCGTAAAGCTTTCCGGTCCAAAGCCTTTAAAAATTGCGTCGGCGCGCGCGGCTCTCTCGCGTAAACGTTAAAATTGAAAAAAAATTCAACCACCGAGGCTTCTTCCTCTCTCGCTCTCTTTCTCTCGCTCCATCCGCGTATACACATTTTTTTATCATGTATCGCGCGCGCACACTCGCGAAAATGCGATGGGAAAAATACGCGAACAGTTGTTCGGGGGGTGGTAGCGGAGAGGAGGACGACGACGTATATTGCGTAATACACGTCGCGCGCGCTTCTTGGAAAAGGAGAGAGAGAGAGAGGAGGATCAGAGAGAGAGAGAGAGAGAGAGAGAGAGAGAGAGAGAGAGAGAGACGGGTGGGGGTGCGGCTTAAGCGGATATCGTCGTAGCCTGGGGTATAGCGCGCGACCGGCCGCGACGTCGACCGCCGGCAGAATGCCGCTGCTGCTGCTGCTGCTGCTGCAAATGTATGCCGTATGTAAATGTTATCCGAGGCGTATAACAGTAATCTGGAATTTGCTCAGACGTGTACATTTCTCGCTCTCTCCCTCTCTCTGCTACACCGCTGAAACTCCACATCGGCTATTCGGGGGAGGACGGCTTATTCTTCGAATTTCCAAGAGCGTTATAACCCGTATTGAAATCGCCTGCTCCAGCGAGTGCGCCGAGTGCGAGAGTGAGAGAGAGAGAGAGAGAGAGAGAGAGAGAGAGAGAGAGAGAGAGAGAGAGAGCAACACGTGCAGATTGTACGTATAACTATCGCGCTATCTCTAGCCTATAGAGCGACTAGCGAGTTTGCCGTAGCGAAAACAGAGATAAGCCTCACCGTGAAAAAGTCGCGTCCGTCGTCAGCTCGTACTAGTCTCCGCCATCACGCTACTCCTGCGAGCTGGTGCTGCTGCTTCCGACGTCGCCGCCGCCGTCGCCGAGTCAGGCTCGGATCCATCCGAGCTGCTGCCTACTGCCTGCCTGCCTGCCTGCACACCACTGTGTACTACATGCGAGTTCCTTCACTGCTCTTGTGTCGTTACGCGCTCGTGTGTACGCGGTGTATCCGCGAAGAGGACGACAACACCCCGGATCGACGGACACACTATAGGCACTTGGGACAGGAGAGAGAGAGAGAGAGAGAGAGAGAGAGAGAGCGAGAGAGAGAGACTGCGGAGAGACTCACACTCGGCTTGTTGCACGAAAACTCCTCTATACAGAATGTGTGTTAAATATGTGCGACGACTCGACGAGAGACGACGGGTGCACGCGGGGTTGAACCGTCTGGACTAGACTGAGATCGGAGCACAGGGCGCGCGCAGCAGCAGCCTCTCGCGGGAGGACGAGCTTATCCGAGATACGCCGAGGGCGGCCGAGTCTGCGCGCGCACTTCCCAGCATCTCTCTAGTCTCTCCCAAAATCGCGAACTTGTACGATTATTAAAAAGTGTCTGTCTGTGCAGGTATACTACTACCTACTTGTATACCTATATAGCATCGGCGGCGCCGTCAGCGTATAAGCGAGCTCTCTTATATGCTTATTCCGTATTCGTTGCCATTACGTTTCGGCGAGCGTCACGGCCTTGCGGTCAATGGCGCAAGCCGCGCTCGCGAGTCGCGACGAGCCGTTTGCATGCGGAACACGATTTTTCACGTTTTGTTACTGGCGCAAGGAGAGCGTGCGATATACCAAGGTATAAGTATACAACACGCGATGAGAGAGTTTCACCGTCGCCGCGAGCGAACGAGCGAGCGAAAGACTCAGCTCGGACATTCGCAGTCTCGCGGTCTACTGAGTAAGTGGTATAACCGCCGCCGCCGCCGCCGCCGCCGCCGCCGCCTCCGCTGTGAGTATAATGGTTCCTCTACTCGAGAGCTGTAGTACGGAGGAGCTGTGTTTGGCTCTCGATGGAAGTGAGAAGTTGTTGGAGGATCTTAGGGGAAGGCTGAGGGAGTGGCTGGAGATGCAGCCGCACTTGCCGAAAGGTTAGTATATGCTTTGGTTTTTGAGAGGATTGGGCTTGGTGTGTATTATGGGTATACCGATTTGCGGTCGTGAGAGTTGGAGATCGGTTGAGAGTATATACCAAGCTGCTGCTGCTGGAAAGGATTACTCGTATACTTATAGCTGTGTGTATAGAGGGCTATTGAGTGCTCGATTGGATTTTACTTTGATTGCACTTTTTCGGGGTGGAAAGTAAAAATGAAAAGCTCTCGATGCCGCCTCGTTTGATCTTGTAACAGGAGCGGATCGGCTTTTTGAGAGTGCGAGTGCGCGTGAAAACGAAACTTTCACTTTTGAGAATTTCGTGTGAATACTCGATGCTTGATATGCGGTGAAGTTTTGTGGGAAAAATATTATTTTTATCAGGCTTTGGCTCTAGAATTTTCGAAGATTATACGCAATTCAAGTGTAAATGTTTAATTCCGTATAAACTCGCGGCGCCGCGCGGAATCGCAGCTCCGAAACTCGCTTTTTCTCGCCTTTCCACGGCGCGTAAACGTAGTAAGTCTCAGCGTGATCTCGCATTGGTCCTACAAAGTTCCGCTTGCAAGCCAAGTCTTGCAAAGCTTTCGAAACTTCCGGCATCAGATTTTAGACTTGAAAAGTTAAATATTGCGATAAAAGTCTTAACCAGTCGGGGGTGAACAAACCGTTACCGGATCTTCAACAACCTCGCGGGCTTAGATCGAAATTAAAAACTATCGATGCGATGCGAGCCAGTAATTATAATATTGTTCGCACTAATTGTTGTTCTCTCTTTGATGAAGTCTTTCATAAATTTTCGGCATAGCCGTGCAGTGTATCAATGTAATAATGATTAAAAGACCGACTCGTTTCATCAAAATTGTTCACATTATTTAATTTACAGTTTTATCGCCATTTTACCAATTCTGAAAAAAATTTTGTTGGCTCAAATTATAGAAGCGAATGCGATATACTATAGCGGTAGAATTATTAGAGTAAATATTTAACAAGTAGAAAATAATTTTCCCGAATAATAACAGGCAATTATACGAGTATGTTTAGTAATTCGTGCACAATTATGTATTTTAAATTTTGAAAATATACGCAAATTTCGGTGTATAAACTGGTCCATGAAGCATATAATTAATATTACACTTGATCGCTTATCATAGTCTGTAAAAAGAAAAAGAAACACGTTCACCCGAGATAACCGCGGTACTTTACCTTATATACATCTCGGATCCGAGAGAGAGAGAGAGGAGAGGGGGGGGGGGAGGACCACACGCAGGCCTTGTTAAAGCTCAGCTCGTAATATCCTTAACAATCCACACTATATACACGCAGACATGCCAGACCGTCGGCTCGAGTACTTCCCCATCAGTACGAAGCTGCAGAGCCTCGAGCTGGCCAAACAGAAGCTCGACATGTACTACACGGTCAGGCGGATCGTTCCCGAGCTTTTCACCGACAGGGACCCTTCTTCCGCCTCGTTCGCGAAGCTGCGCCAATCTCTGTAAGCCTATACATAATACTCACCTCTACGCTGTACACAGTACAAACACTACACACTATATACGCACCTCACCTATACTATTTCTGCATCATGTATTCTCCCTTCTCAATGCTCTCATACACACGACATCAATTTTCTTCTTTTATTTTCTTCCAGCCAGTGGGTCTGTCTGCCGAAACTCACTCCCGAAAAGTACAGGGTCTCGATCCTGCGCTCGCTCAACGAGGACGCCAGCAAGTTCCAGCCTTGGGACCTGTTCAAGTAGGTCACACTCTGCTCGAAATTCGTGTGTCTGTGTGTACATGGAATTACGAAATATTAACTGCAACTGCACTGTATATAGGTACACCTTTATGGTAGGCGACGTGCGCATATCCGAGTGCCGGAGTCTCGGCGACATCTACATCTACGATCTCTCGGCTATGCGGCTGGGCCACCTCGCCAAGCTGACGCCGGCTATTTTGAAAAAGTGCGAGGTCGCAGCGACGGTCAGTATTATCATGCTTTTCACCTCGCGTATCACGTACAGCATACATACGCGCGCACGTACTCGAAATCGCTTTTATACGTGATTTTCGTTTTCTGTTTCCTTCTGCTGCTATACTATTATACGTACATATCGCCCACTCCACTCTCTCCGCGTATATGTATATGTACACCGACTGCAGAAGGCCTACGGCGCCAGAATCAAGGGCATCCACTTCATCAACGCGCCGAGCTTCATCGACCGCATAGTCACGCTCGTCAAGTCGGCGATCAAGCCGAAACTCGCCGCCAGGGTAATTGCATTTACATTCATTTCCCTCCGATTCTACACACACTTCAACGAGAGTCTGATCCTTTTCTACCTTTTTCACTGCAGATACACGTCCACTCGTCGGGCTTGGAATCGCTGTACGATTCGATACCCAAGTCGGTGTTACCGCTGGACTACGGCGGTGAAGAGCCGTCGATGGATCAGCTCGACGAGAAGTGGCAGTCGAAACTGGCTGACTGGAGGGACTGGTTTCTCAGGGAGGAAAAATCCGGGACGGTCGACGAAGCGCTACGTCCACCCACAGCACCGACGCTCAACGTCGACGACCTCTTTGGCTTTCACGGATCGTTCCGAAAGCTCGAGCTTGACTGATATTCGCGTCCATTTTCCATTGTTATATTATATACGCGCATATCGTTGATGCTACTGCTGTATTGTACCTTTTGTAAATTTTTATTGCACGTACCGGCAAATCCTAAACACGAATAAAATTTTAATACTCTTTCGTTCGACCGCAATCTGTCGCGCTTCTCTCGCTCTCACGGCGGAGATCTCGCTCAAATCCACTTGACGAGAGTCTCATCTCGCTCTCGATCCTTTTCCTCGGCGCTCGCTAGCTCTCGCGCTGCCATATAACAAGCAATACCGCAAAGTCTCTCTAAATGGAAATTTGCTGTAGCCAACTTTCCTCTCTCGACTCTATTCCTTCGCCGGCACTCTCTCTCCTCTTCTGTCTTCTCTCTCTCTCTCTCTCTCTGTTCGCGCAGCCACCACAGTCAAACTTATTCTTTCTCACCAGCTCCGAGCCGATGACGGTCACTATAATTTCGCGCCGAGATAAAATAATAAAATGTCTATCTGTATATAGTGAGCGAGTGAGAGAGGCTGGGAGTAGAGTATACACCGCAGAGCGCTGCAGTATAGTGTTTAAGCTCGGGCGCTCGCCTCCGGCGAGGCTTTTGCTTTTTTTTCGGGGAATAGTTGGAAATGTGGGCCAGCTCGTGTATTTTTTTTTCTCTCTGTCTGTCTCTCTCTCTCTCTCTCTCAGTAACTCGCTCGTTTATCACACACGTCGAAAGCTTTTTCGCTTTTATTGCTTGTTATTGTTTGCCCTCCGCGCGCGCGCGCGCGCGCCGGCATTACAAAGCTTTTTAATTTATCATCCTGTATGAATCGTAACAATGTTGTAATTGATTTTCCAGTTGACCAATGGAAACGATGCTTGAATAAATTGAAAGCTCTGCGCATTCGAGCACACACGCATACACGAGTGCCTGCGTCTGTTTTATTATTGTATACTACGCGCGCATACAAACATACATGTTATATGCGGGCATACAATTAATATATAATAGTTGCGAGAACGAGCGATAATTAGAAATCTTCTCGCGCCGCTGGCAACTATATATAGTATACGCGTATATTGCTGAAACAACATCGTTATCTGCGAGTGTAACATGCGCGCGTGTGCGGCGAAGCGCGCGCTACGTGGCTCTTTTTTCTCGACACTCTGCGTATAGCTCCCACTCCAGTGCGATGCACATAGTCCAGCGTAGCCCGACGTAACGCCCGCGCTTTTTTCTACTATCTTTTTCTTATTCTATGTAGCGCGTTTTATTCACGCGCGTCTGCAGTTGTGCGGCGGCGACGACTCGTGAAAGTGCAGACCTATCAGCGGCGTCTCGATAAGATCTCTCGTTCTCTCTAGGTAATAATACTATAGCTCGTTACTATAAAGAAATCCGACGAATCACTCATACTCCCATATTGTTGTACAAGCTGTAAGTTAAGCGCAGCGAGATATCCTCCGCGTGTCGACGGAGTCACGTGCGTGAACAGCTGTGCAGCTTTTTTGCATTACACGCCGCGCGATCAGTGTAGAGTGTTATATGTATGGCACGCAATATCTCATCGCTTTTGTACACACTTCGCAGGTTCGCCAAATGTGCAGTCGTCGCTGAAAGAAAAATGTCGTCGGATAATTCGAGCGAGTGTCAACTGAAGCAGAGAAAACCCGAGGTGGAGAAAGAGGAGGAGGATAAGATCTCGAGCGCTAGTCGCGATAACGATAATGACAGGCGGCAAGAGTCGAGTGCAGTTATAGTGGAAGAGCGAACCACCTGGCAGACCGTCAAATACTATTTCAACAGATTTCGATACTATCACTTCCTCGTCGCCGATACCCTCGACAAATACGCCTCGGCCTTGTGTCTCTGGCTTATCAATCTGTATTTGAGGCTCTTCATGGGCATAGGGCCCACCGGGCCCTCCGTCCTCGACGAGCCGGACGACGATTGAGACTATTATTGCTATTATTATTATTATTATTATTATTATTATTATTATCATTGTTACAATAAATATTGTTTGCGACAAAATAAGACGGAAAAACGTTCGAGTATTGCACTGTCATACACCTATTTACACAAGAAAACGATCTAAGTGATCTACAAAAACGTGTAATCGTGGAATAGGTGTATAATAAGTAGGCACCGTTGCGCAAACGGAATCTCGGCGAGGCTCTAATCCAAATTGAAGAATAATAACGCCGCGCTCTCGAAATTTAAATATTCGCGGTCTTGATTAATCCTGCGGATGGTATAGAGAAAGAAAGCTAGCGCGCAGTGCGCAAAGCTCTTTTCTTTCTCGTTCTTAAGAATAAGGACCGACGAATATAGAGCCTTATCTTGCTCTCGGCTCCTGAGCCGAGGACTTATCATCCCGCTGAATCTTAATCGAATTTCAAATTCGAGCTGCATCTTGTTCTCCTGGTATATCGCGCGCCATACACATATACATATACATTATATATATTTTCTTATAACACGTGCGCCGCGGGGAGAGATTTGAATCGCTCGTGCATATATTACCTATGATAATTGCCTTTTTGTTTGTCTGCAGCGCGTAAGTATACATATATAAGCGGCGATAAAAAGCACGCGGCGGCGAACGGATGATTTACCTTGGCGATGCTAATGCGCGGTACTTATCGTAAAAGTGCACGATTTTTTCTGGGCGACTCTCTGCGCGCGCCTGTGTATACACGTGAATCGATCCGTGCAATTATACGCACTTCCGCATAGTAGCGTATAGCAGCGCGGCGCTGTACGTGCGACTTTATTTATTTTTTAACTCTCTCGCTCGCGCGCAAGCCGGCGGCTGTACTGTTCAGTAGCTACTGTAATGGAAAAACTTTTCAAGAGCCGACCAAACAATCCGCAACTTTGGCCTTATATATCTAGTAGCCCGGCTATACTGTGGCACACGTCTATATATACGTATATATCAATTGCAGTACAGCCTCGATTTCGCGCGCGCGAAGCGCATCAGAGGACGTATCTAAGGTTTATCTATATATCGGAGAGAGGCTAATGCCTGTATATAGGAAGGCGAGCGCGGAAACATTAATGCGATTTAAAAAGCAATAAATTTCAAACAAGACAAGTGAATTTGAGCTATCAAAGATTCAGAGCGGCGAATCCTTCGATTCCTCCGCTAATAGGCTGCTTCCCTACTCCGCAACACAGCGCACTCTTCGCGATCTTCGACTCATCCATTATGCAGCTGTAACTCGCGCGCGCTCCGCACCAGACAGGCGCGCGCGGTGCTAACGGCGTATTTGTTTTTTCTTACACACACACACGCGCGCGTGTATATACGCGCAAACGTATAGCCATTATAATTGCAAGCGCATCGCCGCCGCCGCCAACGTCGAGTAGTATAGCAGTATACATATCGTCTCGCAAATAGACACACGCGCATTAGCTGATTGCAGCCCAGTATATATAGGGTCAGCGTGAAACTTGTGTGTTGAACGATAAACGATTAATCACATATCTACGAGCGAAAGCTTTCTGCTCCTCATAATTTTAAACTGCGCGCACATCGCTGGCGCGCTTATTTTTCGAAATTAGTCTGAAAGCTCGCGCGCGCGCGGGCGCGTTCGCCGCACACTACTCAGTCGCGCGCAATCAGCAATCGGCCGCAATAACAAACTGGCGCGTATAGATACACACGGCCAACAAAACTTTTAACTGCGCCCTGTACTTTATGCGCGAAACGCCACGCAAAAATCGAATCCTCCATCACTTTCGCCTGCAGTTTTCACGCGCGCATTTTGCAACTGTTGCTGTATTTATTATAGGACACACATAGCGACACGACCGTGATTGTCGTGTCTATCCGAGCCGAATGTGATTGAGGGAAAAAGTTGAAAATTATACACGCAGTGCATCAGCTTATTTTCATGAGATCCAGAAATTTTATTCTTTTTTCTTTTCGTACATAATTCCTAGGTATATGAAAAAATTTCTAAAGCACATTGTAAACGTCTTAATCGTTATTAAGGTGGGCTCGCTCCTGACAGTCTACGTAATATATACTTCTTGGAGTTGCTAAATTTTCAGCATATTTGGAGATTCTAGATTTAATTTTTTTTAATCGTATTATTAGTTTTAAATAATGCAACACTTATGGAGATTTTTCGCGGCCGAGTCCTATCCTCGTGTGTGTGTGTGCGTGCGTGCGCGCGCGCGCGCGTGTGTGTGTGTGTGTGTGTGTGTGTGTGTGTGCGCGCGCGCGTGTGTGTGTACTTGAGAGTAAACTTTCAAATTTATATTATCAAACGCACACGACAATTTAATGCTTTAACTTTTGACTTCGAAAATATGCAATGCAATGGTTTGGCTGAAAGGAATCTAGCGTTTAAAAAATTTCGGTATCTAAAATATTATAATTTCACTCTTCTTTCTTTTACAACCTAGACAATACTTATTTTCGAAATCTCAGCTTGTATTATTCTAAAGTCAATTTGTGGCATCGTTTGCCACACCTAAACATTTTGTTATTGTTTTTTTTTTTTTTTTTTTTATAATAACTAGCTATGATCAACAGGACAATGAGCGACAAAGCGCGCCGCGATAATCAATGACAATAAAACACAATAAAAATCAACAAGATTGCTACTCGAAAACTCAACTTGGAAAACGTTCTCTAATTAAAAAAGACTAGTTGGACTGACTAAATCAAACTTGGTGGAAATTGTTTTGCGCCATTATTCGTCGATCAACTTTATGATATAATTTTATGTATCGCATAGGATTAAGAATATTTATATTAGATATATATATATACTCGTTGGAAATGTAGATAACCAAATATCCTTGACCGGTACACCATTTGGAAAACTGGGATTCAGCCTTCAGCTAACGGGGGTGTCACCCAGCCGTATTTTTCGTGAGTCTTGACTAGACTCTTGAAAGATTCTTCAGCAGATCGTCGATTAAATTCTTTATTAGTCTTTGGTTTTCTTGCAACTCGGCCCTGTGCATCAAAAAACAATCGTATTAGTATAAATTGGAAAAAATGCCATGAAATTCGGACGCATAAAAGAAAGTGCAAAGGCAGTACCTGACCCTTCACAAGGCTTGCTGCAAATTGTGTTATCACAGCCTCAATAGTATAAGCACTTGCCCATCCTCTAGGTGTAAGTAGTTCCATACAAATGGCTCCACCTTCCATCACAAATCCTTTCTCTATGCGCGGAGAAATAACTCTCATAAATGGAGGTGCAAAGGGAAAATTTTCTGGAAAGATGACGTGCAAGAGAATGTGAGGTATTGCAAGTTCCCTCATATCAGCCGCAAGTTCACTCTCTAGGTCAATCTTATGCAGTCTAATGTGCCACTCGAATAAATTGTCATTAACAAGTTCGGCAGTAAATGTTGAGTCTCCACGGTGCTGAGTTCGCTGAATCTCACTAAACTCTTTCATCAGTCTTCTCAAGCGAACTCCTCTTTCTGGCACATTGAGATTCTGCAAATATTATGTAAATAAACAAAACTGCATAAGTGCATGGTAAAAAATATTGTACATGAACTTGGATTTACTTGAGAGCAGTTTCCATTGGGAGACGTTGATTTTGCTTTAAAGAAGCAGCTAGCATGATTTATTTGACTGGTGCCGGGCTTGTCCAGGGCTGGAGGCTCAGCTGGAGTAACTGCATCTGGCCTGTGATGTCTGGCAAGAAGTCTTCGAGAAGGTGAACTCGTAGAGCTAGGATCAGATGGCTCCTGCTCGCTTATTTTCTCAGACGAACGAAAAAGCTTGCGGAAGGCAGCTACTACCTTCTCCTTGGATCTCGTACTCATGGCTCAGCTTGATATTATCAAGTGACTCGGTTAATCTGCAAATGGAGAATGAAAAAGTCAAGGTGGGTGCAAGTCAATAAAAGCATAAGCAGCACAGCTCTTCTTGTTCTTTGTGCAGTGAAAAAGAGAAGGGAAGGCAAGAGAAAAGCTGGCGAAAGAGAGAGATAGAGAGAGAGAGAGAGAGCGAGAGCGCGCGAGCCAGAGAGTGACGCAGAGACAGTGTGACAAAGAAACGGTCGACGGTTCATGCCCTCGTGCTAGTCGTGCTCTGCATCGACACGCATAGATCAGAGGCACAACAATGAAGCCAGTCAAAATATATGAGTAAAATACAAGAATGCAGACGTATACATGTATACCTATGCCCGGCCGTTGCTGTTATTGTTGTTCTTCGCTAGCCTCATCGCCCGTTATTCGCTACAGCCTCGGCACATATATGATATGCGCCTATAGCCAGTAGACAGCTAGATATAGATATGTATGTGTACAACAACTCGTCTAATAGACAAATGTTGGAAACTCTCTCTCTCTCTTGTCACTTGTCACTGTACTGCGCTTCACTGCCTGCAGATCAGTGCGCCAACTGCGCTCTCTGTTATAAACTGATGCAGCTTCGCGACTGCCTACTCGCATCGCAGCCTATACTATACTATAGCAATATCAAAGCTGCCAAACATACGCGAGAGGCAGACGTGAGCTTGCTGAGCCCAGCATAGCGCTGCTCCGAAAGACGAAGACTGACTATATCTATTATACTTACTTTTGTCTTTCCCGTCGCGCGTGTATAGGGTGCGGGCCCATGGTAGAACGAAAATCCGAAACGGATTATCCGGAATGGCGTTGGCCAATCAGAGCCGTTCCGGTTCCGTATTTAAAAGTTAGGATGAATTTGAATTTGCTCCAAAATTATGAAATGTTAAGATAACTACAGCTACATAGACAATCAATAATACTAATGATTCAATAAAATTCTGTATGATTTAAATATAAAATTAAAAGAACATACAAATTATTTATGTATTTAAGTTTATTTAAAATATTTGTGTACCTTCATACAGTCATAACCTCGGCGGTAAGGTATTCTTGCGGAACGTTTTAAACTGAATGGCAACGTCGCATGGTTTTTGACAGTACCGGCCCATATAACCGCTTAAAATCATTCTGGAAAGATATAATTGATGGTATAATATGAGGTGCGCGAAGCGCATTTAGATTTCCTAGTATATTTAAAAGAACTCTTAAAAGTCATTATTAATAGCTTTGTCCCACTGAAAATCTAATGCACCCGTAGTGCAATAGTGCAAAAATGTTCTATCAAGTACTGCCTATAGCGTCTGCAGCATTTTAAGACACATATAATATATGACACATTTTCATTTTGAAAATATCAACAAAGCACCCTTTAAATCCGTATCGATTTCCATATTTTTAATACCCCGTTTCCCATGGACTGTATTTTTTCGGAGCAGACGGTTTTTCTAACCTCAAACCTTACAATTAAATGTTAAAATATTACAAACTGTGCAATAATTGTAGTAGTAACCATAAGTAATCGTTACTTTCTTCAACAAATAATAACTTTTACAGTTGTGCATTGTAAACATGATCTTTTTACAACAATCTGTTCCGAAAAATGTTAGTCCATGGGAAACGGGGTAAGTATATAAAAATCGGAACGGAGAAGGCGCTGATGTGGATGTCGTATACTTTACTTGAAAGAATTAGCATCTGTGATTTGCCAACGCCATTCCGGATAATCCGTTCCGGATTTTCTTATATCGTGGGCCCGCACCCTAGCTGAGACGTTATTTTGCGCAGGCGCGATGAGTTTGGAGCGCGTGATTCAAATAGGTTTTATTATTATTCTACCTATAATGATTGATTGATACTTTTTATATAAAAAAAATCAATGATTTTATTGATACAAAATTTACATCCACGTATAAAAATCTGTAAAAAATTTACTTCATCTTATCCCATGGTACCACGATATAACTCCTCAGACGCTTGGCAGCAAACATTTTCGTTAGTCCTCTTCTCACAAAATAAATCACAATTACCAGAATAGAAAGATATTGCATCCATGCCCACTTTACTTCTTCCCAAAAGCCTGGCTGATAGTTCATCGACTGGGTGACGTAAAAGACTTCTGCTTTTATTCTCACTGGCTCATCTTTGATGAAGCCCAACTTGGGGAACACTCTTAGATTGCCCATTTTACCTGAAACTGGACAAATCAATGGGATGCATCAGCAATGCTTTTTCTGTACGATTATTGCATAATAGACCTGCACTACAAGCTTTGATACGATGCTTACGTAAGCGATTGCTGTTTTCCACCAACAAGTCAGATAACGACAGTGTATTTAGGTCAGTACTGTTATCCTCCAAATGGTAGATTTCATCATGAAGTAGAACATTGTTTTGTCGGAGCATCAAATCTCCAATAAAGTGTAGTTCCTGAACTTCATGTGCCACTGTGTATTCTATCACTGTCATTGCTTCAAGTACTACGTGAATATGCTCCTATTGGAAAGAACAAGAATTCAATTTGGATTTTCTAGGTAAAAATTGTTTCTCATCTTATTGACAATAAGAAGCCTACCTTCAATTCATAATTGAAAAATAATAGCAGCATGAGTGATCTGATAGGTTTACTTGTGAAGAAAACAGCTTCAAAATGAAGCAAATCTTGCAATCCATTTTTATCATTATCCACTTCTTGGATCTATAATTTTAATAAATTTATTTTTTCTAAAAACTTTTAAATATGCATGAAGAATAAGTTTACCTTTACTATGTGACAATCATCTTTAATAGCATTATCTTTATAATGAGTAAATGTGGAGCATATCATGGGATTGGAATTGTCTTGTTCGATCAACAAAAAGTATTTATGCTTGAAATTAACATTTGGTTTCTCCCAGTATGTCCTAGTCCTAATCCAGAACCCTAAAGACAATTGTTTAATTCATTTTTTTAACAATTGAACAAAACAACTTTGCCCATCAAAGTATTAGAGTACTCACCCCCTGCATGATAGACAAAAATTAATGGAGTTACCAGTGTAAATATAACTGCTATTAATATGACTAATGCACTAATGGAACATACTCTTACTCTGTATAAATATTTAATATTGCTAGAATATATATCTAATATTGGCATTTTGTAGTTCCTGGATTATTTTTTTACAGAGAAAAAAACAAACTCTTTCATAGTGCACTGTGTTAGGAACTGTTACCATAGCAACAACCTTTACTCATAAAAAGGCAAAGATGAGAAAAACATAGAGTGGAAATACATGTTGTGGATGTGAATGTGATATGCAATGAAGAAATATAGCTATTTAAATAAAAATTTATTGAAATGTAGTTTATTCCGAAATATAAATCTTTTATTTTACAATTCAAGGCTCAAGTTTATATACTTGTAAGCATTTAAAAAATTAAAATTATGCCTATACTTTAAAATCACAGCAGTTTGTTTACCATTAGTATATATATACAATTTATACGCAGCAAAACTTAAAAAAAATTGAATTTAAAATACATGAAAAAACACATATTGCTTACAAACGTTTCAACTTGAAAAGACATTTTTTGTGATGCATTGCGATAAAAAAGTTGAAATAGACAACAATACGTAAAGACAAATAAAACATTCTCAAACATCCGTACCAAGGGCAACGCCAAGAAAATCTTCAAAACCTATATTAATTGTTCCAGTCATGTCTGTATCCCTTTTCCTGAATTCTTCTGTAAACTTTTGTATTTGAACACATAAAACGATGAATTGATCAACGGTAATGCTGCCTTGTTGATTGCTGTCATATCTTTTGATTAAAAAATTAATGAATTCTGGCTTGAATCTGTAGCCCATTTGAGTAAAAGCTGCAGCAAGTTCTTCTTCTTGAATACTTCCAGAGTTATCATGATCAAAGCCTCTGAAAACACCTAACCATGAGTTGATGTAGTTGAAAAGAGCTTGAAATTCAACGATATCGATAGAGCGCTTATTTTCTTTATCAAACATTCCTGTAGAAAAAAATCAAGAGTTGAAAAGTTTATGTGCAAATACTGATACTGTCCAGGAACAATAAATATAGACTAGTCGTGTAGGCTTACCAATCATTAAACGACAAGCTTTATCAGAAAAAGTTCCTCCTTGACCGTTGGCCAAGACCTTTTGTAATTCTGCAGATGAAATTCTTCCGCTACCATCAGTATCCGACAGAGCAAACCATTGTTGAACTTGAGGATTGATCTGAGATGGGTCTCCTGATCCATAAGACTGCCCCTATAATAGCCACGAGAAAACATTATGAAAATTCATTTTTGTGTTTTAAATTGACATTAAACATGCACTTTTGTAAATATATAGCTATATTAACTTACCGGATAAGCCATAATTACTAGTTCTTGCAGGCAATAATTAACAATCTTCTGACACAAACTATACTTGCTACACTGCCACAGATCGTAGTTAGCTCGTCGGCGGTTAAATACAGACTCGAGGACGCGGTTCTAGAAGAAATCTGCGGGAATGGTTTTATACTGTATAGGAATAACGTTAAGTTAATCCTTTGAGCTATTGGTTATATTAGCGCGCTACAAGGCTAACGACGAATGGTTGATGGTTCTGCAGCGCTTGCCGCCTTCCACGAATCCGCACAGTTCAGGATTCAGGATATAAAGCTATATATACACACACACACACACACACACACACACACACACACACACGCACACACACACACACACACACTGTAGTATAGCATCGTCGTAAAGCAACGCCACTCACCCGCATCAGTCCTACCGAATACATGGCTGCGGCTGGATGCAGGAGCCCAAGCTCAAGGTCCTGCGTCTGTTTGTTTCGGAGATCGGTTTGCAGTAAACATCAAGCCGATGTTGATCGAATTTCGGTAAGTGAAACCAGGTTAAGTTTATACATATATCTTGATATAGATAGCGCACAACACTATACACACACAAAAACACACACAAACGAGTCACGGGATGAGATAAGAATATTTCGTTCCCAATCATCATGTGAAAAATAAAAATATTCTTTCTGCTTTTTCGTTATTGAGAGAGACAGAGACAGACTATATAGCTGCTATACAGCTGTTGTTTCGTCATCTGTTCCAGAGTGTAAGTAAACACTTGGTTGAAAAATGCAAGCAACCGTCTACTGTGCGGGCTTGTGACCGTACCTATATAAGTAATAAAAAAAAATCGGATACACGCCTTCCGCAGAGCATGAGCCGTTACTTGGTATTATCGACTTGTTTTTTATTCCTTTCGTTTACGATTACGCGCCGCCAATGGCAAGCAGAAACTACTTGGATTTTCAATATTTTTCCTTATTGATTTTTGTATTCCTTACAACTATCAATTACACTCGATCTCATGATGACGGGGAAGGTACATACCCATTAACCTATTATTTTTCTTTTTATACTTTTCACGAATTTTGATTTAATTTTTTGTTTACACCTTTCTTATCGCACTTCCACGTTGCACCTAACCTACAATTATACAATACGTACAATATTGTTGATCACAAATTGATGTTTTTTTTTATTTACAGATTACATTTTATGTCGATTGTGCGGAGCTGATTTAGCGGATGCCAAATCAATTATCAATCATCTGAGTCCGCATGCTTCTGTGATAGTTAATCAAACGCTTTTTGAGCGTAAAGGTGTCGAAGTACAACTTTTGAAAAATCCATTGGGCATTAAATTCCAGTCCATTACCTTGTCCAACTCGAAATGCGATCCGGTTCACAATGTAAGTAATAATAAAGCATCAGAGTACTTTTCATATATTTTTATCACAATATATACTTACTTGTGCAAATTATTTGTGTGTTTAGTGGCAGCAAGATTTTAGTTGGTATCCTGGATATGCTTGGAAACCTTGTATATGCAAACACTGCAGAGTTCATCATGGATGGTATTTGATTTAAATTCTTATAATTCAATAACTAGTACTGGATTTTCTTGGCAAAACTATTTTTACACAGTTTTATTTTTGCAGGCTCTTTGAACCAATAGAAACTGTTAATCTCAGTACAAAGCTTCCCTCGGAAAAAGGATTTTTTGTCCTCAACCTGAATAGTTTGTTGAGTGAAAATTGTAAGTATAATCAACAGTCACCTAGATCTCTATTACTGATGCGTGCTGCATCTATCTTGAAATTTAGACAAAATTTGTTTTCTTTCTTCTTCCACCAGTCGCTGACTCTCTGATCGTCGTGCCGAAATCTTACAGAAATTAAAATGGTTGAATTGACCAAAGAACAGGAAGAATTCCTTCAGGAATGTCAAGAAGAATTTCAAGATCGTTTTACTGAGAAGGACCAAGATTTTATGAAAGTGAAATCGGGAGAGCCCAAGAAACCGCCAATCGTGGATCCTTGGTACAATACGCAACAGAGTTCTAGAAACAATTATTCACGTCAAAATCATGGACGGGATAGACGCAATCGTGACAGAGACAGGGACAGAGGAAGAGGAGATAGAGATAGATATGGAGATAGGGATAGATACGGAGCTGACAGAGGCAGAGGTGACAGAGGTGACAGGGATAGAGAAAGTCGTTACGCGGGTGGCGGAAGAAATCAGTATCGACAGTACAGGCCGTATTGTTGACGGGGATTCAAACGAATAACGATATTTTGTGATATGAAAAAATGAGGAGAAATGAAAATTTGATAAACTTGGATAATAAAGATTTTTACAGATTGAAAAAAAAACGCTGTTTCACTTGTTAAAATATGCATAACATGTGTATTATTTTAAGCATTTGATGACTTACAACAACTCTATATACAGACATAATAATAATAATAATAATAATAATAATAATAATAATAATAATAATATGTGTAGAAAAATTAACCGGTTCCCTTAATTAATTTTTGTAAAAAACGTTATATACTTTATTTTCACAAAAAAACTTGGAAATCTTGTAGCAAGACTCTCTCAAACTAGAGTTATGTATTTTTCAAGTTATATTATGCATTCGATAATCCATTCAGTCATCTTGAATTTTCATTGAAAACTTCAGTACACCTCAGTTGGTACTGCCCACTTGTATAATAAACTAGATCTAATAAAACAGTCTCCTTTACATATTAGAACTAGGGTTCGTTTTTACAAAATTTTACAATCATATTTACATTAGAATGATTTACAATGTCAAATAAAACTCTTGGCATACTCTTGATAATAACCGTTGATAAAACGTAGTTATATCATCGTCTGCGACGACAGTTACCGCTAATATTTACAAGATACAGATCTTATTAGATATTAAGCGATGGAAAAACGTATAGGATTAAATAAAAAGTTATTTGAGTCTGGGCCCGAGCGCGCGCGCGTCATTAGTCGAAAATGACGTCGCAATTGCGCAAAACGCAGGTATTAGACTTTTGATTGAGTACTGCTGCTACCGAGTAGCCGCCGGAACCCCTTTCGATAATAGCGAGTATTCGCGAATGAATACGTTGCCGTTGCCGACCTGCAGCTCCATAATTTGTCCGTAGATGCTTGGCTCGAGGGGGGAGGAGGGGGATTAGTCTTAGAATGGCGGGCAATTGACTCCAGGATGCAGAAACTGGCATTTATCGCCGACACGGCAATATCCGTTTTTGGAAAACTGCCTACACACCGGTGGCTGCTTGCCGTTACCCCTCCATCCACCTCTCCAGGGCATACCCCTCGGAGGTCCACCTCTAAACCAGCCGGGACCACCTCGTCCTCGGTTGCCGTGCATCGGCGGTCCTCTCGGGCCCTGATACGGCGGCGGTCCTCCAGGTCCACCGGGTGGTCCGTACATTCCAGGCCCGGGCGGTGGTCCCTGGAAGTTGTTGTAACCCATATCGTCGGGTCCCATCATGTATCCGTCTTGGTTGTACATCTGGGGTCCTCCCATCATTCCCGGTGGGCCCATCGAGCCAACTCCAGCCGAGTCCATTCCCTGAGAGTAATTCGAGGACATGCCTTGCATGGGCGCAGCTACTGCGGGGTCCGGCACCACGATCTTTCCGTCTCCGGTTCTCCCCCCGCCGCCGCCGCCGCCACCGCCGCCGCCGCCGCTGACACCGCTCGCCACGGGCAGGCCGCTCGTCATGTCAGGAGCGACGACCGGCGGTATCGAGTTCATTTGCGGGACCAAGCCCGTTACAGACGGCTGTCCGCCAATTGGCGGCAGCATTCCCGGCTGATGATGCGGATGCGCATGCTGATTGGGTCGGAATGACTGGAAGTACGAGTTGGGCATTATGGTCGAGGGTGCGGGCAATTGTGGCTTGGGCTCCGGCCACGGAACGCCGGTGAAGTCTTTTTCGCTGTCCTTGTTGCCGGTTAGGTCGTCCAATGGAATGACTTTTGGTTCCATGTAAATTGGATGTCGCTCCTCGTCGGGCTCCGCAGGAGAGTCGGGTATCCTAAAATGCGAGCAAGATTAATTAGTTATCATTATTACAGTCTCGAGATGAGCGTCGTTGATCCAAGGTATACATACATGCTGCGATTGAAGTAGAGAGCCTGGAGAATTCCCTTCTCTCGCGCGTACTGGATATCCTTCTCCCTACTTTCCTTGCCAGGTTCAACGAGAGGCGGAGGAAGATCGATCGGTATCAAGGCCTTCCAAATCGTTTTCTCCTCCATCGTGTCTTCGCTGCCTGTAGACGAAAAAAATCTCGTTTAAAAATCGATCCGAAAGAAATGGAAATGAAAAAATTGCGGTTCCGGTCAATCCAAACTTACTTAATTTCCTAGCCATCTGGAATGCTTCTCGCTCGTTCTGCTTCTCCATTTGTTTCATGTCGGTGAACGTTTTCGTAACGTTGACGCGCTCGGTCTCGTCGAGCTCGAAGTATCGTATCGCCTCCAAATCGGTCTTCCATTTCAGACTCTTCTTTGGTCCCCTGCGTTTCTGCAGCAACAGCACGCTCTTGAGAACTCCGATCGGCCGATTTGCCAGAGTCGCCTGTTCTTCCCTCCTGAGAGCCTCGGTGACCGCGGCCGCGGGATCGTCCGGCGAATTCGGACCCTTCATATCGTCGAAACTGTCCTCTGGCGTAGGAGCTGCGCAAGAGACAATCGATCGTTAGTAAAAAAAAAAAAAAAAAAAAATAATAAATAAATAAATAAAATCGCCACAAAGGAAAAAGGAACCAAAAAAATCTCGAATCGAACTTACTTCTACTGCCCTCGTCGTTGTCATTCTCGTCGTCGTCCTTCCTCTCCTTCTTGACAGCCTCATCCGCATCGTTGGCCTTGTCGTCTTGGGCCTCGGACCCTTTTATCTTATCGTCCTCGTCGGTCTCCAACGTGTCCTGATAAAACTTGAAAGTCGGCTTGACAGCCAGCTTGTCATCGGCGGCGGCGGCATCTTTGCCGGTGTGCGTAGGCGAGGTGACTGGCGAGGAAACCGGCGAAGAGCTGGCCTGATCGTTGGCCGTTCCGTTGTCCGCCAATTTTTTCGGATCCGTCGGCCCGTCTTTCGTGATCGAAGTTCGCCGTTTCCTTTTGCGCGGCTCTTTGCTTTTCGTGGAAGCCGTGAGCGCGTCCATAAACATATCGCTTTCTTGCAGAAGAATCACTAAAACAAAATAGAGAGAAACACATTGTTGTTGCATCATATGGTGTGGCTAATGATAACGATTACTATTGTAATGTATTATATTATAAAGTTGAAAAATCGGTGAACAGTCTTATTTGAATTGTTTTTCGAGAGCGATTGGTGCAAAGTTACAAGTTCCTGAAAATAATGCTAAACAAACAAAACATACAGGTATAAATCAACTGGTATAAAACAGCAATATCCAGCTGCATAAGCTTGCAACATCACCCAAGTAGTTTTTCGAGTGCATGATCCTAAATAATATACGGGGAGGCAACGGAACCTGCGATTTTTCCTTGAATAAATTACGCTCAATTAAATCATATAGCTTTCCACATTTCAAAAAAAAAAAAAAAAAAAAAAAAAAAAAAAAATGATTCAGCATCATCATTGTCGCCCCAGCTGAAATCCGCAACCGCAAAAGCGCATAGGGAAAGCGAGGGAGAGAAAAGCGCGGCGTTTCATATCGCGGGGAGCGTAGGCGCGCATGATATAGAAATGGAGGTCGACAGACCGTCGTAAAAACATTGAGCCTCCGTCGTTGGTCCGCTGCTGCTGCAGTTGTGCCTCTGCGCTGCTGCCGCCACCGCCGCTTCCCCTCTCCTATATACGCCCTGATGGCGTACAAGCGACGAGAAACAGCGTTGCGCCCCCACTCTCCGCACTTGGGACGAGATATATGAATCAGCCGGATCCACTTGCGCGCGCAACCAGCGCCGACGTTCGACATCAAGTCCCAATAGTAACATGAATTTTGTTTGTTCTTTTTTTTTTTACTAATTTTTTTCTACGTGTCACTAGGTTGAGCGAGAAATATATTGAATACCGGATTGAGAGAGAGAAAAAAAAAATTTCGTATCGTTACGTCCGAGTCGAGAGAAGCTATATTACGCGCTCGGCTTTTTGCCTTTTGAAATATATCTAGCTTGCAAATGAACTTGATGATATATCGCACGTGTGCACCGACGTTAATAAATAGGTACTTGGTAATCGATCAAGACACTGCGCGTGAAATTCGGTTGCGTATGGCTTGGCGCTTTTCGAACGACTCGTTTGTCATTGTAATAGAAACTTTATAGGAATGATCGTGTCCAACGCAAATTTCTATTCTCTTGGGTAATTTCAGTCGATTTCTTTTAATAAATCTACTTAGAGCGCAAGACGCGTTAACTAGGAATATTTTAACTGCGGCCGATAGACAGGAAAAGGACGTGTATATGTATGATGAACTATCAAATTCTTGTATCATCACTTTCACTTGTATAGTATGAACAAATGAATCTAACGCGTACTTGTTGCAAATTCGAATGCATCGTTATACACAAGGTTATCACTTGTAGATACGCGAGGATATATCGCGTTTTCGCTTCTGTGCATAAAATTATCGCGTAATTCTCGTATAGATTATACAATTTCTCAGAGATTGAACTACAACACCATTACGAGCGTATGCGACTAGTTGCAATTAATTCGAGAGAAAAAAACCTTTATACAGACAAATATCTTTCTATTACCGAGAGCATGGAAATCTGGATGGACTCGAGTTTTTCAATTTTTCATTTGCTTCATTTTTATCGTTTTTCGCTTGTGCATATGTGCAATTTATTTGTTTGCCTCTAAGAGCAATATATATATATATGCGTGTGTATAAATGTACATCTATACATATGGAATAGAAACCCAAAAATTAAATGTGTTTTTTTTCCAGATTTCTGATAGTTTATTGAATAGCTTTAAAAGGGCATACATATACAAGGGATTAAAAATGGGTATATAGACAAAAATTTGCTCGTTGGTGCCTTACCTAAATATACGATTACCGCTCAAACGTTGGAAAATATTTAAGTATCTTTGAAAAAATTTTCGCGCACGCTCATTCACACTTCAATTCCATTACGACGTTACTTTAGAGTTCATTTTCTTTTACTATTATCAATTTTCATCAAGAAAATATGCACAATGTTCGTTTTTAATTATTGTTGTTATCGGATGTTACCTGCTGGATCTTGCTCACTTTTCTAAAATTGATGCGGCAAAGTTCCATGCGGTCTTCTTTCTTCTTATAAGCTCTCAAGAAAATTTCCTTGACAACTGACAACATTGCGTAGAAAACGAATAATTACCACTAGTTATTGTCCTAAACAATTCAGAGGAACTAATACCGTAATAGGATACTATTTTAGGTAAAAACTTGACAATTATAAATATATATATATATATATATATGTATATAGTAAATGAAAAATATTAGAATGGAGTAAAAATTTCAAGCCTGCAAGAATTATTAAATTATTATATTATTTGCATTAATTATTATATTAATGCACTGCCAGATAAGTGTATTGAATGTGGCAAGTAAAGTAAAGGAAACTGTAACTTTGCACCAATCGCTCTGGAGACTGCCCACCTGCAAACTCAATATCCAGATGTTAGAACTAGTACATCTAACATACATTGTGATCAACCAATATTCAAAAGATTATTCTAAAATTAATGAGCAATAGAAAAATGTTTGGATGTATATTTTTCATACACTCTATGAATATCAGTTGATTGATCAGTTGTTAAACTGCGGGAAAACGTTAAACTTTCAAGTATTGGAAACTCGATTGTTTCATAAGTAGTATTTACTAGTAGAAATTGTGCAAATGATTAAAACTTGACGTTATTTCAAGTAAAATAGAAAAAATATCAAAGAATTATACGTACACTTTGGTTTTGCTGGAATAAGTTTGATTCCTCCTTTCTTTTCGTCACCTGGTGGCGTTGTAGGTGGATCTAATGCAAGCTTGGCTTTCTTTTCTGCTAATGAAACAGTGTCCCTCAGCGGAGATGATCTCTTCAATGGTATTTTTGGAGGTAATACTTTTTTATCGATTACAAGAGATTTTTTCGCACCTCTTGGAGGTGGAGGTTTAATCTCTTCTTCTAGACCCACAGATCTGAACTTGGAATTAAAAGTCTTGACAGTTTTAGGTCTTGGTTCTTGAGAATTTTTCCTATTTTCAATAGATATTGAAATGTTTTTCTTCTCAGGAATCGTTGCAATTTTCTTGGGCTCTATTTTGTCTTTATTTTCCTTAAAACTATCCTTGGAATCAGTTGAAGACTTCCTACTTGGAGAATCTCCCGGCTTTTCATCGTCAGCCTTCTTCTTGGGAATTTTTCCCATTTTTGTACTGAAAGCTTGTTGATTCTGTAGTTTTTCCAGCGTTGCCTTATCCTTTTCAGCTTGATCCTTCTTCAATTTATCCTTTTCTTTATCTCGTTCAGTTCTGGATTTACTGCTTGAACTCTTGGATGAACTACTAGAGTGATGTTTATCCTTGTCCTTATCCTTATCCTTGGAAGACTTGTCTTTGGAACTGCTACTGCTTTTTGAGCTTGAACGATGAGAGCCAGATCGATGAGAACTGGAACTGTGTTTGCTTGAACTGGAGCTGTGTTTGCTGGAACCTTTAGAAGACTGACCACTACTTTTTTTATCAGAACTCGAACTACCGCTGCTACTAACACTTTTCTTATCGTCCTTTTTATCGCGATTTTCCTTATCACTAGTTGACCTACTACTACTACTACCAACACTGTTTGAGTTTTTTTCATGAACATTTTCGGTTTCAATCGCGTCTTTAGAGCTATTTGCATTATCTCTCACTTCACTCGAGGCACCATTTAACGTTTCACCTACAGTACTTTTTTGGTCTGTAGTAGCTTCACTTTTTTCAATAGTCCTATCTGTTTCATCTTCTGTAGGAAGCACATCATCTCCAACATCGCCATTAATGTCTGTACTTGTACTATTTGCACTTATAAGATTAATATTAGCAGCATCTGTTTGAACCTGCGTTAAAACTTGTTTACCATCGCGTATCGTAATTCTATACACTGACGGCGGAGATGCCGTTGTCGATACTGTCGGTGGTTTATCGAGAGCTATGACAGATGTCGGGGATTTCTGAACTGGGCTAGTTTTAATTTGTTGTTGCTGATCTTGGGTAGGCGGTTGGGTAGTTGGAAAACTCTGAGCAACTGGGAAATCACTTGATTGAACTGTCACAGCATTTTCACTATCAATGTTTTGACTAGCAACAGGGGTAATACTTGCATTGGGTTGTAACGATTGAACAGAATTTTGAGGAAAAGACGAAAGAGCTTGACTTGCCCCTACTGGCACAGCTTCACCTTTAACCATTTTTAGCCATTGCTCCACAAGGCGACTGGCCAATGTCCGTACACCTTGATGACTACCTTCCTTTGATAAACCTTTAATTAATTTAGGACAATTATTACTTTTTAAGCGTTCAATATCAACCGGACAAAGTAACAAAAGTTCTAGTAATTCTTGAATTAGAGCCCAATTTTTGGCCAGGATGCCATCAGTAAGCCACATGTGAATAAGGTTCCAGCCTCCTGCAGTCATGAACCTTAAAACAAAACAAAAAAAAATTGTTGTGATTGAGAAAAATTGCAAGTCACATATTGTGATAAGAAATTAAAAACAACTCGGAGGAAGGCAACTCTCCAACAAGGCATTTATCACACTTGTGTGAAAAAAAGTAAAAATGGCAAAATAAAAAGTAATGTATAAATATCAACTTACCGGCTGAGGAGTTCAGGAGTTGTACATTTGAGAATTTGAATGTAAATGCATTTAGAAACAAGTTTTTTGGAAAACTTGGTCATGAGGTTTGCCAAACGACTGACTTCATCCTTGCTCTTGATGCCTCCATTTGGTCCCAGGAGGACACTTAGGCACCTAAGTAGTGATAATGGATCTATGCGTGGCTGTAACAGACAAGAAATAATTATGGGTTAATAAATTGATTAATGAATAAACAAATCTCAACAGTGCGGTATATATACCGAATTTTTTTTAATTTGTATTCGTAAAAATTTCTAATCACTTGAGCAAATTTACATGACAACACAGAGCCTCGCCGAGCCTGTTGAGATAATTGATAAAGAGCAGACTATTACGCGACAGCCGACCGCGGACCACAACGCAAGTGCATAACGGCGGCGCTGTTGGCGATATCGGAGCGGAAAAAGAACGCCGAACGCGCCCTCTATAGTCGAATTGCAAAAGGTATATAATGAATGATGACGACAGACGATTGAAGAAGGAAAATGGAGCAACAAATATTCAAGTGCCAGGAGGGCCATAAATTTCCAAGTCTAGTGAGCGATATACAGACAAACGCATGATCCGGATATATCCCGCGTTCGCGATAGCAGTAAAAGAAAGAAATATGTAAATAAATTGTTCATTACAAGAAATGATAAACTTACCATGATTGCTAAGTTAATAAATAATCCCCTTGGTAAACTCAAGACATATCGCCAGCGATAACGCTATCCTGAACTCTGCAATGAAAGAGCAAAAAATACGTTCCAAGTTTACATAATAGAAGCAACTGCGTGGCGATCGACGCCATTTTCTCTCAGCGGCAGCAGCACGATTGCATGATCCTCTATATTCTTGTTATCGTATAATATACGGTATATCGTCTTGTCAATTATTCAAAACCTATGCGGTGTCTCGCTAAAGTCTCGTTATGACAGCGATAAAAAATACGAAAGCTACGTCGTATGCAGTAGAGCAAGAGTTACACTCTCCTTTGCGCAGTCTTTATCGATCCATACGGCGGAGAAAGAGCTAGCGCGCGGCGGCACAATTGCGTGCTGCTTATTTGTTGAAAAACAATTGAACTTTCGACGAATAATTGTTATACAGCGGCGCTATAGATGCGTGAGCTCGACAAAACGTGGGATAAAATAAGAAGAGATTATGGTAAATATACAAGCTCTCGTAAATGTATCAAGTATGTGGGTGTGCGTAAGAGAGAGAGAGAAAGAGAGAGAAAGATATAGGTAGAGCCAGCAGTGGTAAGTAGCAACAGCAGCAGCAGCGTGGACCAGCTCGAGACGGCCGACTGGCTCAGCTCGGCACGCTTTCCGCTGGCGCACGACTGTGGCGGCTGTCTAAACTGCGCACTGACCTACTGCGCAACTGGATGCCTCGGCCCATTGGCCAATAGCAGCTCTCGCAGCTATCCCTGCCTACCCTCTCTCTCAATTTCCCACCCGCAACGTCAGCAAACTATTTTTAGCCTTCTCTGTCTGTCTGTCTGTCTCTCTCTCTCTATCTCTCTCTGTCTCGCATGCACTTGATTTTTTTTTCTTTTCAATGAAATCTAGGTTTTTTTTTCGCGCACTTGCAAACTCGAAAGAACAACAATTTTTACTTTCGCTGATATAGAGGATGATGCCTGTCTGCGCGCTGCGGGCCTCTTTTTTCTCGAGAGAGAAATTTTAGAACTGGAATATCCACTCACATTTTTTTACTAAAAATATACGATTTTCTATCTTAACGATATCTCTCTCTCCTTTTTAGCGAAATAATTGTGGTCACAAAGGTAAACAAGGTGTTGTGGTAAATATGCGAATAAAATGCGATGCGATGATGAGCAGCGAGGCCGCGTCGCCAAGATCGAACGGCATATGCGTGTGAAAATGGCGGCGGCTCCAACGACGAGAAACTGCGTCAGCCGGAATTTTTCCTTCTTCTCCTCGGGCTGCTGCTGCTGCTCCACGTCATCTTCCTATCGATATATAGCTACAGAATTGCAATCAACAGAGACAATTCAAGACAATAAGAAGTAGCCACGCGCTGCTGCTGCAACACCAGACAAAAGCCAGAGATGTAAATTTTCCGACATTCGACGGGTTATAACTTGTATATGATTTTTTCGGAGCTCTGAATAATGTATACACACAACTACTTATCTCGCGCGGATTATTAAAATCTGAGAAAAAAATTTAGTCCTTCTCACCTAATACGTAAACCAAGAGTCGTCAGCGAACCGCAAAAATTTCGAGCAAATTTATCGAGGCTTTTCTCTAGAGAAACGCGAATTGTGATGGCGAAGCGCGCGCGCGAGAACGGAAGTACAGCCTCGCCTCGCCTTTCTGGCTTTCTTTGTGGCCGCAGTCGTTCGTCTGTTCGACGCACCGCGGCAGTCAATTTTCTTATAAATTTGATCCACGCAGTCGCTGTGACCGCGCGCCAGTCGCGCTACCACCCAATACCCATACGCACCTCTGATGATTACAATTCGCTCTGGATTACTATATGGATATTTGAAAAAATATAAGCTCTTGAGGTTCTATACTTGTTTTTCTTTGTTTATTTTTTGTTTTTCTTTGAAATCGGCTATTAATTTTTATCGTTACGTTAAGAAGGTTGAGATTTTTCGATGCAGTCTATTATGTCTCAATTTGACTTACGTCGTATACCGCGCTTAATACGAAACAATAGATTATAATATAGGCTGAAACGTCAATTCGTAAATCGATGAACATAAATTTGTTATAAATTGACGCAAGTCTATATATGTTGGTAATACCCATAGAACTGCTATATCTCTTTGCAAAGGTGTTTTTTTCTCGTCGAGTCTATCCAATTTTATTAATATGCATATTATTATTTATCCAACGCAAAATGTTAATTCGAGTGACAATGTAAAATATCTATATTATTATAATAAACGCTCTTTTTTATATCTATTTAAAAAATTTCTTGTGTTTAAATCTCGCGCCGTAACTTGACTGCATCGCTCGCGAATTTGGGAAACTCGTTGCCTATATCTCCATCTGACGTTCTGGTTCTTGTTATAGTCTGATATATATGTATTACATATATCTACAGCGATTTTACCGGCAAAACTGTGCTATTGAAATTATTTTCTGCGTTTATGTACACAATGTGAAAATGAGCTGATATATAATATCCAGATTTGTTTCAGTCCCGATTCCGAAATAGTTCACCCGGACAAAATGTCTACTTTTATTTTTATTTTTTGTCTTGTGCTGGAGACTCTTTTTCTCAACACTTTTACTGACGCAGTAAAAAGTAGCAATGTTGATGCCAAGAAAACAATTGTTTGGGGTCCAGGCTTGACTCCCGAAAGTATTACTTTGAGAGCCAGATATATTTTTCTGCAACTTGTTGACAAGGAAGGCAAAAAGTTTGTATACCCTTTTCTCGACCCTTTTGATAATTGCACCTTAAAAAATTTTTTTATGTATCATTGTATTATAATGATTACAAATTAGTATTACAGAGTCTGTGGGAAAAAGTATAGTTTCAGCTCAGATAAAAGGTGAAACTATTCAAGGCACACCTTGTCATATCTGGACACAAATTTTCGATTGCAAGGATGGCAGTTTCATTGTCCGTTACAGAACTTACAATACTTGTTTTCATTTGCGAATTGTTCTCCAAGTAAAAGATCAAAAACTACCTATAACACATTCTCAATTCGTAGGTAAATCTAGCTTTTATTAATTAAAAATTCATTTTAATTAATCATGTCAAAATTTGAGAATAATGTGTTTTTGTCGCAAAAAATCAGGACCAGTCTATGAAGAGGAATGCAACTGTCCACATCCATCAGTAGATACATGGCTTCATCAAAACAACTGCCGTCAGAATTATACCCAAATTTTGAAAGATCTTGAATTATTTCCTACAGTAAATTTTGATAGTCTACGAAATAAAATCATTGATAGATACAATAAGCCAAACAGTGTCAGCATTTGTCACTATGTCATCAAGTCGAACCAAGTACATTTTACATCATGTTTTTTAATTTGAATAAATTGCAACAAGGATTTTTTATTTTTTTTTTTTTATCTCTAGATATACAGGCATTGTTATGGACAACATGTTGGATTTAAAATATTTAGTGATGCAATCTTGCTATCGTTAGCAAGAAAGATAAAATTACCAGATGTTGAATTCTTTATGAATTTAGGAGACTGGCCACTTGTTCCTAAAAACAAGGAAATTCATCCAATTTTTTCTTGGTGTGGTTCAGATGATTCTCATGACATTGTTCTTCCAACATATGATATTACCCAGTCATCTATGGAAGCAATGGGAAAGTATGGTATTCTTATGTATTCATCATTTTAATACTGAATATTCAAGGCTCAATATTATTATTTTCTATATAGAGTGATGCTGGACATGCTATCTGTTCAAGGAAGTACAACAGCAGATTTATGGGACAAGAAAATTGAAAAAATGTTTTGGAGAGGAAGAGATGCACGAAGGGAGAGACTGGATTTGATAGATATAGCAAGAAAACATCCTGAGCTGTTTAATGCATCTATAACAAACTTTTTCTTCTTTAGAAATGAAATCGAAAAATATGGTCCTGAACAAAAACATGTATCATTTTTCGATTTTTTCAAGGTAATTCGACAAGAGAATAAAAATATAATTATTTATAAATACTCAACATTTTATTTACATAAAGAAAAAAAAAATTTTTTTTTAGTATAAATATCAACTTAACATTGATGGAGTGGTAGCTGCTTATAGATTTCCTTATCTACTTGTTGGTGATTCTGTAGTCTTCAAACAAGATTCAAAATACTATGAGTTTTTTTATCAAAATCTTGAAGCTGGTAAGCACTTTATACCTGTTAAACAGGATTTATCAGATTTGGTTCAAAAACTTGAGTGGGCCATGGAAAATGATGATCAAGTTTATAAAATAAGCAGAGAAGCAAGACAATATGCAAGAGATAATTTGATGCCACAAGATATATTTTGTTACCATGTTAGCTTAATTAATGTAAGAACTTGAATTTTTAATATGTGCATTTAAAGATACTTTTGTAAAAAAATTAAATTTTACAAATTTTCTAGGAATGGAGTAAACGAATAAAAAGTCAAGTTCAAGTATTGCCCAAAATGGAACAAGTTTCACAACCAGAACATAAATGTGAGTGTACCAATAATGTAAAAGATGGCAAAGACGAGCTTTAAATTCATACAAGTAATTTTATAAACGATATTTATTGCAACAATGATGTGCATGGTGCTTGGTATTCAACAAAAAAGTGATACTTTTATAATATCTAGAGCAGTTTTATTTTTTTTTATATTCAATTATATATATTAAAGACATGTACACTGTTCTGTCTACCCAATTAGAAAATTAGAGAGTCGAATTATATGTTAGGAATAATTATAAAATTCATTCCCATTAACTTTATTTTACAGCATCATTCATTACGATCATCCTATGTACCGTTATGCTAAAATGTATATAAAAAAATCAAGATTTACTAGAATATATTTGTATTGATTCAATAAATGTATACACATTTCATTTCATTTCATATAATGATTTTTCAAATTCTAGACAAAATTGAAATTTCACTATATAAGCAAGATTGACGGTAAATAAAAATTCTGCTAAATCTGCAATGACGAAAAATTTCAAATCATTAGGAGAGCCTGCGGCAATCAAACTGTATTTTAAAATATCCATGTTATCAAATAAGTCATATAATTCCTTATAAAATCAAATTGGATTTTGGTTCGATGATTAATTGCGTCAATAGAATGCTTTCCCTCTCTGTTTCACTGAGGTGGTGGTGGTGGTTGATAACCATAGCCTGCATACTGATTAGGAGGAGGACCTTGAGGACCAGGTGGTGGTGGCATGTGACTTGCTGGTGGTCTTGGTGGATATTGGCCATATCCTTGACCACCAGGTGGTGGAGGATAATTCTGAGGAGGATATTGTGGGTGACCATAATGCTGACCCGGTTGAGGAGGATGAGGTGGATAACCTTGGGGCTGTCCACCTGGTGGTCCTGGTGGCACATATGTTTGGGCTGTTGTTGGATGCGATTGTTGAGGTGGTGGTGGTCCATAAGTATTCGGAGGTTGAGGCTGTGATTGAGGAGGTCCTCCAGGGCCTTGTGGTGGTGGTGGGCCAGTGGGTGGTTGGAAACCACCTGTTGGTGCAGGACTAGGAGACTGCTGTTGCTGTTGTTGTTGCTGCTGCTGTTGTGGTTGCTGTGGTGGTTGTGGTTGCTGCTGCTGCTGCTGAGATTGAGGTGGCGTTTGTGAAGGAGGAGCTTGTTGAGGAGACTGGTGGGGAGATGGATGCGGTGACTGATGTGGAGGTGGAGCTTGATGTGGATGAGGTAGATGAGTAGGCTGATGAGATGGATGTGAGGATGGGAGAGTTGACTGCTGCTGGTGTGGCGATGGATGAGGGGGTTGATGAGATGAGGGTGGTGGTGGTGGTGCTGGATGTGTCGGTTGGTGAGATGGATGAACAGGATTGCCCCAGTTTGGAGGTTGTGGTGGCTGAGAATAATTTCCTTGTTGTTGAGATGATGGGGGAGGAGCACTATTTGGAGTAATAGTTTGTGTAGCAGCAGATGGAGTACTCGCAGGAGCGCCATATTGCGTTGGCCCACTACCAGCAGGACCTGCTGGAGTTGGTTGGTTCCCATAAGCTTGTTGTTGTTGTTGTTGAGGAGGTTGGGGATTTGATGTTGGAGGCGGGTATTGCTGTTGCGGTGGTTGGGGATTTGATGTTGGAGGAGGGTAGGGCTGTTGTGGTTGTTGGGGATTTGATGTTGGAGGAGGGTATTGCTGTTGTGGTGGTACATTGTTTGGTGGATAATTTCCAGATTGGGAATTTGGATTATATGCATTTTGTGGAGGTGGCTGCTGTGAAGGTGGCTGTTGATAATTTGGTTGCGGACTTGGACTCGCATACTGTCCAGGTGGTTGCTGTTGCTGCTGTTGCTGCTGTTGTCCTGCAGTGGGTGGGAAATTTTGCTGAGCAGCATTAGCTGGAGGATAGCCTTGCTGATTGGGTGGTGGTGGTGGTCCGTATCCTGCAGGAGGCTGGTTGGCATTGGGCGGAGGATAGCCCCCAGGCTGTGGGCCATAGTTACTCACTGTTGTTGGAGGTGGTCCATAATTTGGTTGATTTGGAGTAGGATAGCCTTGTGGTTGTGGTGCATTTGGTGGACCATATTGGTTTGGTTGACCTGGCCCATAATTGTTGCCTTGAGGTCCTTGATAATTTCCTTGAGGGCCTTGATGATTACCATAAGGTGGATGATAACCTTGTTGAGGAGTTTGTTGAGGTGGATATCCCTGTTGGTTCCCCCTGTACTGTTGTGGAGCAGGCCCTGTAGGAGGTCCTAACAAGAAAAAAAAATTTTTTTGAGCTCAACTGCATCAAAGTCTTTTTCTAGAAATATAAACAATAGACTTACGGTTGATGCCTGGTCCTTGTCCAGGTATTACAGGTCCTCTGTAACCAGCTTGCGGCATAGGCTGTCCCTGATTAAAGCCAGCCATAGGCAATGGTTGCTGCGAGTTAGGAGGTATTTCACCACCAGGACCAGGTGGAGCTGGAACATTGGGAGGCCCTTGAGGTGCCATCATGGCATTATGCTGAGGTCCGTTGGCTATGGCTTGTGGTGCCTAAAATAAGCAAGTTACACACACAAGTTAACACCAAGTTGACTTGAATAGAGTAGTAGTATAAGTGGAAAACTTGCCGGAAGCAGAGCTTGAATGTTTTGATTTGCATCTGCGATAGATGCCAAGTATACCAAATTTCTGTGAAGCATCTGTTGGTATCTGAAACAGGATTGCGCCAATGCATAAGAAAGCACAGAAGGAATGTGTGGAAAAAAATTAAATGAAACTCAAGTGTCAGTACTAACTGGATGCATTCTTGAGATTTTCCCTTATTTTGGTAATCCTGTATAGTCTGTATAAGATGACTATTTTCATCCAGCATCTGAGAACAAGTATAAACAATATAAGAATTGTTGGGATCAATTGTTTCAAGGTTAGAAACGCAGCACAAATCTTGACACGTACTTTTTGTATTTGAGCAGGCGTTGGAGGTGGTCTACCTCGCTGGGCATACGTGACAGACATTTTCGGAAAACCGAAGTATAATAAAACACAGCAATAACACTAGATTTATGTTAATGCAAAAAGCTCAACTGTGCGAGACCTCGACTCGATCACTTGCTGCTGATGAATAATCATCAATCGGCGACATTTAACTTGGTAATAATTCGTTGCTCGCGTGCAAAGTCTGTCAAATGTAGATCAAATTCCTTAAAAATGTCTATAATGCTCAAAATTTTGTGTATATAGGTTTACGTTGTGGCGGCGGCGGCTTTCATATATATAGCTTTATATGCTCATGGTCCGCGTATTCGCAAAGCGACTTGGGGGAGAGCGTTGGAGCAGTATAATTTTCGTGCGGCACTTCTCGTGGCTTTTACGAATGCACAGCTGGACTAGGCACCTGCGCCCTCTACAAATAGTGTATACCTATATATATCGAAATTTGAAAAATACGGTTGCAGCGCAGCCTGCAGCAGGACGAGGACGTTGATGGCTTGAGCGGGAATAGGTAGGTATTACAGCGTGCAGGATCGGCAGGATCTACTGCACTTAAGCAAAAAAAAAGAGATTGATGAGAGAAGTTGTTTTTTTAATTCTCTACTAACTACCAATTCTCTGTTATGTTCATCCCGCTTGTGATCTTTAGTTTTTGTTTGTGACATATCGTCAAGCTGTGTAGTGAAGCTTGGATTCTGCTACAAGACAAGTAACCTTTTTCTCTATTAGAGGTATGTAACTTGAGCTCATCTTTAACTTATAAATTTTTCATGAAGATTCGAGTACTAATTAATTATTTAATACTATAAAAACGTGTGTACAGATGAATAACGATTTGGTAAAAGTAGCTGTTCGCATAAGACCATTGATTCAATCAGAGGTAGAGAAGGGCTGTCAAACGTGTCTAAATGTTGATTTGTCGAATTCTCAAATTCAAGTCCAACCCACGGATAAAGCTTTTACTTTTAACTATGTTTTTTCACCCGAAATATCGCAAGAAACTTTTTACAACACAGCCATAAAGGATATGATATCAAACATTTTTGAAGGTATTTGCATATTTGAAATTTCTTGCGCACATTTATTCATTTATCAATTTATTTTTCCTTGAATTTAGGATATAATGTAACAATTTTGGCTTATGGTCAAACTGGAAGTGGAAAAACGTTCTCTATGGGAACCAACTATAATCCTGATGATTCCAATTGCGGAGTCATTCCGCGTGCTGTCAATGACATATTTGAACATATAAAAGACCAACAACAAGACTTGGATTTCAAAGTAACGGTGGCATTTATGGAACTTTATAATGAACAGTTGTATGATTTATTATCAAAAAAGCCTCGTAATCAGAGTATTATTGACATTAGAGAAGACACTAGAGGTGTCAAGATTGTTGGAATGTCAGAAGTGATAGTCACAAATACCCAAGAGACTTTACAATACCTTGCTGATGGTTCCTCGTACAGGGCTACCGGAGCTACTGCAATGAATTTGCAGAGCAGCCGGAGTCACGCTATATTTACAATCACTGTACAACAACAAAAAAAGGATCAGCCAAACACTGCCAAATATGCCAAATTTCATCTTGTTGATTTGGCTGGCTCGGAAAGGAGTAAAAAAACTCAAGCAACTGGAGAAAGGTTCAAAGAAGGTGTTAATATTAACAAAGGTCTATTAGCTTTAGGAAATGTTATTTCACAACTAGGTGAAGGTGCTGGTTCATCTTATATTGGATATAGGGATAGCAAACTGACAAGATTACTGCAGGATTCTCTTGGAGGAAACTCTGTTACATTAATGATTGCATGCGTGAGCCCTGCAGGTAAATATTATCATTTGATACTTGTGAATTCCATTTTGTCAACTTTTGTGTAAACATCACTATGCATTCCAGATTATAATATAGATGAAACTACAAGTACATTGAGGTACGCAGATCGAGCTAAAAAGATCAAGAACAAACCAATAATTAATCAAGATCCTCGTGTTGCTGAGATCAATAATCTCAAGAAGATTATTACGGAATTGCGCTCAGCTATGATGAATGGTGAAACAGGCGGAAATTGCTGTCCTCCAGAGCACATGAAATTGGAGGAGAAAAATCAATCTCTTCAAAGAAAGTTGAGAGGCTTGACAGAGACACTGAATAACAATTTAGTGGAAGTAGTTCACATGCATGAGATGGCAAATTTAGCAGAACAATCTCAAGAGCAACTAAAAGTTACTATAAGTGTTATCTTAGATGATGTTGAGAATTTATTGAAAGACTTTGATAAAGATCCTAACGACTTGAAAAATCACAAAGCCAAGTTGGAAGCTATTTGTTTAAAACTCTTGAGTAAGTTTTTAATGAAATTTTGCTCTATCAATTTTTTATATTAAATAATGAATAATGATCTTGAAAATGAAATTTTGATTTCCAGATCTACAAAAAGATCAACAAAAAGCAATTGAAATATTGGTAACTCATGAATCACTGGAGGAATCTGCCAATAATATTAGTACTAATTCGACATCGGCCGATAGCGTGAATGAAAATAGTGTACATAATGAAACATATGATTTGGATGAAAAGCATGAAGAACATACATTGCAGCAAGCTGAGCGATTTGATGAAGTTCAGTACATAAATAAACAGTTGGCCATAAAAGAAGAGTTGGTTTCTAATCTCTTAAAAAATTCTTCCCAAATAGTAGAATATGAAAAAGAGTTGGAAGAAATGGAGCTTGAAATAAAGAATTTGCAAGCAGAAAAAGAAGAACTCATGCAGCAATTGCGCAATGTTCAAAAAAATAATGCTAGTGCCAAGTCTGTATTATTATGCACATATTATTTAATTACTTGATATTAAATTTATTCGATAAATTTCTTTTTATTTTAGATTGGCGGAAACTCGACGCAAAAAAGTTCAAGAACTAGAAAAAAAAATTGCGGAAATGTCGCGTAAATGTTTGGAACAAAATAAAATCATAAAAAATAAGGAAAAGTCTGATATGCAGGTCAAAAACTTGGCTAATGAAATAGCTACATTGAAGCAAACAAAAGTGAAACTAATCCGAACTATGCGCACTGAGACGGACAACTTTAACAAATGGAAAAGAGCGAGAGAGCAGGAAATTTACCGATTAAAAGATCAAGATAGGAAACGTCTTAATCAGATTAACAAAATGCAAGCTGAACATAATAAGCAAAAAAATGTATTCAAAAGAAAAATGGAAGAAGCTGAAGCTATTCATAAAAGATTAAAGGTAAATTGATAGCAATACTATAGCAATTGATTAATTTAATGACGACACTAATTATTTTTCTTGGATTATTAGAATGCTCTAGATTTACAAAATAAAGCAGCGCAACGTCGGGAACAAACTGCAAATGCCAAAGGTGATGTGCATTCTTGGGTAACACAAGAGTTGGAAGTGTTACTTAGCACTTTTGATGCAGAACGTACTCTAGATAAACTTAAAAAAGATAAGGCTGTCTTTGCTAATCAACTAGCAGAGCTTCAACTGCAAAATCAAAATGATGATTCAATATTGAAACAGGCGCAAATTTCGGAAATAATGGAGTATGTTGAAGTAAGAAATGCTCAAATTAAAGAGATGGAAAAAAACATTAAGGAATCTAATCAAGGTACTGCAATTATTTTAACATTTTGCACGCTTTAATTTTCAATTTATACAAATTTTTATGTTTTTCTCATGTTTACACCCAGAAAATCGTGCCAAAACTAGGTGGCACGTTATTTCTTCAATGGCTGATGCTAAAGAAGCTTTGAAAACTCTATTTGAAATAACAATATCTTATGGAAAAGAACAGAGCTTGCTAAAATCCCAATATGACGAATTAATGGTAAAAATAAACTACCAAGAACTAGAGTTGATCACGGTTTTGTTTCTCAATGTATGAATGCAAATGTTTTTTCTTTTTTTCCACAGGAAACCTATTCAAAGCTAAAGGTTGAAAATGAAAAATATCAATCAAGAGAATCAAATTCGAAACTAAGAAGCGACTGTCTGGCCAAGGATCAATTGATACAAGATCAACAGAAACAAATCGAATTGTACAAGCAGGAAATTGAGAAAAACAAGGTTTCATCTAAATCCAAACCAAAGACCAAGGCTTTAGAAACAGTAGTGCTCGAAGAAACGTTCTGTTACACAGATGAGAGTATAGTAGATGACGACGAGAACGATCCAGACTGGAAAGCTACACCTTTATTTTCAAGAATTCAGAAAATAGAAGTAATTTTTAATTTTTGACATTGTTTTTAATTTTAATCAATTGTATGTAAACATTACAATTTCATTTTTCAGAACGCGACGAAGAATCTAGCGAGAGAAAGTAAAGTGGGCCTCAAACGATCTTCTAATGGTGAAATCAAATGTTCGTGTAAAACTTCATGTACATCGCGATTGTGTTCGTGTCGCAAAAATGAAGTGTCCTGTCAAAATTGTAACTGCAATCCTGAAGCATGCAAAAATCGGGATGGCGATAGTGTACGTTATGTTTTTTATTCCTTTTAAAAAAATATAAAATGAATTTAATATGATCTGTAATAAAATTCTTTATACTTTGTTTAGACTCGACGGATGCTCTTCACCGATGCGGATAATGTGAAAAAGCTCAGGTAAAATGCAACTTTCTTTTTACTCTATAAGGAGGCACGATATTCTTATACAAAAAATTCATTCGTTACAGATTAGAAAACGAAACGTGAGACAAGTTGAAGAGAGAGAAAAAAAAAGATAAATCGTGTGTACAAATTGGTATAGTCAATTAAAATTAATTTACAAAAAAAAAAATTGCCTTTGTTGACACGTTATTAACGCACCCCGAGTTAGCCAACGACTAGAGAANTGTGCAGTTTAAGGGCCCTCGGGAGTATAAATATAGCTATACAATAAGCGAGAAAAATAGCGGTTCCTTGCATCCCAACTTTTGAATCAATCGGTGCTCCGATGACGCTGAAAATTATGTATGTAATTCTTTGTTATACCCTTTCTGCGGGGAAGTGAGCTTATAAGCTTTTGTTGACTATAAATTACAAAATATGATTATTTAGTTTCTCCCTATTTCGGGGTTAGTATAAAAAACAAAAGAAACATGTTATTTTTACGCTTCTTCCTGACAGCTTTAAGGGGCCTCCACACCAATATATATGCCATATATATATATAGATATAATGACTGGGCAAAACCGGGGTGATTTTGCGCCATTAAATCTTAAAAAAGAGGCATTTCTCAGTGGGAAAAAAAATACGGACATGTTCCTTGGCCCAAGGAAAGAGCGCCGAAGCGAGCTTATGTCGTTGGGTTTATTTAATTTTGTATAAAAAATCTACGAAATAAAAAACAAATTTTTCCGGCATGAGCTGTCGAAAACATTTGAATATGACAGAATCGGATGCGCATAACCCTTCTTTTTACTTTGAATAATTTGTATTAGTAATTTTAAACACATTTTTTCTAGTTCAAATACGATATTAATCTATTTATGTGTGTGTATTAGATTTACTTTATCCTCATTTTCGCTTTTCTTGAATAAGATTTCCGTTGACTCCAAAATGTTTTTTTTTTTAAGTGTCGTTTTCGAAAGGGTACATTTGTAAACATTTTTTTTTATGTTGGTATACTTGTCGTAAGATGTTTTATAAAAATAAATAAATAAAATTGACAAAACCTTTTTTTCTGAAAGCTCGATCATTAGAAGTAAAAAGCAGGGTTATGCGCATCCGATTCTGTCATATTCAAATGTTTTCGACAGCTATCATGCCGGAAAAATTTGTTTGAATTTCGTAGATTTTTTATACAAAATTAAATAAACCCAACGACATAAGCTCGCTTCGGCGCTCTTTCCTTGGGCCAAGGAACATGTCCGTATTTTTTTCCCCGCTGAGAAATGCCTCTTTTTTAAGATTTGATGGCGCAAAATCACCCCGGCTTTGCCCAGTCATTATATCTATATATATATGACATATATATTGGTGTGGAGGCCCCTTAAAATCGATAAATTTAAATAATCATTTTTGATGCACAGGGCTCACGAATGCTTAAAAGCCCGCTTCCCCGCAGAAAGGGTATATCAAGCCATAATATATATCATTTTCAGCATCATTGATGCACCGGTTGATTCAAAAGTTGGGATGCAAGGAACCGCTATTTTTCTCGCTTATTGTATAGCTATATCTATACTCCCGAGGGCCCTTTTAAAATTATTTTTTATTTTATTTTTATTATAAACTGTCTGTGGTGATGATCATTATTATTCATGTGAACCACCATTGAATGTGAATTGGAAGAGTACTAAGTGACTTAGTGACAAAATATGCTTTAAAAAAGTATAAAATTTATTTTCGAGTACAACGATTTTTTACAAATCAAGCTCATAACAACTATTTTGTACAAAAATCATCAATTTCACCTAGACTCTTAAACATAAAAAGTTCAGTCTGTATGCATTTAAATTACTTTAACCACATTTAAATTAATAGAAAAATTATCAATAGACAATAAAATACAAATAGCTTTTTTCTGCTATACTGTGCGCTGAGTAAACTTGGCTGAATGCCTAAGATAAAACAGCATTGGCACAATACTGAGCTTGTGAATTTTTTTTAGTCCCCTCTTCATAGTATTACATGTATTATCAAGTTAGTTTATTAGAAAAAGATATGTTGGGAATGGTCATGTCTGCACTTTGATTTTGAACAACTATGTTCAGTTCTGATGAGAAACTACCAAGAGTCGATGTGGTTCTTTCCGAATTTGAGTTAGAAAATCGGTTCGGCGTGGATGTTCTACCCTTCACAAGTACTGATCTCTCTGTGCTCTTGTTCGCATGCTTTATCGATATCGACGAAACGTCGCTAATCTCTGGCAGATCGTGCGCAGTTACTTCTTGTTGCTTTTTCACAGGAGATACGAGCCTCGTAGCCGTATTAACTGGGGTGACATCCGAACTGGAAGAGGAACCAAGAGCACTAGCCTCGCGAGTTTTCTTCAATGTTGAAATTGCCCAGCTAAGACCCCATTTTTTGAAAGCCATTTCCATCTCCTCCAGAGAAGAGGGACATTTAAACAGATTAAGATCCGATGAAGGACTGGTTGTGATTTCGGACACACCAGATATGCCAGAGAAGCTTGCGGAGCTTGTCGAAGCTATTAGAGCATTCTCCTGTTCTTTTTGTTTCTCTAAACTAGACTTTTGCAAACAAGACGTTGCAGACTTGGCAGATTTGTTTTCCTCGTACAATTCACTAATCACGAGTTGGTCGATATTCTCGTCGGGAAGTGACTGTAATTCGGAAATTTGACTGACTCGAAAATCAAAATTCCCGTCTGTATTGTCTTGACTCGGCTGCAAATGTTCGATGTGTTCGTCTGGCAAAGTACACAATGATGAATCATTATTATTATTGGCCTCGTCTGATAATAAACTCTTCTTTTCCAATGTCTCGCCACATTTTTCTACCGACTTTCTGGGTGACTTGTCGTTGGACTTGTTTGATACGTTTAATTGGGGCGACCGATGAGCCGGCAGAGGAGCCACATGTACCGAAGGCTTGCTTTTAGATTCTCTTGCATCTGACTTTTTCGTTGGCGATGAAATCATCGATGGACCTGGTCCTCCGGCAGGCAACTTTCTCCGAGCCCTATTCGAAGGACTTCTAGTACTATGTTGACTTTTGTTGACTGTTTCTGGTGTATCAAACTCAACTATGGTAGATAGTTCGTGTGCGGGAGAAAGGATTTCAGGCCTATAAGATGATCATTGTTTAATTACATTTATTCAATTTTTTCGACCAAATTAAAAATTGTCAAGTGGCGCTTATTTATTACCTGTATGGTCCGCTTATCAAGGTAACAGGTGGTCTTCCTCTGCCATTAGATGATCCCTTAGCCAAAGACCGCGGAATTTTCGGTATACCAGCGAGCAGAGGAACAAAATCGTCATCACAAGTCTGTCGATAATAAAATAAATTTAAAAAAGACATTCATTTCATTTCACAATGATACTAGAAAATTTAATGCGTACCTCGGAATTTTCCACTTGATTTTTGTCGTCAGACTGGCCATCGACTGCAAAATTACGATTCGACTCGCCTAAATCCTTCACAGGTGCTTGACTTGATTTTAAAAAGGAATCATCAGAATCTTTCAAGCTATCGGCGGCAGGTACAGACTTATTTATGCTTTTACTTTGCTCGAGAATCTCGTTCTGTAGCATCTCGACCATGTGTTCACCCTGATCAGGAGCTTCTCTCGCCGTGCTTGACATCATCGTGGTCGTCGCGTTGCTAGTACGTCTACTATTGAACGCGTTTCCCGAAGCCTGACTGCTGCGTATGAACCGGTCAAGTCGAATGTTCACTCGCTCGTTATTCAAAATTCTGGGCTTGCCAGTAGGGGTTGAAGCTGTTTCTGGGCATCTCTTTGGCTGCTCCACAGCCTCCGTAAGACTCTCACTTGGAGTCGTATTTCTAGAGAGGTCCATGCTTATTGACGGTGATTTCTCAATGTTTCTGAAGGGCACCGGGAGATGAGGTAAATCGAGACCCTCGCCCGAGATGAGCTTCTGTGATTCCAATAGAGTTTTCTTCAGTTGAGCATGAATGGATTGGACATTTCTTACCAATAAGCTCGTGTTGCCATTGTTGACCGATGTCTGAGAAAGTCGGAGCGTCTGACTTGAGGGATGAACCACCGTGTCCTCGTTTGTCACTGTAGATAATTCTAAATCAATTTCGAATTAGTTCGTGTTATTATTTAACATCAATTTTATGCATTAAAAGAAAAACAAAATTTACCCTTTTGTTCGTTGCGCACTTTTTCAATCAAATCTGTCAATGAAGCGATGCGTTCTGTGCACACGTTCTGTAAGTCCTCGTACTTTTTCAATATCTCGGGACAGTGCTTCAGCGCGTAATCCTGAGTGTCCTCAATCTTATCGTGAAACAGCTTACACTCCGGATTCTTACAAGTGCACGGATGCATCTGCCTGATCTGTCTCGATGGTCTCGTACTCGTTCCCGAATCTCTGGACACTGAGCAACTCGTTTTTGCACTCTTGGTAACGCTACCCTGGCTGCCCGATTTTGCCTGCATATTGGCCAAGGATATGAATTTCAAACTTTTGTTTACTTTACCATTTCGAGGTATATTTGACGGTATCATCGTTGTACGCGGCGAAGGCGTTTCTGGCGAAGAAACAGGGCTCACTTCTGACATCTTTCGCTTGATTGTTTCATTAGCCGAGGAGTCAAGCAACTCTAGAATGGACGTGCTACTGTTCATAGCGTTGAGTAATGTACCAGCGACAGCCGTTGGAGGACTTGCATAGGTAGTCGAGGTATCCGAATTGTCTTGCAGCTGACTGATCACGCGACTGGTCGCCGTCGCATGAAACCTGGAATAGAATTGGCCGTTGCCAGCATCCGAGAAAGAATTGAACTGCGAGCTCTCAGTACTAGAGTCTATCGAAACCTGCGTGATCTGGGTTCGGTACCTCTTTTCCGCGGTCGCGGTACCGCACTTTTCCGAGGGTTTGGCAGGACGCGATTGCGATAGAGGTACCTTGGGACTCGACTGTTGAGAAGGCGGTGCTGACGTCGAGTGCTTCTTGGACGGTGACGTCACCCTACTGCCCGGCAAGGACTGCGACTTTTTGGAATCCGTCGACTGCTTCGGTGCTTTTCTTCTCTCTGATTTTAATACAGTAATCTTTTTTGTGCACGGGTCGATGAGAACACTCGCTACTTCAACGGCACCCATGCCGCTGCTCTGCTCGAAAGAAATTTTCACCGGTGTCTTCGTGGCTGAATGTTTAAATGATTTAGAGGACGAAACTTTTGAAGTATCTTTCGAGATGCCCATATTGTTCTCTTTTGATTTGACTATAGTTACGTCTCTTTTACTGACGTCAATCACCAAGTCGGTGGCGGTAGAAGAATCACTGCTGCAGATGCTGCTACTGGAATTTCCATTTTTAGGAGTTACAACTGTAACGGCTGGTTCCAAGGGATAACTCAGAACTTCCTTGTGAGTTTGATCATCATTTAGTTCAACTTGCACTTCCTGATCTCGAGTGACCATCGTGCTTTTATCGGCTGATTTTGGTGGATCTTTCGAAATTACATGACTCTCGGGAGTTTTCTTATTTTTTTGAATTTTACAGGTATATTTACGGACAGGTTTAGCAGCTTCATCACAGCCGGACATGTTAATTACTTGAATTTCAGGCGCTGGAGTCGATTTCGATGTATTTTGTGCCTCTCTTTCTTGACTGGTTGAGGTCGACGTTTGATTAAAAAGAGACTTTAAACTTGCGTTAAAAATATCGTCCGGTAAATTGGCTCCATATTCTTGCAAAAGATTTCTTTTTAACTTTTCAATTTTTATCAACAATTCGGAAATTTTTCTTTTGCGAGTAAAATCATTGTCGTCTTCGGAATAACTTGACTCTTGCTCCCTTCCATCGGAATGAGACGGCTCTCTCCATGCAGGTGCCGGTGTAGTATTGGAATGTATGTAGTCGTGAGGTGTAAGAGTTATAGATCGTTCAATTATCTCGTCAGTATTTGTTGGTTCACGCGACGTACGAAGAATATTTTCAAAAGCTCGGTCCATCTTTTTCTGATGCTTTTTAAGATCTTCTCTATTTTTAGATGGTGCAGGTACCTGTTGATTCTTTTTAAATTAAAAGGAAAAATTTTAATAAAATTATAAATAAGAAATAGATTTTTGTGCTGATTATCGTACTTACAGCAGCATCTGAAGCTTGAGCTGCTCTAAGTCTTCTTTCTTCTTTAGCAAGCTGATCAAGCTGTTTCATAAGAGCTTGGTAATCTCGTCTGGCTTTTTCTCGGAGCATGGCATCTTGACTTCGTTGTTTTGAACTTTCTTTTTGATTAGCAAGAACTTCAGATTTTTTTTTTTCTAATTGAATGATATCTTGAGCCATTTCGTCAGCGGTTGGCTATTTAAAAAATGTAGTAAAATAAACTTAGTTAAGATAAGAGATTCCATTTTATAATACAAAAAATAATCAAATACAAACCTTGTTCTTAATATTCAATCTTTCGACTAGACCAGAAGGTCTTTCACATGTTTTTTGATGTCGCGTTTTATGGTCATATACACTAACTTTACTCGAAATGGAAGATTTAGCATGTCTAGGCGTTTTTCTAACCGCGGTAACTTTTGAAGTGTTGTCGGAAAAATATGAAGAATCGTCGCTTATAGACGAGGATGATGTAGAAGTACTACTTACTTCAGAAGAACTATCCTGATAGTGTTCTGTATACCTAATAAAAAGATTTTACTAAATGTGAATTTTGGTTACTTGTGAATAATATTTCTATACTTGTATAGAATAACATTTTTTCTTTACCTAAGAGGTTTATTAGAAACTGTGCTTGTAATAGGCACCGCTTTACGAGGTTCATTGTCATCAGATTCACATACGATACCTCTGCTTAATTCTTGTATTGTATCCGTTTTAGGATCCTTGCTCAATTTACTTGGACTATTAGGTTTACTTTTTATAGTCGGTATCTGTTCATTGTTCACAGATACAGATATATGAGGAGGCGTTTTTATTAGACTCGAGGGAACCTTTGGAAAAAAAGTTGTTCAGTCCAGTTTAAGAACTTAGAATACACAAGTCTATAGCGACAGATTTTTGTTTGTAACTAACCTTGGAGTGTTTTGGTGTTTTCTTTGAGATTAGACATTTTGCTTTTTTTCTCATGGATGGAGACGTTGTGGATTTCGTTACATTTTCATTGTCCAAAGAATCAAATGAACCATTTGCTGGATAGGACTTTTGTGGCAGCTGAGACACCATTTGAGACCGTTGATTTTCCAAGTTTCTAACATTGGCTAACCTCTCTTTCTGCTTACTTTTTGGACTTGCTTCCTGCAAATTTTCCAATTTGTAAATGTAGATTAATAGAATGCACAAATTCATTGAAAAAAATACTCAACATGTTATATGCAATGTCAATTACTTTATGTGTTTCTTGCAGCTGTTGTAAAGCACTAGCTCCTCTCGCCCTTGCCGCTGCCCGGTTCCTCTGTTCTTCTGCTTTTTTTAAGGCTTCTGTGTCCGGCTGATGAGCAGCATTTTCATGAGCGTAACCAATATTTTCCAAATCATGGTATCTTTTTTGAATGTCCAATAATCTCCTTTCATGTTCCCTTCTCATTTGCGTATTTCCATTTTTCTCAAGACGATCAAGTTGTTCTTGCTCTATTTGTCTTGTTCGCTCAAGTATCTTTTTTGCAAGGGCTCTCGATTGTTCGTTTACCTAATGATGAGAATAGGCATAAGAGTTTGAAATAAAAATTGAAATTACAGTAGACGTTTTGGAGCACAATACGTTGAGACAGTCACTCGAGAACTCGTGCACAATATAATCAATTGACCTAAGCTTAAACTAGTGTTAAATCAATCATAAACTTGGACTTTTTCAGTCAAAAGTCTAAAAATAATAACGTTCGCTGTGATCACCTGTTCCAATCGTAACCTCTTCCGATGCTCCTTCTCGCTTTTGCGGATTTTTTCGAGATCCGAGAGAACCATCTTACCCCGACGTATGCTAATTGGGTTCCCGCTGACCGTCACATTGATAGACATCTTTTACGAGCTACAATTGCACATTTACATTATTTTAATAACAAATTTAAGAGGCGATAGATTGGAATAAGTAGACATTCAAGTCGAAAACTCTATAATGCTATGCACTATTGCACTGGCACGAAATTGAGAAAAGCAACGGCCATTTCAAAAACTAACCAATCGCGATCAGGCATTCGTGTATCCGCCATTTTTCATATCAAGGCGTTGCGGTTGGTCGCCGCGGCGGCGGTGAAATTTGGCGGTAAATTTGAATGTGCCCGCGTAGCGCGTAGCAGAAAAGAGTTGATTATGAAAATCTCGTTGGTATTTAGGTATAGATTATTTATAGATACGTGCAACGCGTCCAATAAAGGAGACAAAGGGCAAAGGGAATCGTTGAAAGAAATTCGAACCAAAATGTATTCTATGTAACATTATACTTATATATTTATCATATGCATATGTATACGTAATAATTAATAAAATATAATGTTTATAATGTTAATCGTAAGTCTACAATATATTATTATCTCGCTTTTTAGCATCGTCATTGTCGTCGTTTTGTCATATAATATTTTTTTCTTTCTCTCGTTATAATTGCCCGCGTCTGGCTCATTTTAGTTATATAATAATAATCGAGTGATCTATGTGTGTGTATGTGTGGGTAGAATGTAAATGTATTACAAGCCGGAATACAACGCAAGTCAATAACGCATATGTGTATACAATGTTCCTCTTTTATTACATGTGACTCGGATGTAGATCTGCATTATTTTGTTGACGCACTTTTTGTATATTTTCGGTTGCATGTGTGTACAAAATTATCTCTCCCCCGAATATATTCATTTCAGCATGAAATATATCGTACATATACATACATTTATTTAGAGTTCTATTATATATTTCGTTTTATCGTAACTTTTTTTTTCTATGACGACGACGACGACGAGAGTATCGAAAAAAAAAAACAAAACAAAGATCAGGTCTCCGGTCACGCATATTCAAAATCCTGACGATTCGCGTAACAAAAAAAGAACGAAGGATCGGCTGGAAAAACGAACGTATGTATAATCATAATATATACGAACGCGCGTTATAACGATCAAAATGATTAAGCGACGAGACGCAGTAATAATCGCCGGGGTTCATCGCGCGTATTTTGTATAATTTAGTACGAGGGCGCGCGCGACTTACGCGCCGATCAAATTAATTTATCATTACCTGCGATGCGCTCTAGCTCCATCGGTCTTCGGTTTCGTATTTGCATTTATCGATAATATATATATCAGCTCTCGCTCTCTGCTTATTACATAGTATTTATTTATCTATCTTTTTTTGTTTTTTGTTTTTTAAACACTTTAAGAAAAAAGGACTACGTAGGGATGATGATTATCAACTATATATTATCTGACCGATGAATTTCTTTCCTCTCCGAAAAGTTCGTGAATCTCCGCGGCATAAAATACAATTACCTATAATATGGATAGCACACTCGCATCATCGTTTACACGCGCGCACTCGTAAAATTCTCTCAGTCGTGTGTTTATGTTGTAAGATACAATGTGCAAAACCACGGCCAACAGAACACAACTGCGGGAAAGGCCTGAAAATAGGAAAAACAAATTGTTTCTCAACGTTTCTTCACCCAGTTTCTTGCATAAATATGGTTGTTCGTGGAATCGCACATAAATAACGAAGCATCAAAAGTACCGATTTATTCTTTTTTTCACTCTCGCGTAAAGTAGCCGATGACGTATAAGATGGAAAACGTATTCGCTATACTATTGCTTTAGTATATATTGCGCAAAAATTTCCGCGTATGCAACGCATTTTTAAAGAAACGCCTTGTGCGAAAAGGAAATCAGATGCATAATAATAAATGGAAGATTAAAAACGATATTTATAATACTCGAGAGTAAACATCGAATGGCGTTTGCGGTACTTTACAATGCCGATCGCGGAGCCGTCTCTTATACATTCGGTGTGTTGCGGAAAAAGTCGGGTAAAACATTACTGGGCAAAAATAAATTTTCGACACCGGCTTACGCACCATCGAATTGAATCTGTTTTACATCGAATGCACGTGTTACATAGAGAAGGCGGGACCCGCGCCGCGCTTTTACCAGACTTTTTCCCTGAGATGTATTATGTTATACATTATACGACACGCGCTGCACCTTAATTCGCGTGCGATTATTATTGTTGACACTTTCTCTCTCTCTCTCTCTCACACACACACACACACACACACACACGCGCGCGCACTTGCTCTCTCGCCGCAACTAAACACGTACAACGAATATGTACACTCAGTAGTAGTGGATTATGAAAGAACGTTTTCTGAAATGCTCCAATCAGAGCGCTCGACTGAAAGAAACTAACCAATAAGGCTGCGCCATTTCAAAAACGTTCTTTCAGAATCCACTACCACCGAGTGTATATATACTATATACGTATTATATATTGCAAAAATGCACGCGATCGATTTTCATCAGATTCCTCCGATAATATATTATATTTATTATATAGTATCACGCGGTGAGATGCGAGACAAGACTGCGATTGTAGCGAATAGGTGTACCGCCTGTCATTTTTTCTCTTTCCGTACGTGTTCTATGACCTATATAATGTTTGTGGTACGACTTTTTTTACTTCTTTGTTTATTCAATTGTTAAAAGTGCTACTCTTATTCACACTTTTTCTCATTGTTTCGATAAAAAAATATGGACGCGAATACGAATGTCGAGTTCTGTTTCTCTTTTTTTTGTAACTCTCTTTTTAAGCTATATGTATGCTTTATAGACTTGATTTTTTTATAATAAAATCGCTGCGTTGGACGACTTTTGCAAAAATTACACGCCCAGTTCATTAGAAGATTGTACTGTTTTGCGGAAACAAGACTTTGTTTGTATTTTACTGTATTTTACGATACACGCATGCGTACGTGCATTATCTTTCGCTCTTTCTCCATCTTGTACAGTAGATTCGATTATGTTATATTATGATAAAGTGTATGTATGGATTTCGCATTCATGGTTATTTGCTTCAGAAGGAAAATGAAAAATCCACATGGCAGGATTGATCAAAGTCTCATCTCCGAGTAGAGTCTGAACAGGCGAACATTTCTTTTCTTTCCGATAGTGTTTCTGGAAAAAAAAATCGCATATATAATCCGCGTTAAAAATCGGCGATTCTTTTTCGTTCAAAAGTATAGGTTTATTTGAATTCAAAGATATACACATTTTTTCCTACTTTTAAAACTACGTATACTTTTACGTATGTATATAGATATATTTTATTTATTCACTTTATTCTTATATATAATATATATTTTCTTCGTCCACACTCTCCTCGGCGAGAGTTTCATTATATCAAAGTATGGGGTTTTTGACTTTTTCGCGAGCGCATATCTATTTTTCTATACAATGTGTGTGTGTGTGTGTGTGTGTGTGTGTGTGTGTGTGTGTGTGTGTGTGTGGTTGTGTGTGGGTGTGGGTGTGTGTGTGTGTGTGTGTGTGTCAGGTGCGTGAGCGTGTATTAAAACGAGACAGAGTATAGAATCGATGTAGATTTTTTTTTCAATACATACGCATTTTCATCGAAATAAATTCGCAACAGCAGTAGCACCACCACCGCGTCAAAAATCGTATTCGCATCATACGCATACGCACACACTCTTTCCCGTTATACACATTTATATTATATATGTATCATATAATAATAGCACTCGCGCGCAGCTCGGCGGTACGCGCGCTTAATAAACTATGTATAACATATATATATATGTGTCTTTTATTTGTTTTGTCGTGTATCGTCGTCGCGCGCTCGACGTGAGTGCACATATGTATATTATAGATATACGAGCGGCCAGTCTTAAAAAAGTCTTTAGAAACATATAGACTCGAACAAGCATTTGCAAGCCCGCGCGCGGATCCCCCCAAAATTGTCTATTTTTATGTTTTAGGATTCCTTCCAACGTATTATAGTTTTGCGATCTCGCTCTGGGTGTATATGTATAGTAATAAGTATCTATGTGTTTCTCAGCGACTTTTTCAATACGGAACGTAATATGCCTGTCTGCTGCTCTGTTGCTGCGCTCTTCCCCCACATGTACCCGCGCGTCTCTCGTCATCTTAAAGTTTTCGGAAAATGATCCGATTATAACAATGTATAATATTTATATATAATAGATATCGCCTTTTAATCAAGAGTATTGCGAAATACTAACGAGTTTTATCTCTCTTTCATCCTCACAGTCAACAGCTCGATTTGTTCTCTTTCTCTCTTTAGCGAAACATCAGCAAATGTTAATAATTTTCTTCTCGTATTGAACACGGTGATAACACACAATAATATTCACTAATAATAATAATAATAATAATAATAATGATAATAATAATAATGATAATAATGGTTTTAATAATGATATATATGTGTATGTATAATATAATAATATAATAATAATATGATAATATATAATAGTATAATAATACAATCTTGATGATTCAATAATTTTTATAATGAAATGATATTTAATAACTTATAATATAATATCAATAATAATAATAATAATAATAATAATAATAATATATAATATATAATAATATGTTTGTGTCGTATGGTCGACCGAAAACAAAAGCCCTGGCGGGTCACAAGAACATTGGAAGAAGAACTTTTAAAAATGAACAGCGTCTTCTCGCTATCAGTTTGCCCCTCGCAAAAATTACAATTACAGTAATAATAATTAGAATAATAATAATAAGCATATAGTCATAATATTAAAAATAATGCATAAACATTAGTAATACATATAATGTAAATTAGAATAGAAGAACAAAATTGAAGATTTATTAATTAGAATTTTTTCACGAAAATAATAAATCCTTATTTTGGCAGTCGATTGCATCCAATTACAACTTGATATACATATAAACGTAAACATACGCATGCATAATGTCGATTGCTTTTTCGTAAATACTTCTCAATTCATCCGATTTGGCGAGAAGTGGGCAGTGAATGTTTCTTGATCGGCTCGAGGACAATTGGGTCGACCATACGTTAAAAATTGCATTAAAAATTTGTATTTATTAAATTACATGAGATCGTTTTGGTATGATATATCCAGGCTATCGAGGTATCAACGACATAATTATAGTGTTTAATTTTCTCGCAAGTTTCATAATTGTTTGCCTTTGTTACGTCTTGGCGTGCCTCGAAAAAAGACTCGGCTTTTTCATCGTTCGAGGATGCCCTCTCGATTTATCTTAAAAGTGCATGATTGCGAATGAATTAATCGAATCAATCGTACGAAGCAGTAGTCGCGCTATTCGTAACTTGACTTTCGCTTGCTCCGACTTAATACTAATTTACGTTCTCCCCTTCGAAGACTTGGTTTATCTATGAGCGAAACCACCTTTGATTAAAAAAATATCGTTGAAAAATTATGTTAACACGAAAAACATTACACCTAAATATTATCTACAATCTCAGGATTCCAATTTTATTTTAAAAACTTTGTACAATTTTGAACTTGTGTACAAACATGCGTTGAATTTCGCACATGCCAGGGCAGCGTCAATCTCATAGTCGTAAAAACTTTGGATATAGCCATGCAAATTGATTACAATGATACTTAAGATAAAAAAAAATTAAAAAATCTCAACTCAACAAATTGCGTCACGCATGATTAATAAAGAGGTTCATTATTCTTGCCACGCATTAAAAAAAAAATAATAATAAATAAATGAAAGATAAGTTGTAAACAAATCAAATTCGGATAGATTTAATCATGGTGTAATAATGGAAATAAGAATTTTCTCAATTCCTTTCATTAAGTCGAAGACGTCCGTTTGTTCTCGGTTGTATAAAAAAAACGTGCAATACAAAAGACCGCGTTTTCATATCCAATTATGAGGCGCAAAAATTTGTCAAAAGCGAAAGCGATCATTCATTACGTGTAAAACGCGTTGATCGATTATTATAATATCATCGAAGATTTTTCGCTATGAATCGCGCGGGGCTCACTCAACAATAATTCTACGGATGAAAGGGAGGGAGAAAGCGAAAGTGCAGAAATAAAAAAATTATGCGTTACATATCGTCGCAGGTCGAACGATCAATTCGAATTAAGGCGATTATCTCATTGGCGCGAGATAGTCGCGTCGATCAGCTCTGGCACTGAAAGCACGCGGGCAAATATTTATAAATATCGATAGATACCAAGGCCCGTCTATATGTACATAATTATGTGTGTGTGTGTAGTTATAATCTTTTATTTTTCACATCATGATTTTTTTAAATCGTTTTTATAATCTTTCAATATACGCAATGTATAAGAAGGGTTCGTAGCAAATAGGTACGCACGAACCTCGATTTCTCGTCGAACAACGTCGAATCTCGATAAACATTATTCAAACTTTTTTTTTAATTCACGCTGGCAGTATGCGTTGGTGTCTGTTGTAAATAATTTAACCCTCCCAATTCGTATATACCGTGTTTGTACTACGCGCGCCTCTGCCCTTATAAGTTTCAATCAGATATAATATGTCTCCTATCTCTCCTATGTATATTTTCTCAAGATCCGTCTCTTCTTCGATATACACTTTGTATTGCAATTTTTTCTATCGGCCCTGGGTGGGGGGTCTGATTTATTATACATGAAATATCACAATTTGCTTTAGATATATATATATATTTGTATATATATATTCTTTTTTTTTTTTTTTTTAATTTTTTGCGTGATTTTTTATTCGTTCCGTTTTTAATTTACTTTATTTTCTGTTACAGTCGCGCCGGTCGGTTGCGCTCAAAATAACCTCGTGAGAGTCGAGGTATCGCTCGCATTGTCGACGATCGCCGCGAATGTCGTCTATTAAACATTTCTCTATCTATAATATTTTGTTTGTGAAATTTGTCATTAGTTAAGACGCGCGACGAAGACCGAACGCACGCATGCGCGGTTTCGGGTGGGTCTCGGTTTTAAGCAGAGAGCACCGGTCCCTTTCCCTCTACTCGCGTCATGGACCTCTCGCAGCCACGCGCTCGTTCGCTTTAATCGTTTTCCCCCGAATAACGTCCTCGTTTGCATATATCTTCTCTTTTTTTTTCTTTATCTTGATTTTGTTTGCTTTTCCTCACTACTGCATGAGCGGTTCGCCATTCCGTCATGGGATTGACGCTTGTATCTTGAGTGCCGGTGTGTTTGCATTTTTTTGTATCTCTCTTTAGATTTCAGCAGAAAACGCCACTATTACATTTACATACACAACTTACCAATAGGTCGAGAAGTACAGCATACACATAGGTATCTACGCATTGTCGTTAGCTAACCCTCGTCGTTCTCTAGTAGTTGTTCTAGAATATGTACGCGTGTGTCGTATATGTATAATGTGTATCTTGGAGTAATAGACCGTATACTGCAGGTATACGGACTCGACGCGAAGGAGAGAGAGAGTATAATGAGGAGCCAGGGCAGAAGTTGGCTCCTCTGTTGCGCGTGTATTCGCGCACACGAGTACACTCAACCCCACTGTTTCTCGTTTAATTAATTATAATTAACGAATCATCAATTAATTAATATTATAGTACTTATAAATTAAGATTTGTGCATTGATTAATCGAGGCGATATCAGATCGGCAGTTGGCGATAATCGGCGATCTGGCGCGGCTGCTGACTGAGGCTGCGTCGGTCGTCCGCGTGTCGCTGTTTTGCTGCATTACTGCTGCATGACAATGGGTAAGCCCTTGTCGCCGGTCCCCGCCGAGCGAGGGACCGGCGCGCGCTGCGGCCTAATCGCCGAACCGCGTACAGGCCTTCTTCCATTTGCACTGTGTGCACCAGAGTTCCTTGTGCTCCATGCCATACACTTTGCGGCACTTCTTCGTCTCGCCACGACTACGACGCGGCGAGTGCTGCATCTTACCAATTGACACCGTCACCAAGCTTATGTTGGGTCCGTTGGAGACGTTGGAGACGCTGTAGGTTTGCAGCGGCCTCGGCGATGGCTTGAACTGCTTGCTCGGTGTGCTCTGTTTTTCATTGATAAACAAATTTTTTATATTAGTAAACGAGTGAAATGAGCACTGATGTAGCCCTGAGGTTAAGCAGTGTGGTAATATTCAACTTACCGGGGAAGCAATGGAGAAGACATCACTGATACGGATATCCTGTGTGTTGACAGCAGGGGCATTTTGAGGAGTGTTCTGTGCAGGTGAGGCAGCAAGTCGTAGTTGCTTCTGATACTCTGGGTCTTCGCTTCTGGGCCTGACCATGTCCCAGTGGGATTTTGTCGGTGGCGAGCAAGCTGGTTCAAGCTGCTCGTCCACAATGTAAAAGTCTTCTTCATTGTCAGATGTCTTCTTTCCACTGTAATGCAATAATTGAGACTATCAGTTTATTACATCTATGAGCAAATGATGAAAGATTGTCAAATCTGTAGCCTGATTTAAATCAGCTTGGACTGGTTGGATGTGTGGTACAACAGGTACTTATAAACATAATGTAAAATACAAGACAATTGCTCACTTTAAGTGCGTTCGAAGAACGTGTTCGGCAACGACTTCCCAGGTATGGCCCACTTCTCCACAACGTACATTTCGGTTGCCTTCGTCGCGCCAGGTGCATTTGTAAATAGTCATGGACTTCTGTAAGCAGACAAGACAAGAGACATTAGAACGGCATATTCTTTGCCTCGTCAACTAGCAAAGTTCGCTTATAAATATCAAGTCAATCTTTCGCGTTTTACATGCAGCATAACTTAGAGTCCGAATCGCTTCACGTCGATAAAAGATAAATAAGAACGTCAAGATAGGAATATTGGAGGTTAGAGCGACACTGTGTATAAACCTGGAGCGTCTCACCAGCTGCCGGTTCCCGGCATCGCAGCAGATGAGATAAGCCGGCCTCGCGAGTCTCGCGACATCAGCGCCGTTTGCCGAAAACGCGCGCGAAAAGCCCGAATGTTTGAATTGAAAAAAGCAATTATTGTTGTTTTATCGGTGTATACTGTATACATGCATGCATATAAGGCATAAAAATAACCGTATTTCGCGCAAAGGAAGAACGAGTTGTAATTCTCGGTAGAATATAAAACCATGGGGTATCTTGGCAGCAACGCCGATGTGTCAACGCAGTTCGCAGTCTCGCTCAACTCGCGCGCAGGTAAAATCGATGCTTTCGCGCGCGCACGCCTCTTTGTTTACATCGAAGCCGGCTCCCGCATCGGCGAGACGCGCTTGCTAACTATCCTTGTCTTCTATAAGTATACATTGCTACAAGCCGCTGCCGCCGCCACGTGCTTATTGATCCGCCGCGCGGGCAAGACTGCCTTTTCGACCCTCTCTCTCTCTCTCTCTCTCTCTCTCTCTCTCTCTCTCTCTTTCTCTCTGTTCGCGAGTACCTACTGCGCGTTATCGAGCGCACAAGTACGCGAGAGAGAATGTGTGTTTTCTCCCTGCAGCGACGGGATATTTTTGGGATCGAGTAGATACTTCTATAGATGGAATCGATGAGGCTACGGGGCTTTGTGTCTCTTGGTGTCTAACCAGGAAAAATCAAGAGGACAAAGCGAACGCACGAAATGATCAGAAGTAGGATGAATCGATCGGAGCAGTGTTTTCTCTCTGTCTCTTTCTCCTCCTCCCCCAAACAAAGCTGCTGCTGCAGTTCGCGCAACAAAGAAAAGCGAATCTGGCCTACTACTACGCGCAAGAGCGTCGGGAGATAAGTAATGGAGCTAACGAGTAAAAGTCAGCGTTTATAGCTCGGAAAACTCGAAGGGGGAGCGGTTATACCTAGTCGCTCGGACGCTTCTTTGTTTGAGTCGTGCAGCTAGTGACGGCTCTATAGGTATATGCATGGCGGAAAAGCCTTTATATTGTGCATGCGGGCCCCTGTACAGTGCGCGTGGAAAAATCGTCCATGGGGAGCGCGCAGCTGGAGCCACTCGGAAATTAGTTTACGCAGCCAGAAGAAATGGGTTCCAAGTATTTTAGCGATTAGTCTGTGACGCGCAGTATATCTAAACTACGAACGTGCTTGGCAAATGTCCTGTGCACACGGCTGTAGGTTAATGCCTTTGAAGATGACGATACACCACGTGCTATTGTCTCGGAATTCTTAGGGTAATCGAATTTTAATGTCTACGCCATTACCGCCGAGCTCGTCGTCTCTGATGATGTCCAACGCTGAATGAGAGAAAAGAAAGACAGCCACTTCCAGGCATCGGCTCGAACGCATTTCGGAATAAAAATAGAATCGGTTGTGCTGCTGCCATTTAAAGCTCGACGCCGATCTCTCTTTCAGTTCTATTTCCACGCGGGTGTGTGTGGTGCACGGTAGCCACAGTTTGATTATGATAAACAGCGGATTCTTGCCCTCTTCCTCATCACACTCTCCTGATGGTCGAATTAACGACACACTTGTTGCTGCTTGGTCGGAGAGAGAGAGAGAGAGAGAGAGAGAGAGAGAGAGAGAGAGATCGAACGATCGAGTTTCATTGCGAATTTCAGTAGTATAAGCGCCTCATCTCGGGTTCGTGCGTCAGAGCGAGAATAGCTGCACGAGCATCCCACGCGTCGATCTTCTGTGACGTATGTTGTACAGCGACGACGACGACGACAGCGCAGCATCTCGACTACGTCATCGATGCTACTGGTGGGACGTGCGCTTGATGCGTAGTATATAGGTATTAGAAGGATAAAGCTTAACGGTTTATTATAAACCTTATATATAGACCGCGCGTGAAAGAATCTATTTAAAATCTATAGCAAAGTAGATTTTTTTACATTATTTTTTTCTCTCTTTTAGCCTTGCAGGCAGAATATAGGCGTATTAAGGATGACGATTACATTGCTTATACATTGCGCGAAAGAAGCCGGTATTATACGGCCGCTTCGTTCCTGCAAATGCGCATCAATATACTTTTGTGAACAAGCACTCGAAGACTCGGACGCAGTTTGCATTGAGCAACACCTCTCGTATACAAGGGGCCTTTTTCAAGGACCGCGCATAACGATCGCTGCCGGGGCCGTTCCATTTTCCTCTCCCCCGACATCAGAGAGCGTGGAGTTGCCGTGCGCGCGCGAGGCGGCATTGCCGAGGTCAGAGACCTTTTCTGCTCTCTCTTTCTCTCTCTTGCTGCAGCTCGAAGCTCCAGTATATAGTATATAAGTATAAGTGGTATAGGTATACTATGTATGTATATACACGCTCCTTCGTGCTAGGCTGCACCAACACACGTGCCCCGGCGCGCCGCTTCTTCGCTTCTCTGCTTTGCTCCGCTCCTTCTCCACAAACGCACACACGTGCGCTCTCTCGTCGCGGCTAGCCAGTACCTATATAGTATAGCAGCAGCAGGCGGCAGGAGTGAGCCAGGAGCGGCTGTGTTCGTCGGCGAGCCCTGTCCCGCGATGCTGCGGGAGAAAATAGTCTTAGCCGGTGCCCGGTTTTTCTCTAACCGCGACTCGTTTGCGCAGCTGGAGTAAGTACCGAGCGAGCGAGTCACTAATTTTCCGCAATCCGACGACTGCTTTCATTCCAGCTGGTCGCGAGGCTGGTCGTACGTGCGTTATGTAACTCCCGTATTGACTATACGCTCGTATTGTCTCGGCGTAAGTAGGATAATAACGGATCGACGACGACGGAGTCGTATGTAAATATAGGTGCACATCGATACGCCGGAGGTATTATATACATACGTATATGGAAACTCGCGAGTTTGTTGAAAAGAGAGAGGGCAAAAGATTTCCGCAGGGTTGCCGGTGCTGCACACGTGTTCCACGCCGGCGGCGGCGGCTAAACACAGCTAAACAGCGTTGCCGCGGCTCGCGCGAGTCATCCATCGCCGCACCGCATTCCCTCGAAATTTCGACGCGGTGTTACTTACAACTTTTCGTGTATTATAACGAAGAGCCGAACCGGTCGTCGAAAATCTCTCTCTAATACGTCCCACACACACGTGCGACGAGTTTTTCTCCGTCGTGTGCTGGATACATACATAATCATAGGCTCGATCATAGGCTATGAGAAGAGAGAGGATCTCGAATCAACGTTGCCGGCTTGTGCGCCAGCACGTGCGCTGCGCAGTGGCGACCGACGACTTCGAGTTCCAGGCATCGCAGAGGGATTATACCGAAGAGGAAGAACGAGCGCTGCAGCGAAACCGGTGTGCGCTTCGGAGCCTTTTGCCGCATGCAGGTAGGCAGGCCAGGCAGGCAGCACAACAAGAGACAAAGGCGCTCTCGCGTCTGCGTGTTTACTACTAGGCACAGATATCCCTCCCTTTCTCTCTGCAGCTCTCTCGAGCAGCGAGCACTGTCTCCATCGGAGCTTCGAGGTCGTTCCCCTTCTTCGCGGGCAGACCTGTGCATTACACACCGCGCGCTAGGCCTTGTCGTCGCCGTCGGCGTATCCCGGTGTCGGCGTCTTCTCCTCGAGGATCGGAGCAAGAACGGAGAGAGGGGATCGATGCTGCCAGGCTGCACACGTCAAATCCTATCCACGTCCAATAGCCGAGGTTGCGGCTGAGAGAGAGAGAGAGAGAGAGAGAGAGAGAGAGCGAGAGAGGAGAAGTGGGGGTACACAGGGGTAACGCCCGGGGAACCAAAACAAACCGGCGTCGGCGGCAGCCATGTGTTGCCAGCAACGCGCACTTGCATGCGCCTACAGTACAGTAGGTAGTACTATGTACGTACACTCTGCGAAGCGAGCTGTGTAATTGTGTAAATACGTACATGCTAGTTATACTCTCTTGCGTTCGAATCGAGGAGAAACTCGCCTATAGAGAGATATGCACTGTAGCAAAGCGAGCGGCGTGTGTATGTGCCGCCCGTACACGCTGATGGTGAGGGTCGGACGTTGACCCTTCTTAAGCCCCCACTCTTTCACGAATATACGCACGACACATGCGTGTAGTTTCCATGCACACTGCACATTTGCCGGCTTTCCCGCGCGCGAGTGTCGAAATCCTCGCACACGAGTGCTGCAGATGATCGACGCATCAGGGGTGTAACTGGACTCGAATAATGGGGGCATATCTGGGAATTTGGGGCTGGCGGACAAAGCATCGGCGCACTAAGCTCGTATAGGGGGAAAGAAAAGGATTCGAGCCTGGTTAGTGCGCACTACAGAGCGCGAGCGAGCGACGACGGTGCGTTCGGTTCGGGGGAGGAGATCGGCTGAAAGAAGAGCCCCGCGTGCGTCGCTACAGCTGGCCGCCGGCCGGCCGGCTGTTTCCTCCAGCGGCATCGTAGCGGAGGGAAAAAAAACGAGGACGACGTTCCTCGTCCTCCCTGCATACACTTATATGACGGCCTGCTCCAATCTGTTGCACTTCGTGCGTATCATGTCCGCGTGTGTACGAACTGCACAAAGGGAGTGTATAGAGAGAGAGAGAGAAACTATAGGTGTACACCATAGTGCACCGACGGCCTATCCTCGCGGCTCTCGCCTTCTCCCGGATCCGCCGGGCGCTCGCGCCGCGCGCGCGCTGCAGAGGAGTGCAGTGCGCGCGTTCTCCTTTGTTCGCGCGAAGGACGAGAAGGGGCGGATAGAAAGGACGATCGGCAATCAGCAGCGGCTCGGCGTAGGAGGAAAAATAATCCGCGAGCCGTATATGAGTGCAACACTGATATGCGTCGCGACGTCTCCCGGAAGAAACCGTCGACAGAGTTCAATCTATAATTCTTATCACCGAGCCTATACGATGCACCTCTGTATACTGCCTGATAACGACAGGCAAGGTCGAGCACGGAATGCATGAGTAAGAACAGGAGTCCGTTGATTCACCGTTATACAGCAGACCAAAATTTTTTTTCACACCAAGTATAGGCTCGCCATCCGACAGACGAAGACGATGGAATATTACATCCTGCATCTCGGCCGAGAAGACCGCGTACTTATATAGTTGTCTTCGTTTCCAGCAAGCCGGCGTCCGCTGATGCCACGCTAACAAGGGAATGCGCAATTCGGCGCAATTCCCCGGCGAGGCAGCAGCTCGCGCCGAGGGTCGACGACACCGGCGAATCGTCCCGAGGGCGAGGGGGGAACGCGAAGGAGAGAGACAGAGAGCGCGCGATGGGCATGACTCACGACGCACACAGCCGTCTGCGCTATGTGCGTGTGTCTAACGCTGTATCCTCTTGCAGCAGCTTATTTTCTCGACACTGCGGAGAAAAGAGATCGGGAGCTATTGCTCCAAAATGACAAGACGAGTATATTTGCAATGCGTCGCCGGTGCAGGATCCAGCGGAATAGCTTGATGCAACTGCATCCACCTGTGGATCTCTTGTACGAGTTTAGCTTCCAGCATGACGACACCGGGCTTACAGTTACAGTATACACATCGACAAAGGCATACTGATGCAACAAAGACGTCGTCTCGCCATCTACCTGCGTGCGAGATAATGACGATACACCCTTCGATTTTTCGACTCGCGGCATTTACGGGGAAAAAATCAACCAGGTTCCAGAGCGCGAGAGAGAACCTAGTTTTTGTTCTCCCGAGCTGGTGCGTGCAACGCAACACGCGCGAGTGTAAGTATGGTATAAGATCGTTGACTCGAAGCCGAAGAAGAAGAAGAAGAAGAAGAAGAAGAAGAAGAGGAGGAGCTGGAGGAGCTGCGGAGAAGAGGGAGAAAGGAACAAGGACGCTATACTGTATTATAGCGCAGGTATAGTCGCACGCGCGAGCTACACAAGAGCGAGAGAGAGAGAGAGAGAGAGAGAGAGGAGGCAATACAACAGAACGGGCTTGACGCGCGCGCCTTAGACTCTCAGCTGTGGCGCGGCGGCAGGGGTATTGGTGCACGACCGCGACTCCACAACGGAGTCCTTGCGCCTGCGATGCCCGCTCTATGTGTGCACGCGGTATACAAGAGCACGAAGAGAAAGCCGGTGCCGCTGTTGTTGCACATACCTAGGTCCAAGGTATCAGTGTATATGCGCGCATGCGCGCTGAGCTTGTTTACGTAGCCATTAGAGTCGAGCCCACCTTGGCTCAGAATCCCGGCGAGACTCGAGGATTTTTTCGGGGGTGAAATTCCTTGGGTTTTCGTCGGGATAAGTTCCCCGACTGCGGGGTTGTGCTTGTTGCAGGACGTATGCGCCCATTAACAGCTGCCGAAAATGCCTGAGGCGTCAGTAAGCAGCTGGGGTTTCGCTCGACCAGCACGTACAACCAAAAAATTCCGAAGGGCAGCCTAGCTGCCGACTACTCATACCGTCTGTTGATGGCCGTACACTTAGTGGCGCCACTAACCACAAAGACAAGACAAGACAAGCCATTAGAGTCCGAGAGGAAGACGTAGACCGTAGTGATTGTCCTACGAATAAGTAAGAATCGAGCTCCAACCGGCGCAGTCAGATCTGTATAAGCTGCACGAGTATGGCCCCTCGAAATAGCAACGTTTCGAATAGCCCGGGCGCACGCATATGTATGCAATACTCGGAATTATCATACGGGAGAGTCGTGTGCAACCGCGAATTAGCAAAGAGCGTTTGCCCTCATTAATTTCCTCGGCTCTTATCGGAGGCGTATATTAAACACACACGACGCCGTCGCTCCTTTGTCGAGCCTTTTCTCACGCAATGCCACCGCTCCGGATTGATTTTTGAGCCGCGTCGTCGCGTAAAGTACGAGGTGACGACGAGTGACGAAAATAAAGCTCGAATTTCACTTGCATCGGGGCGATGACGCGGAGCCAAATTATTCGGCTATTTCGCATAATGTGCACGCAAAACCGGACGATTAGTGCTTGCGCGAGTCTCATCTCGGAGTAGTATATATAAATGCAGCGGCTCGCTAATTTTAAACCTGTCGCCAGAGCAGCAGCGGCTAGATCTTGGGTGTTCACTGGGTCAGGGTTAAAAGCAAGCACAGCGCGACCTTAGAAGGATACTTGGCGACGCGGCCAACTCCTCATATCTCTGTATGTGTAATATAGACACTTTGCAAATCACGAAAAATCCAGCTCAACCAGTCACGTACAACGATAGGTAATTGTCGGCTCGAGTGAAATCGCTAATTGCGCAATTACGGGGGCGATGACGCGCGCGCGAGTATAGCGCTCGCCGGCCGGTGTAAATATCCGGCGCGTCGCGCGAAAGAGAGCGACGAACGAAAAGAGGAATGCCCCGGCGGCGGGCGAGGATGACGCGTCAGCAGCGGCAGCACGTAGCAACGTGTTTATAGACTCGCAGTCAGCCCGCCGCCGGGTCAAGAGCCGTTATCGGGCGTCGCGACTACGTCGCTCTCCCCGGTCGCTTTTTCGGTGGAAATATTCTTGATAACGCGCGGCGGGCGACGGTGTAGTATATCGCAAGACCGCTGGCTCCTCTGTCTCTCTCTCTCTCTCTCTCTCTCTCTCTCTATGTGTGTGTGCTGATGGCTGTGTATGTCTCGACGCTGAGGTGGCGCAGGAGAGCAACAGCCCCCGAGGAGGAGCGAAAACTCGCTGCTGCTGCTGCCACTCGGCAGAGTTCAATATCCACGCGAAGGTCGAAGCCGAGCGTGCATTGTTCTACAGCAGTGTTGTGTGTGGCTGCACTCGAACACAGAGAGAGAGAGAGAGCTTATGCTGTTAAACCGTGCGCCGATTATGATGTATGCGACTATCATTATATTCTATGCGTTATCTCTATAGCTGATAAGGAAAATCGGCGGAGCTTCCGATATATTCAAGTCCAACGCTTATAAATACATACACACACACACACACGACAAAAAGAAATCGTCCTATCTTTCCCCTCTTTTTTGTTCCCTGTGCACACACTGCACGCGTTTGTGTGTGGATCTCGTCGCGCTGTAGTGGAAAATTATCGGCGACGCGTAATTATCAGCCGACGAAATTCGTGGATCTCTCGAGTGCATCTTATATATTGCGCGACGAGTTTTTAGAGGATCGCAAGGTCATCGCGCCTCGCGACGACCGAGCGAGCGATGAACCTGATGCGCCGATACTGGGGAGAGATTTAATCGTTTGGCCACGGCGCTTTCATTGTGCGTCGCTCGATTTTTTTAATTTAAACCGACGACGACGAAAATAAAAAAGTTGATGCAAAAGAAAGAACCGAGAGCGCGATTCGGGGAAAGTCCTACAAAAGCGTTGCATATAATAATATATTCCCCACAGGATAAGAGAGACAAGGACGAGGACCTCTCGCGCAAACGAGCAAAAGGAAAGAGGGCCGGTTTTGAACGCGTGCGTGTGTGTGTGTGTATAGAACGAGGGAGCGAAGAAGAAAAAGGAGATCGGCAGCGGCGGCGTCCTTGGCGATTGACGTCCGTCGAAAGTTACACGCTGCGGTGCGCTGCTGCATCCTCCGGCCAACGCCTCGTCCTTATGCCTCCGGTTCACCGTTACCATCATCTATACTTTTCGGGCGAAACGTCGTCTCTTGTATAGCATATTCGACTTTGGCTCTTTCGAAATTCCGCAGCAGCTGGAAAAAGCTCCGTCACGTGCTCGAAGCCGGCCGGCTTCTATATATAGCTATATACATCGGAATCGCGGCGTCGCTACTTTCTGCGCAGTTGTTGCCTCCTTCGGCGCTGTGTGTGCTGTACGGCAGAGAGAGAGCGAGAAAGACGGAGAGTCCCGAGTTCGCTAACCTCGCGCAGAGCCGACTCGCGTTTTCTCGGGGGCCGACTCGCTCGCTCTCGCAGCTCTCGTTCGCTGCCGCGGATACAAACACAAACACTGTATTTTATACTTATATACAGCGTGTATTATATACTCGCGGCTCGTGCGCGTGCGCGAAAAGTAGATGTATAATATGCGTGTCGAGTTATAAAGGAGCCGCAACGAGTCGTTATCCTGACCGATGAACAGAAGAAAGGCGAGACGCAGTAGCTGTATAAATGATACACACATACACTGCGACTCCCTATCTATATCTCTCACTCCCGAAACAGCTCGTCGCGCGCGAGAGATAAAGGCCGCCCCGGAGAGTTTTATGTATAACGCGTCTACGTATACTTATACATGTGTATCGATCATCGGAGCTCCGAAAGCCAAGGTCACGGACTCGCCAAAATCCCAGCTCGTCGAACGAAAGGAGGATAGAAGGGGGGGGGGGGTGAGCTTGGCACGCGCGCTGCACGAGAGCGCTCTTCTGCTGGCAGAACGCAACTATAATAATACACCTACTGTATGTACGTGTGTGCGATATGACGAGTAAACGAGAGAGAAAATTATAAAGCACTTAGCAGAAAACTATGCAAATAACGAACGAGCGCGCGCATGTGTGCGAGCGAGAAGAAGGAGGAAAAAACGTTTTCGCTCTCTTTTTCACGTCTGCGTAATGGAATTTTTGACGATAAAATAGAGCCGACTCGTCGACTCTGATTATAAGGAAAGAATAGCGCGGATTTACGTTATCGGCCGTGTGAATATAGCTAATACTGTGTATAGCGGAACGATTTCACGTATTATAATCGGGGAAACCGAAACCGAGCTGGCTGAAAAGAATGAAAAAACAGCGAGCGGTAAAAAATATCGCGAATTTTCGACGCCGTCGGTTCACATCGCGCAGCTCAAGAAGAAAGGCGGAGCGACATGACAAAGGAGAAAGAGAGTGGGAGAGGACAGCAGAGCTGCCGCTGACGCGAAGGATAACGTTAACCCAGGGCAGTACGGTCTTTTAACCGCGCAACAAGCTCCTATCGGAGTCCGAGGCCGCTGCAAGAGAAAGCTGCTCTCTCGCGTATATACACAGTCCCCTCTTCCTCCGGCCTCCCTCCTCGCGCGCGCGCAAATTACCCGCTATATACTGTATACACTTGTGTGTGTGTGTGTGTGTGTGTGTGTGTGTGTGGGTCGCTCGCTCCTTTCCCTCTGCAGCGTATCGAAGACACAGCTGTAATGCCGCCGAGGCGGTGCGCTCGAGTGCGAATCAGCTGGCCGTGAGAGTGTGTACGTATACGCATGCAGAACACATGTGTGTTGTGCGCAGCTCTCGTCTACTCTCTCAGCTGACTTACTTGACGCGCGGCTGTCCTGAGTTTCTCTTAGCGGATTTTGAATTTGATTTTTCGCGCCACACGCTATATACTCAACGCAGCAATTCGGCGACAGCTGATCGGGGGCGGGGAAGTCGCGAGAGAGGAAAACAAATCATAACTCAATTCCAGCAGTGCGCAACAGCTGACGTACGGCGAAAGGATTCAGGCCGAGCGTGAAAGCGAGTCCGCGCGGTGAAAGTGACTTCGTACCGCGTCGTCGCGGCAATACACACACATACACGATCTCTATGCTCCGGCTGATTTCGAAAGGAGAGTACGCGCACCTATACGGTGTACAGACGCTCGCTTTCCATCTGTTCCGCCGCGCAGTTTCGTATATAAAATCGAGAGAAAAGAGAGAGAGAGGAGTCCGCGTCCGATGGACTACTCTCCTGTTGCAGGCCAAGGACGAGGAGGCGCGATCGCGCTATACGCGGAGAGATTTCGTGAAAGTGCGCGCGAGCCGGTACATTATACATTAATACGCGACCTTGTCGCGTCGCGTTTTTTAAAATCCCCCTTTTCGTCGGCGCCGATATGCGTTATCGTACAAAAGAAGCTGGCTCGATTAAAAATAATAATAACAATCGGCATCCGTTCATCCGCGATAAGAGCCGAATCAAGAGGGCCAAGTAGTGCCGTTGTCGCGCGCGTCGAAGTGGGAGGAAAAATGAGGCAAAGTGGAAGGGGGGAGGCTCGACGCGCCTGAAATTCGCGACAGCTATTGCGGCGACCTTGACTTTCGGCTCTAGTCTGCGCGTCTCCTCGACTTGATTTATACATGTGTATACAGACTTGTGTATCGCTTCCGCCGTGTGCGCGTATACACCGTTACGAGAGACGACGCGACGCGCTGCTGCAGACGTTCTCTCTATTATATTCGTGCGCGGAGTGTATGATGATATCGCCGCCGGTTCCGCAGCGTCACGGTTTTACATTCGATTGTCGAATATATAACCGCTCGCCGAGATGCTTTTTTTTCTGCCGCGAAATCGAGGTCGCGACTCATTGAAATCCCCGTATCGCACTGACTTGCACTGTGTACTCGGTATACGGATGCTTATTATTCAGACGCGCGCGAACGAGCCGTTTCGATATTTCCATTTGCGTCACGCGATTACTTGCAGCCGGTGCGCCGGCTTCGGGGAATATTTCGAATCGCCGAGCTTATAAGCGAGAACGTGGATTTCGAGTTCCGGTTATTGCGTGATTAGCTCTTCGTTTTACCACGCAATATCAGCGTATGTTTGAATTCTCAAAATTGAGAAAATATTGTGGGAAAGCTTTTCTAAGCATTTCCACGGTGAGAAGCCAAGCGACGCTTCCCTTCGAACATGGCCGCGCGCGTCATGGGGGAGGTTCCGGAAATCCCGACCGAACGGACCGAGGATAGCCGAGGGGACAGTGGCGACTTCACTCTAACCCACGCGGTCGGAAGGGCCGGCGGCAGCGGCGGCTGCGTCCTAAGCAGCCCGGCGGTTGAGAGGGAGGGTAGAAGGGGAGGACGGAGGTACCGTTAGTCCCTGGCCCTATAAGTAGCCCTGCCGAGGCTTCCGAGGTCAGTCTTTACCGAGCCATAGTTATGTATTTACTGTATTACCCTAGACATTTCAATATACGATTAAACATCATCATAGTACTCGAGACTCTCTTATGAAAATCCTGCACCACGAATCCTTGATTCCCACAATATGATAAGGGGTGTATTCGTTATATTGTCGCGGGAATCTCTAATTTTTCAAAACAAAGCAGTTTTGGACTGGCTTTTCGCTCATGCTATATAACTGTACGAAACAAATTTTTAGAAAATAATGAGACGAAACGCTTCCATGAAGATTATCTGGAACGGAATAGGCCGAAACGATGACGTCCAATATTATTTCCGAAGATTCCACGCGGGCTGACGTCATGCGCCGGCAAAGTGTGTGACTATGGCTATTAACGCCGCTTCCGCGCGGGCGAGAGCAAGAGAGCGGATCATCGCGCAAGCTGCTTTGTACAACAAGTTACAAGTATTAAGAAGCTAACGACGACAAACGTTATAAACGAGTCCTCGTCACGGCGTTGGATAAAAAATTGATTATCTCCCAGCGGCAACAAAAAAAAGCCGATGGAACCTATATGCAAAACGCGAATCGATCGGTAAGTTTTGTCATTTATCGCCGTTGCAGCAGCAGCAGCAGCGTACAAAGACGTCGCTCACGAGGTCAGTTCGTGAGTCTCGCAAGAAAGCGCTCGCTCGCGAGCTTTTTATCCCGCCGCGACTGACGCATATTATCATCCTATATAATAACACCAGTAATGCAGCTGACTCTCTCGATATTATACACACACACTTGCCACTAGTGCACGAGGGCACAGCAAAAAAAAAAAAAACACTGAAAACTAGCCTGTGTGCGTATGAGCGTACTCGTTGCGTAATCGCGACGCGAATATACGAGCAGCGAGCGTTATGACGATTATTATCGAAACGCGCGCAGCGCGGATGGCCCCGTGGAAAGTGGGGGAGGGAGAGCCGCCGCCGCGAGCTAGCGCGCGCGCGCGCCTGGGAAATATAAAAGGTGCGGAGGAGGAGGAGAGGAGGAAGAGCGCGCGAAGGCTACGCAGTTTTCTATGCGGTGTCACGGCCGTCACTGCTGTCTGTGTGTCTCATTAGATAAAACTTGGCGCAGACGCGTTTCTTTTTTTTCAAACTCTATTATATTCACCGAGTTCTCGCGCTACGTCGCGGTTTTTCTCAAAGATCGGAGCGTTAAAAAATAATGATCGTTACGCGTGCGAAGTTGATTCTGCACTCGTGTGATTGTCACCTTCGCATCGCTCGTTATAGCTTTATTCATAATATTAAACCTCACACTCGTGCCAGAATCAACTGTTTCGCACTAGTATCGAAATGTACCTACTATTCTTTGTCTGTCGTTGACTCTTCCGCGATGTCGTCTGCATGATATAGTCCGTTATACATCGGCCTACGTTGTGGGATCAGAGGCTCGTCGCCCATAATAAAATAGATGGACAGAGCGACGATTTTTATTACGCATTGGGCTATTTTGCCCCTCTATGTGTGTGTGTGTGTGTGTGTGTGTGTATATATAAAAACATGAGGCCGCGATGTCGCAAGAGCCTACTAGCGGTGTTTACTAATAATCGCCGAAGGCCCGAGTCTGGCTCGCGAGCGATTTCGAAAGGAGAGAAAGTGCGCTGTGTTTTCGAATGCACGAATGCAGTGCGCAGCAACAGCAGCAGCAGCAGCAGCAGCTGATGCGCATTAATTTTTCCTTCTTTAAAATCCTCTGCAACAGTGATATATAGTACGGCTCTAATTTTATTCACACGGTGCTCGCGTAACGTCTCTCTCTCTCTAGTTTTTCTGGCTCGCGGGCTAAAACTATTATAATTCCCCGCTGAAAAAATTCTTGGCAGCGCGACCGGCTGGGATTATTCGTACACACGTGTGTGCTTGCCTGCATACCGCACAATTTACCGTTTCTCTCTCTCTCTCTCTCTCTCGCAATGTCAAGGCAAGATTCGCGACACACGGAAACGCCGGCCAAGTGTTATGTATACACGCGAAGTCGAGACTCGCAGAGCTTTATTCATAATATTATACGGCTGCATCGAGAGAGAGAAGAACGCGCAAAGTACAGACATCCGAAGTATCGTTCATTGACCAGCGTGGTATAGCGCGCGCGAAGTTCAAAGCTCCGTCGTGTATATAGCACAGCGCGACTCTGGCGCTTCATTGAAGTTTACGGCCGCGGCGACTGCAGCGACAATGAAGTTCGATCAGCTGTTCGGGGGATACATGCGCACTCTCGCCTGTTGCCGGGCGGCGGCGGCAGCGGCAAAGCGCCGATGCATAACCGAACTCGCATATGTGCGCGATATGTATACGTAGAATGTACAAGGAGAAGCCTATATAGAACTCGTAAACATAGAGCTGCGCGAGCAGTGCATTACGCAACGCTGCGCTATTGCGTAAGAAGCATCAGCTGCGCGGAGAGCGCGGGGGAGTGTTGTAAAAAGCGTGTCACAATGTGCGCGAGCGAGCGAGTGACACTGCACATACGGCTCTTCGCGTCCCCCCCCCCCCTCTCTCGCTCTTATATACGCGAGTCTGTCTTGCTTTCGCTCTCGCGCGCGCGGGCAACGAATTTATTGGCACGGCATTCGGGAAATACTGTTCTCGCGCGCGCGAGAGCGGCCTTGATCTTTTCCTCCTTCCCCGCGCATATATGCTCTATACGACGCCGCGACGTTGAGATTGATTATTTTCTAGCCGGCGGTGGCGGTACACGTGTACGCTCCTTCNGGGTATACGTGTGCGCGCTTTCTCTCTCTCTCTCTCTCTCTCTCTCTCTCTCTCTCTCTCTCTCTCTCTCTCTCTCTCTCTCGCGCGCGTTTTGTAATCTCTCGCTATACGCGTAATCTACGCGCTGGGTTGGGGATATACGAGATAAACTAACGGCGCGCGTATGTGTTAAATTGAGAGAATTGAAGTATTCGAGTGTGTGCTGTACGCAGAAATAAAACTGCTGTATAATCGAGTGGGTACTGCGTAGTTTTTAAACCGGTGTATATTTATGGAATCGACGCAATTAGCCCAAGTTTGACGTGGAATTAAAAACCGTGGGCAAGGAGCCTGTAATGTCGAAGAGAGAGAAAGGAAGTATAGAGCCGCGAGTGGAAGGTTAATAGGTTGCAACGCGCGTGCGCTCGCTCGATTCCAGTAGTTCGGAAAATTCTCAACGAATCCGATCCGTAGAGTTAAGCCTTACGCTCTTTGTTCGTCGAAAAAGAGAAGAAAATGGCCAACGCGTAGTAGTAGTGGTGAGCTTATAAAATCCTCCTAGCGCGCGACTCGGAACTAGAAATAAATCTTCCGCGTGGGTCTCTGTCTCTCTCCCTTTCGTACATGCACCGAGCGAGTGAGATAGATGAATACCGCAGACGTATATATAGGACGTGCATTGCACTAGAGCAAGAGAGCACGAGAGTGTGAGAGAGAGAGAGGCTAGAAGCGCGCGTGCAGTCAGGGCCGCGGTGACCTTAGCGCCCCACCGCTGCAGCCCGGCGCGTCCTTCGCGAGGCGCGGGGGGTGGGCGGCTGGGGGGAGGGACACGTGCCGCTGCGCGACCACTGACGTCACCCGCGCACTGCAGCGATGTGCATTTCCCGATCCGCAAGGAGGAGGAGGAGGCGGAGGAGGGGGGCATCGTTGCTGCACACGCGCCACACCTCCCCCCACGCGTTGTATATGTACCGTGAGTCGTGTGCAGCAACGCTGGATCCTCAGCGCTGCTGCTGCTGCTGCTGCTGCTGCTGCTGCCACTGATGATAATGATGATGACGATGGCTGCCGAGGATTGTAAAACCTAAAGTTATCTATTTCTTTATCTCTCTGTCTCTCTGTCTCTGCTCTATCAACGCGCACGAAGGAGGCGCGTTCCGGCCGGCTCCGCAGCCACGGGCCTATTTTAGAATTTTCCTTGGGCCTGGATTGCGCCTATCGCAAGATTATAGTCGACTTGTGAGCGGCGTAGTTTTCGAGCTCGCTTTCGAAATCCCCGCTCGAAACGACTTTCCACACTCGAAATATATTAAACGCCGATGCTTTTCTATATATGCATATAATATATATAATACCCAACGGCGCGATAAGAAAAGCCAGGCGGAAGAGAAGCAAGTTCGCGAGCTTGACCTTGCGCGAACGACTGCACGCAGCTCGTGTGCAATATGTGTGTGTTCTCTCGATGCAGTTGCGCGCATGTGCTGCACAATCGTATATACAATAAAGAGCGTAGCTTTGTGTGCGCGTTGGGCAATTTCGTAACCAGCGGAGTTTGGAAGAAGGAGAAAAAAAAACGGTGTTGAGTAATACGGAAAATGCCGGTTGTCATTCGCTCGCCGACGAGGATAGATATTATACGTTGTTCTCATCTTCGTTATATATCATACTCGGGGCGTTTCGATTATGACGCCAAGAATATATCTGCGAAAATCATGCTGCCCGTCAGCTGTTTTGCCTTGACGCTATGCAGGTATATGCACACATACTAGCTGCATAATGATTAAAAATAGTGAGAGTGAGAGAGACTTACGACATCGTTATCGCTGCTCGAGCCGGCGTTCGGGCTGCCTCTGATATAGTCGTCACTCTCGACTCTACACCGGATCTGCAAGCAAACAAAGAGTTGACTTCAATTGCGAGGAGAACAACTCTGTGATGCAGCCGCAGCCTGAGATTGGGCAATCGGAAAATTTTAAGAAGAAGAAAAAAGCTTTGCGGTGATCAATCTACCGCCGGCCGGTGCGAAAAAGGGACAGCGAGCGACACACACACAGGAGTCTATTTCGAGAGAAGGCGCGCGCGAGGTGCAGGGCCGCGGCTCGCTAATTTTAGATGCCACTTTTCCCCTCCCGCCGTCCGAGAGGGATCGCCTTCGCGAGTTGGATAACTCGCTCTTACGACATAGCTCCTCCTCGCTTTGTGTCTCTGCGGCGAGATACGTCTACTATAACAACGTATGCGCGCGATCGTGCAGATTTGACGACAGAAACCGATATAACAGCTGTGCGTATACGTATCACAATGCGGACGAGTGTCCTCTCCTTCATGACTGCGCGCGCTCTCGATTTCTCTCTCTCTCTCTCTCTCTCTCTCTCTAAAAGTAGAGCTTCTATATGAGGAAACGCGTATCGTTCTCCGCGAGCGACGAAAAGTATCCTGCAAGGTCTTTCTCTCTCTCTTCTGGCGTATAACTCTATTAGAGCCAGGCAGGCCGTTGCGCAATAGCTTTATCCGTCGGCACCGCTAATTAAGCTTGCAGTGGTCAGAGACACAGCGAGAGAGAGAGAGGGAACGCGTTTCCGACCTTGTACGAGCGAGAAGGAAGGAAGGTACTACATACATGCGTTGTTAAAAAAAAATAGTTCTCTCTCACCTTTTTCTTACGGGGCCGTTCGTGGTCGAGATCGGCCACGATGCCCTCGTCGTGGGTGATAAAGTTAGGGCTGCTCGAGGAGGAACTACGGGCTGGATGATTGTTGTGATACTGGTAGAATCGGGCATGATGAGTCGTGTTTCCGGCTGCGCTTGCTGCATTGCCATTGACGTTGTTGCCGCTGTTGGGGTTGTTGGCGGTCGGGGCTGCACCGTTGGGCCAGGGAGCACCCTCGTCGCTGAGCGGTGGACTCGGGGTTCCGCTGCGCCAGCTGGCGCTACTGCTGCTGCTGCTGCTGCTGCTCATATTGAAGTTGGCGCCACCGACGATGCCCGGCGAGCCCACGACCAACCGGTTCTGGCTGCCGCTACTGCTGCTGCTCACCCGGTCGTCCCATGATCCTTCGATTGAGAGAGATAAAACACACAATGTATCAACGTAATGTATATACAATTACAGCGCTCGCTGCGATTTTCCCGACTTTTCGGCGATCGGGTTACCGAGACTTTATTTATATCCGCGTCATAGACGCGGAAAATATACACGCGGGCATCGCGCGAGAGCGGAGGCTTTTTCAAGGTCCGACCGTCATGCAGGCGAAGCCTAGAAATAGAGACACGCTGCCCGAGATGGACATTCTCTGAATCATGGACTGTTTGCTACTCACCATACGTCTGTTGGCAGTGAATTGGTAGAGAATTCGAATTCTTCGGAGGCGTCGAGAGGGACATGAGTACTATGGCGGCCGCGCACTCGTCCATGCAGTTCTCGCGCTGGCCGGTCTTCTCGTTCGTCCTCTCGTTGCCGTTGTACGATCGCTCGGATTCGTTGCTCGAGCTGGGCCTTCGCTTCCGCGACCTGTCGACACACATGCACACCATATCGCACGTTATTATCGCTCGTCATCATCATCATCTTTATGCACGCCTATACAGAGAGAAAGAACGCGTCGCAAGCGCGTACAGTTTTATTCGATAAAAAGGCACGAGAGTTTTAGAAGGTGCGGAACTCTGTGTATAGATAGGGCCTCCTTGTCCTACTTTCACCTCGCGCCGCGTCGGCGGCCGGTAGTTCCACATGCATACGCTATCCGTATCTAGAAAAAGAGGGAGGGCGACAAAAAAGCAGCCGTAAAATTGAGAAATCGCTGCGGGCTCGGTACGACCTGACGTATCGATGACGTTCCCTATACACAGTGTGCACACACTGCGTCCGCGACTGCCGCGCGTTGCCATGTCCTTATATAGGAAGCAGCAACAGCAGCAGCAGCAGCAGCAGCAGGCGGCGAGGTCGCGAATTATGCCGATTATTCCGGGAAAACGTTAGGCCCCGTTCGCTCGTAAACTTTTGAGTTTCCCGCGAAAGCCCATAACCCATAACTATCTTTACCCTCGTTACCCGCTGCACGCGGCTGTTTTTTCAACGCGCGAAACTGGGACACCGCGGAGCCAAGCGGTCGCTTGCGGGAGAATTTTTTTTTTTTTGTTTTTTTTTCGTTCGTCGGTCTGGCTAACAGCTGGCTACTGTATAATATAGTTCCGTGTAATAAGCGCAGTTCTCGCGTCTACGCGCGAGTAATTATTATGGATATACAAGCTGCGCTCGCAAGAGCGATTACATCTGAATTTTCCTTCGCGCTCGCGCGTCGCGGGAGAGGTTGTTTCGAAAAGAAAACTTTCTCGCGCGCGCCGTGTCTGCGCTGGCTTACAAAACCGCGAGAGTTAACAATATCTTTCAAAATCCGTCCAGACTTTTATATAGGATAAAAAAATCGTCGGAGTCGATAATCGAAACGAGGCTATAACCGCAGCGTAACAGCCGCACCATAAGAGTCCGGTCAGTGTCGCGCGCTCACCTAAACTTTCTAGAGATTCTCGCGCGCACTGCATTGTGTGCTGCAGCAGCAGCAGCAGCAGTAGCGGCGGTGTGTTTAAAGAGCACGAGGACAAGCGCTCGCGGTCTGAGGCCGGCCGGCTGCGCCTACATGCTCCGCCGACCTCACATACACACAGAGACACAGTAGACGCGTTTATGCACTATTATACAGCGGCCGCCTCCTTTTTTTCTATACTACTATACGCTTTGTCTATTTCCATCGGTTTTACAACGCGCGAGAGTCCGGGGAACCAGCCACGGCCGCTAAACCATAAAAGACGAGCACGTTTATATAACGAGAGCTGAGAGCTAGTGGGAATCTTACATGCTGTATATACACGGCGCGAGTGAGGTTGCAAGACGCCTGGCGGTCTGGATGTGCGATGCGCGCGGAGGAGAGAGTGTGTATGCTGGTGTGTTGCTGCACTCCCTCTCTCTAGTCGGTTCTCTTTTTAAAAATAGCGATGCCAAGCGCGCACGCGAGAGAGAGAGAGGGAGAGAGAGAGTTAATCGACGCACAGCTAACGCGCGGCGACGCGATACGAGCCAGCTCGGCGTTTCGAAAGAGCGAACTGCGCTGCCGCTGACGGCTAAACGCGCGAGAGTTAAAATGGGTCACCGCCTGCATCAGCGCCGCGCGCTGCTATTCTGCTAGCTGGAATTCCCGGGCGGTGTGCTGAAAGTAGGTCGCGCGCGCAAACTGCACGGGCTCGAAAATACAGAACTAGGTCATCGCGCGGAGAGACGAACCGAACCCCCATGAGCCCTGGCGTAAGCGAGCGCGTCCGGGCGATTATACATTACGTACTTATACTATGCATCGATCATTGCAGCGGAATATACGAAAGCGCGGGCGTGGCACGCGTCGATTCACTTTCAGCGCATTCAAGCGCGGCGACAGAACGTGTGTGGAGGGAGAGTCTAGTGTGTACACGAATCAATAAGGGGCAGACGTCGTCTAGCCTCCTTCGCCTCTTATACCTTCTACTCCCCGAAAGTATCGCGTCCGGCTGCATGGAAGCATTAGAGAGCCGCTCGAGCCGCTCGGCACTTCTTCTTTTCGACACACGAGACGCCTCGGCCGGCGCGCCTATAATTCACGGGCCTATCGACCTTAATCTGCGGGTTGCATGGCAACGCGACGTCGTTGCACGCCGGCAGCGGAAGAGAAAGAAAGCACGGCGGCGGGAGGCGGCGAGCATTGACCCAGTTTCGCGCGGGGGCGACGCCGGGTTACCCAGTCAGAAAAAGCGCAGGGTCAGTTCGATCCAGGGGATGCTGCTCTTTTGTGTGTGTGTGTGTGTGCTAGTAGAGAGAGGCGAATATATGGGGCAAAGGAGGAGGAGGCCCTGGATCGAGCGACCCGATTCCGCGGCTTGACCCGGACACGCGTACGCGCGGCACATCCTGGATCGACCTGATTCTCGCTGGGCCGGGTTTCTGGGACGGGCTGCGGCCCCCCCTGGAAAATCGGGTCGGGTCACCCGGACACGCTTGCCGGGCTCGACTCTCTTCGCTGCGGTGTGTAAAGTGTGGAGAAAGAGCCGGGTGGATGCTATCCTACTAACCCCCGCGCGCGCGCGCGCGCGCCCGCGACCTGACCCGATTTACTTTCATTTTCGACATCCTACTTTACATTGCTCGCGCGCTCTATATAGCTTCTGCAGTTTGCTCGACGTCGTCCTATTATTTTCTTCGTCGTGTTCTTTGTTTCCGCTGCGCTCTCTGACAAGTATCGTTGATATACGGATACGCGGGGAGAGTCCCGGGAGAACTTAACGAGCTCGTGAAATCCGTCCACGAAATAATTGACTCTTTTCCTGTGCATCGGGCTATTTATGCAAAGAGTTATTCGGAGCTGAAAATCGTTCGAACATAAATATAATTTCGTGCAACCGCGAGCTCGGAAGAGAGAAAGGAGAAAAAGTAGAGGAAACACGCACCCATCGGTTCGAGAGAAGAAAGCTCTGAAGAATATAAAGCGCATGCAAGAGGCATCAGTCGCGCAAGCTCCCCCAAAGGTCGGGCGAAGGTTGCATATACAGGGGGCGGAGAGAGAGAGGGGGGGGCGGACTGTCCTTCGAACCGGGCGCTCGGTCGACGATAAGAAAAGCTTCGAAAGCTCCGCACACACACGCTGCAGCTCTCGCGCAGTAGCAGTAGTAACAGCGGCAAGCGCATAGGTGTATACGTATATAGAAAAGCTAACCGGCCGGCGCCGGACGTCGGTGTTAGTGCACGTGCCGTTCTTGCGGCGGCTCGGCGTCCTCGCTCTCTGCCGCCGCTTGCACTCGACCCATTGTCCTAGTTTTCGATGCCGACCTCCCTCCTCGCGCTGCTGCTCCTGCTGCCACTGCTTCCGCACTCCCACCGCCCCCTGATGAACTGCTAGATGGGGTGGGAGAGAGCACGGCCGCTATCGGCGTAGGAAATCGAGCCAAGCTCGCGCGAGCTGGGAGGAGAAGCTGCCGGTGCAAGCTCTCTCTCTCTCTTTCTCTCTCCCTCAACAAGTTCGCCCTGCTCAAAAGTCGCGCCCCCCCCCCCTCGCCGCTGCCGCCGATGACCTATACCGAGGCACAAGCTCTGCACTATTGACCGCTTTTCCACGAGCGCGCAACCTACCCCCTATACATTTTACGCGTGTCATGAAAAACGCAACGCAGCGCGTGTTCCGAGCTTTTTTCTCTCGGCAGCTTAACTCTCTGATTTTCCTTCGGAAATCCGTTCGAGCGCGTTCCGTTCGTTCGTTCCTTCCTTCGTTATTATACCGTCAGACGAGAGAATCTCCATAGGAAAAAAACTCCGTACTCGCGCATAATCAACGACGACATCGTTTCGTCCGCGTTGGCTCGGCGCCGCTAAAGTTTATGACATGCACGCGCGTGCAGGGGTTGTGTGTGTTGTTCCGTGTACCTGACCCATTTTCGCGGCGGTATACGAGAGTCTGCCGGTGGCGGTTCTCCGTCTGCGGGCCGGCGATGCTGCTGCTGCTGCTGCTGCTGCTGCCACTGCTACTGCTGCTGCATCGATCGACCCCGATTCGAGCCGGCGGCGGCCCCCTACTCTGCGATGCCTGGCACCGAGCGACCCCGCGCAATTTGTCACTAGCCCGGCACCGCCCGCGCGCGTGTGTGTATTGTTTGAGAGACCGACGGAAAAAGAGAAAATGCTATACTTTGATTGTTTCATACTCTTTTCGACTCTTTTTTTTTATTAGGTGACGCGTAAAGGTATACACTTGAAAAACGGCGAAAGCTCATGGCTGATCATGATTAGCGCCGAGAGAAGACGATCGCGCGGACAAGGCCTTCTTCGATCGGAATTTCTAGCGAGCGAGAGATTATACGCGCGACGCGGAAGTCTCTGCTTTTATGCGTTGTGCACGAGAGATCTTTGCCAGAGCCGGCCGGCGTGTGTATGCGGCGTTACGCAACTAGCCAGAGACGTTATATAGTTGTTGCACTCGTCGTTGTCGCCGTCGTCGTCGTCGTCGTCGGTATAAAATCAGAGGACGTCGGACTTGTTGCGTCTTTCGAGATGTTTTGCGACGCAGATGGTGTTACTCGAGATGCGATTTTATTTATCGGCTGTGAAACGTTTGGCAAAAACATCGGGGAAGAAGCTTTATAGATACGACACGAGAGGCACTTACAGCTTCGTCGTCTCATTGTCGCCTGCAGCGTAAATTAGCCAGATATCAATGAGTCCACAAGCCTCTAGCTGTACACACGCCATATACGTACTCCTCGCGCATCACACGCTTACATACGCGCATTGTCGAAGGGAAACGCATAGCGCGCGCGGCAGCGACCTGAATCGACGTTGTGATGATGATTGAACTCAATTAGTGCACGTCATGCACGCCGGAGTACGCATCAGCTCTGTACGTGTAGCCTTTTTTTCATAATAGTTATACACAGCGCCTCTACACACCATAATAATACTGGACTCGCAGCATCGTATCGAAATGGAACATCTGACTAATTGTCGCGGTGCACGTATGCGTGTAAGAGGATTTGACTCGACTCTCGAGCTTCGTTAAATACCAAGACGTGTATATTGTATAGAGCCATATAGGAGAGAAAGAAATAAAGAGTCGACAAAGCAACGCGCAGAGCGAATCTCGTGGGTGATGCTATAAGGGCGGCATCGCGCGCCGGTGCACCTGACCCATTTAGCGCAGAGCGCACTGGTATTGATCGACCTAATTTCCCGCGAGCGCTTCTGTGGTGGCAACGACGGGATAGTCGCTTTCTTCCTCTTCCTCTCCCCCGCGAGATAGAATATACCCCCCGACAGAATTTTGATCGCACACGAGCTGCCGCCGCCGCTTTTATTAGTTTTCTCGATCCCGGGGAAGAGAGGAGATTATTGAATTTTAAGACGATATCGGCTAAACAGTTGCGCTTTCGAGCGATTATTTTTCTCAAAGCGCACGAAAAGCAGCTTCTGGTGTACCTATAAGCCAAGTCACACGCGCGGATCGGCGTATACGCGGAAGCTTGCTCTCTCGAAAATATGCTGGCGCACGAGTCGGAAAAGCCCTGTATAGCGCGCGTAAAGACGTACTGCGCAGTATTAGTTGAGCCTTCCCCCGTCTTTGTTTCCTCTCTCTTTTGCTCTCCCGATACGCCGTATTACACAGCGCAGCGGCATCAGCGGCGCATCGTGGATAACTTTGTCATAAAGTTCAACGATCCTGCAACGGCCAGTCGTCCTTGCCCCTTCTCTTCTTCGTGTATCCGACTATTTCCGTCTTTTGCTTCTCTCTTTCTCTCTCCGGCCGGGAGTTTTATGCGTTTCGCCGCTGGAATTCGTCTGTATTTTTGTGCGCGCTCGGGGATACAGCGAGTGAGAGAGAGAGAGGAGGCTCGTCGTTCGCTCGGCAACAGCCGCATCATCGCCCTGCAGTAGCCAGGCCGAAGACGGTAGACGCGTCGCGACTTGCAGCAGCGGAGAATTTTCGGAGGGTTCGTGTGTGCGGGGCTGGTTCGAATTTCATCGCCGGATGGAAGTCAGACGCTGATGTATCTTCGAGAGCGCCCGATTTTTTTTCTCTTCGCTGCTCTTCGTCGTCTGCATCCGTGCAGTGTGAGGTAACTCGCGTGCGAGTCTTTAAAAACGGCGTCGTTTTATTTAGCCGTATTTTCTTGAAACGTGCGCCTACGCGGCGAAAGTTTGAGAGAAAAGCGCACGGACTGCGTCCCCCTCGGTACACGTGCGGCACATAATGCGAGCTGTAGCGGCATTTCCTCCTTTGTCGGAGAAAACCGGGCCCTCTCCCTCTCTCTCTCCCCCACTCGGACTTTGTCTGTAAGGTCGTGAACGACGAGAAAGCCAGGTGGTGCCGGCCGGCGATAGATGCAGGTAGACGAGATCTCCGCCGCCGGAGCATTTAAACGAGCCGGCCGGCCGGGCCGGCCGGCGTTTTTTTTTTTTTTCGTCTGGGGCCGATGGAATCCAGACGAGGGAGACCCATCCCTTTAAATTCGGAGCTGAAAAGTTCCTCGGTCCCGCAGGTATACCACACAGCCGCCGGGACCTTACGGCTAAGTGACACGTATACGGCAATGGGACGCACAATAGCGTCTAGGAGTAGGAGAGGAACTGCGCAGTTCCATCGTTCTCTTTCTTCGTCTTCTTTTCCTCGAGAGGCTTCGGATAATCGCGATTTTTATATACTCAAGGAGAATTAACGAATCGGGCAATTAGCCTCCCTCAGCTGTTTGCATACAATTCTTTATATTCCGTCCGTCCGTCGAAATTCGTATTTGGTGGGAAACAAGACTGCAGGTGCGCACACGTATCACGGTGTATATACCTCGATATATACAGTACACGGTGTTTCACGCTCTAGCGATTTCTAGCGCTGCGCACGATTCTAAGGACAAAGTCAAACGGCGCTGTGTATCCCCGTCCTCTTTTTCTCCGTCGTTCTCGTTTTTTCTTCTCTCTATGCGTCTTATATATACACACGTCCGTCAGCAGCTGCATTTACGTATATTCCTCCTTCGCGTGTGTACTACAGCGGATAAAAATTAACGCTTGCACCTTCGCAGCGTTGTATTTTTAACTGTGTGGAAAACCCCTGCCGCGTGTGCCGCTGCTGAAAAGCCTTGCCTTTGACGAAGAGGCTAAGCGCGCTCGACCGCACGAACTCTCCTCGAGCGCTATCTATACCTATACATAATATAGGTTATACACGTTCCCAATACTCGGCATGTGTGCAGCTATAGTGAGAGCGCGCTCGGTGCAAGAGAGCGCCGCCGGCCGGCTTATGGTATTCACGTGAGCTCCCGGCCGATGCCCCTCCTTTTTCATCGTCGTCGTCTTCTTCTTCTTCCTCTTCTTCTGTGGTACTCGCGTCTCTAATACACACAGAGTGACTTGAAGCTATGTGTGCCCGTTTGACGCTCACACGGGCCGAGGGTAAAAATACTTCGGCCACCTGCAGCAGCAGCAGAGCCGCTCAATCTCACGTCCCTCGCTCCTCTCTTTCGGCTTTTCACACATATGGGCCGCTGAATTTCCCAAGCTAGCTGCTTTCCTCTTATAATCTCTCTGTGCGATAATGCACGCCCGCGCGAGTCGGAGGAGGGAAGATCGATCGGATCAGGTGTAAATAATGTAATCGCGCTTCTATAACTACTATAAATACGCATATAAGGCCGCGCTGTATATAACGCGGTTATCTTTCTTTCTCTCTGTATCTCGCTGCATACGCGCAATCGTATAATATAAAGCAGATCTATATAGAGTCGTAAAAAAAAAAAAAAAAAAAATAAAAAAATAATACAGCAGCTGTTTCAGTCTGACACTCACCCGATGACTTGTGGGACATCGATGGAGTGGGACGACGCGCGCTTGCGGTCGCTGCCCATATCGGCCAGCCTGGCAAAGTCCGTGTCTGTGTCGGCGAGCCTCGCGCTCTTGCGCGACTCCATGAGCCTCAGCTCGTCGATGCGCCTCGTCAGGCTCATCGTACCCTGTAACAGCAAAAATAGCACTAGGTTAACAATAGAATCACACATTACCTCACATTAGACGAGAGCGAATGACGCACTACATCACCATCAGTATAGGAGTATAGAGAAAGAAAAACGACAACAAGTGCACAGCAGCTAACCAGCTCGAAAACAAAAACAAAATTGCTATTACGAGCTGAGCGTCCTCGCGGCTAACTGCGCCGTTCGTTCGCCCGCGAGTCGTACGTTTCGCTGATAAAACGCTCGTTCGTCGCTGCGGAAGAGAGAGAGAGAGAGAGAGGGGGGGGGGGGGAGTAAGAGTTTATAGATATTGCTGAGCGCGCGTTATGTGTATTTACCTCCCGCTCTCTGTCACCCGCATGACACGTATACGTCATCAGGCGGCCGCACGAGTTTAGCGCGCGCACGTGGACCGTCTGATACACCGGCTATGTTCCTCCCACACGATTTCTCGCTCGTATAACAGCCTCCGATTTTTCGGCTAGGAGCAGCGCGAGGAAAAGGCGTAGTATTATACCGCTATATAGTCGCTATAGCACACTCTCCGCAGCAGAGTGTAAGTGTAACGGGAACGTGCTTGATTTTTTTTTCTCCACCGCACCGTCGAACTGCACGCGGCGTCGCGCTGTACATACATATACGAAGAGAGACGCGAGAGACGTTTGAAACAGAAATCTCGCTCGCGAGTGGAGAATCCCCGAACCGACCACGTCATCGGCTGCGAATTTTTTTTTCTCGCCGGGAATTGCCGGAACTCTAGACACGCTCGAAATTTAGAACCTTGTTTCGCTGTTTCGTCAACCGCGACGCTTGGCCCAGACGCTTTTATAATGCGTCTACGAACTTGGCGAACCGAAAGAGCCGTATGAATGAATTACTCGCGCTCGCGCGCCCGGCCTACTGCTCCGAAAAAACGTGCGCGAGTGCAAGAAACGAAAGGTTTTCGTGCGACGGCGAAAAAGTACCGCTCGAAAAACGACTCGAGGCGTGTATAGGTATGCTTAGCGCTAGAGTGTACAGCTGAGAGGAAGAGAGGGAGAGCACTTGGGCTTTACCGCTAGCGGCGTAATTCGATAATCAGCGCAATCGTGTCGTAAGTCAGGCGCTCGCTTCCTCGCTCGCGCTGCGGCCGGGAAAAACGAAAGTATACACTGACAACGAGGCCCTCTCTCCCTCGCTTTACGGGCCGTTGCGACACTGTTATAGTCTTCTATTCTCTCTCTCTATCTCTCTCTCTCTCTCTCTCCCGTATATCGCGCTCTTGATAATTTTCTTTTGCCTCCTCCTGCGGTACACACGAATGTATACACCACTACTCATGGGGGGATCAACGCTTACATAAGTGCGCGTAACATCGGCTAAAAAGCAAAAAAATCGCAGAGAGGAGAACAATGTACATTGTACATGCACACGTATATATAGCAGCAGGCTCGCGAGCGCAACAGCTGAGACGAGGATCAGCCGCTCGCGAAAGGTCGAGATTAGCGGAACGCGAACCGGTGCGTGAGCGAGCCTATCTCTTCGGCGCTACTCCTCCCACACGCTGCTGCTGCACGTAACTGCGCTCGCGGCGATAGTGTAACGGTCCCCTTCCCTTTCCCCTTTCACCGCGCGCGCGAGCGCGGCCTTATGACTGTACTGCGCGGCGGTGTATACCAGTAGAAACTATAGCCAAGTTTACGTTCTGTGTATATTCTCGAAGCCACTGCTGCTGCTGCTGCTACTCGCAAGAGGAGAGCCCGTGCACTTTCTCCGACTTTCAAATTTCCTCGATCCAGCATTATATACCTACGCGCGAATGCTTTCCTATATACTATATAGTAGAGAGGGAGCAGTCGTTGACCTTACGTATATAGATACACATAGTTACGATTTCGCATGAGTGTGCGTGCGCGATCGGGGGAGAGAAATTTCGAGTAAGACGAGATCTAAAACTGCAGTCGCACCTTGTAGTGCACACACATCAGAGACGAGAGAGAAACCCGAGAGCCCCTGCCACAGTGTCTCCAGGGCTGCCATTGCCCCGATAGACCCCCTCCTAAGACACCGGAGAATGAGAAATACGAAGAGTGTCTGCGTCTCCTGCTTCTTTTTTTTCTAGCCGGCGAGCTCGTTTTTTTTTCTCTTCGAGAGCGGTCTACACTCCTGCCGCCGTCGTATGGCTCCAAAAATATACGTCTGCGTGAAAACGAAAATCGCAGAGAGATATCGCTGCACCGAGAAGTGCGCGAAGAAAGTCAAACAAGCGCGGCGTGTGTGACGCGCACGCGGACGTGCGCTGCCGCGACGATAAGGCACGAGTCGATATACTGATGGACTGTGCACTCGAAACGCGCTGCATACGTATCGTATACGCGTTATATTCGCTCGGTTATAATAAAGAAGAGGAGGAGAAGAAGGAGGCGCGCGTGGCTGAGCGTGATAAGCCCGACCGCATTCCTGTAGCAAACAACGCGGCCGATAACTGTAAACCGCGCGCAGTGAGAGAGAAAGAGCCGTAAGTGTGGCGAGTTGCAGTAGTCAACCCGCGACGCAGTCGATGATCAGCTGCTGGTACACATCGCGCCGCGCCTTTCTCCGCGAAGACGAGATGACGGAGTGTATATGCTTATAGATAAGTAGGGAGAACGAAGAAGCGCAACGCGAGAGAGCCGGACGGCGATGGAAAAATTCGCGAGAACTGACCGAACGCCGCTATGCAGCGGTTCAAGGATGCAGGCCTTTGTCAGCGCGCGCGCTACGACGAGTCGTTGCCTTGTTGCCGGCGATGAATCAGCTGAGCGCGCTGCTACTGCCGCTCTCTCTCTCTTACTCACTCTGACACGCAGGTGTGCGTATCACTGACGCAGTGCCGTTTGCCTTTTCGGATATGTGTACGCGAATTACTGCGCGCTCTTTGCAGTCGAGCTTCTTTTGTTGCCGCTAATTGGCGATAAAAAGAAATAAAACACTGGCTAATCCGCGAATCAACAGCGAAAGAAGCGAATGACCCTGATATCAGCGGCTCTTATATTCACACGTTTATTATCGTTCGTGGCGAGAAGAGTAGAGAGAGAAAGAGCGAGTTGACTTTATCGCGGCCTGCGACGACTGATAAAGACAAATGCGTGTTTCCCAGTGCGCTTGATATACGTAAACAAAAGCAAAACACAGCAAAAGAGATATTATTGTGCAAAGTGCCCGCGCGCGCATCGAGTAAATTGCGACTTTGAGGGAGAACTGAATAAACAGCCGGTAGATTCTCGGCGCAGTTTCTCTCTGTATCAGCTCGCGTATATAATTGGAGAGAGAGAAAAAAAAATAAGGATATCCACGGCGCAGAAAAGCCGGAACTCGGCAATTACGCGCCGCGTACGTCCTATTAACGGGGCCATAGCCACACGCGTGTTATAGAGTCAGAGAGGATCTTTATTTCTTTGTGCGCGCGCTGATGACGGCGTTTCCGAGATCGCGGCTCAGCCGGGGCTGACTAATCTATGAGTGCACGCACTCGATGTAGAAAAGCTAAGACTTTTTTGACTTTACAGCTTTCGCGTAGTGAATACTATACTGCATAACAGACGACGCCTGCAGCCGGCCGGTTTATACTATATGCGTAATATACTCGCCGGTTCGCAATTGAAATGCACTTGTTTATTAGCCGAGAGAGCCGATTTGCATTTGTAAAACGTCCGACTGACCCATTGACCGGCATTCTTTTGCAAGGCGTCCGACAACTGTTTATTATACGAGGAGCTTCGGATCCGCAAACTACGTAAACACGAACGCGATACATATAGTATATATAGATGTTGATCACCGAGAGAGAAACGGCTCGCACCGGTTTTGTCGCGATCGGTGCCACTGTGTCGCGAAGCAAAAGTTATATCAGACCGAGTCTTTTAATATAAACGCGCATAATCGAGGAATTCCGAGTGGCATACGCACGAAAATTCAACGTTCCTTATTCTTGCATGTAGCCGCGGCGTGTGTCCGGCTCGCGTATTCGCGCTCGCGCGCTCAAAAGGAGGTCAGGGAAGAGCCGCCGAGAGAGGAGAAAGAAAGATAGCGGTAAACAGTGTGCGTATACGCGCCCCGCAGTGCATGCAGCTGGAAATTTTAGGAAAATCTTCGATATCTATAGCTCCGAGCAAGAATCGGTATACATAGTAGTTAAAGGACGCGCTGTGTTGATTCGTCCTACACCGCGGAAGCGAGGCGGTATCAGTCGAGGTATCAGTGGCTTCGAACCACACACACACACCTACATACAGTCACTCGCGAGCTCGCGCGGGGGGCAGCGAAAGTGAAATTTCTTCGCGGCCGCGTCGAGTCTCTCGAAAACGTGTATGCTGCACAATATATAAAGCCCTCTCTTTTCCACACACAGACACACAGCTCGCGAGTAACGCACCTTATCGGATCGAATCTGGGCTGCGACCCGCTTCTTCGTTCCGTATCATTTGGGTCATTGGGCTCGTGCATGCGAGCGCGCGTGCAAGCACGTCTAACCTAGGCCCGCTTCGAACCGCTCTCTGTACAACTCGTTATCACATGTGTATGTGTGTACGGAGTGTACTCTCCGCGCGGCGTGAAATGCATTCGCGTGAGGTGTTCGTTGCTTTCACCGACGCCGCCTGCGTAAGCGGACCGACTTCTCTCTAGACGTAGAGCAGCGAGAAAGTTTCGCTTTCGTTTTGTCCGATACGTGTAATTTTGAGATATGACGAATAGTCCTATAGTAATTATCGAAACCTTGAGTAGAGAGAGAGAGAGAGAGAGAGAGAGAGAGAGAGAGAGAGAGAGAGAGAGAGAGAGAGAGCATCGAATTCTGGCTCGCGGTTGATATAGAACGCAGATAGATATTCCGTGCAAGGCCGGGCGTGTTCGACGACTATACTCTTACTTTCCAACGTAGAATATTATACATATACCCACACACGCGCGCGCATAGAAACGTAATGCATAATTGCACGCGCGCCAGAGAGTCGAGGCGCGCGCGAGTATGTCGCAACGTTATTGTGAAATTGAGAGAGATACTTTCTAAAATAGTCTGAATTATTTTATATCCCAAAATTTTGTACGTGCGTCGAGCTTATTGTCGAGGATGACAATAAACGCTTAGATGTACCTTATAGAAAAACCCGGCGTCTTGTAGGGGAGGAAGCGACACGGGGAAAACCCGTCGTCTGTCGGCCATTTATAGGTTTATGATAGGTACACTCAGTAGTAGTGGATTCTGAAAGAACGTTTTCTGAAATGCTCCAATCAGAGCGCTCGACTGAAAGAAACTAACCAATAAGGCTGCGCCATTTCAAAAACGTTCTTTCAGAATCCACTACCACCGAGTGTATGTATAAGGGACGCCTGCTACCAGGTAGTGTCATTAGACCTCTCGGGTCGAATGTTCTTGTACCGACCGAGCTTTCTTGTAAGCCGGAGTGCGGGAGCTCCGGCAGTCTCAGCAATCTCAGCATCGTCTCGACCCCGAGAACATCGAGCGATGGCAATAGTGTAACTCCTTTTACTTCTAATACAAATTTTTATCCATATTAATTAAAACTACTCTCTAGTGTTCACTTATTTTTTATCCCACGATCCTACTCAAGAAAACAGTTATGTATATCGGACATCTCTCTACGAGTGGTATAGCGTTGCGTTGCGTAAAGTTTCTCTGTCTCTCTCCCTCGCGCTCTGCTCCTAATGCCCGATGGCGACACTCCCACGCGCGAGCACCGCAACTGTGTGAGCGAGAAAAAGAAGCGATTCTCGTGCAACCTTTCGCTCATCGATGCAGCGGCATTTTTCTCTCTCTCACTCCTAAATTTCGCGCACAGCTGATCCGGCTCCGCGGAACAGCTGACTGTTCCACTTAGCTTCTCCCTCTCTCATAAGCGCGTGTATACTTTTCAATTCTGCACTCGCGCTGCATTTGCGCAATAACTACGCGAGCTAAAAGCACCTGAGCAATCAATCGGCCGGCGTAAAGCGCGCTTTCACAGCTGAGTGGCATATGGCAAGCGCGCATAAGCGACCCCCCGTATATGTAAGAAAGTATGCGCGCACGTTCGGGCACGCATACTTTCACGTTACATGCAGCGACTTGCGCAATCAAATTGTGCGCGCGGCCAGAGAGAGAGAGAGAGAGAGAGAGAGAGAGAGAGAGAGAGAGGCTGCACCGCTCTCAAGGGAACTTATACGCTGCTGCCGCTGCTGCTGCTCTACCCACCCCGGACGCGAGCAGCGGCAGCGGCGGCCTGACACACTGACCTCCTTTCATCGTCGGCGCAGCAGCTATATACTCGCTCTCCGCCGATCCTGCTCTCGCTGCTGCTGCTGCTGCTCTGCGACCGGCCGGCCGGCGAGCAATCGCTCTGTCGTTTATTATTACGTGCGTGCCTATATGTGCAACGTTTGCTTTCTCGTGCACGCGTCGATTTCCGATCGGTATGATAACGATCGAAGATACATGTCGTTCTGGAATGCCTGGAATGCAGGAAAATATCCACGAGAGAACAAAGACGCGAACAAAACAGTTATAGCTGTTTCGAGAGTCAGGTTTAAAAAGGCGCGACACGAGTAGCCGGACTTCCGGAGTGTACGGCGACGCGCACTTCCGGTGTGCGCGCGGCCGGGAAAAGCTCGTTGCAAGTGCATACGTATGATCTACCGTTAGACCGTCGAGGCCGTGGTCGAGCGCTTCGTTCTCTTTCTTCCTCTCGCGAAAGTATTATACGCCAGAATTTCCTCGTATACATACTCACAGTCAGCTGAGAGATAAGTACTTATACTCCCGCGGCGGAGCGTCGCGCGCGCTTTCGCAACGTATACGCGAGTGCGAGCCTCTTGCCCTCGAGCGAATTGCATTGGGTCGAGCCATTGATTTCTAAACTGCGCGCACAGTTGTGACTTTCGACACACTCTGCGCGCGTTGCCAAATCGCCGCATTTTTTTTTCTTTTCAACGAATTCCTTGCGCGCTGCAATCGTAGGTTCGGACATACGCTACCTTGCGCGACCTTCGCGATTGTTTCGTTTTTTTTTTCGACGAATTTTCCCAGCTATACTTATATAGCTGCGATATCGAGGAAAATTATAACGCGGCCAAGGGCCGTACTCTTCCTCCCCGCATTATCTCACGTTAATCGAGCGCGATTCCGCTTCCGCTTTCCGTGACTATACACCGCTGTGTGTTTCGTACGCCACTCTACTGCAGTTGCGAGAACGATATAAGAGCACACAATGGTTATCAGAGTCGGTATTCCCTCCATGCTAATTCGAAACATGAGTGAAAACACACGTATACCGAGCCACGTATGTGTGTACTCGGCGCACACATTGCGCAACAGCGAAAAGTCGAAGAGGAGAAAAAAGAAAAGAGCCGCATGCAACTCCTAATAGCCACGACAAGCCGGCTGGCCTCCGCCGTTCTAGTTTGCCGTGTCGAGCCGCGCGCGGCAGAGCTACTCTCACTTTTGCATCGTGAGCGTAACTAAGCGCTGTGACCTACGAGCTGCTCTCGATCTGACCCACTTTGCAGCCGCCGCCGCAGCAGCAGCAGCAGCAGCAGCAGCAGCAGCAACAGCAGAGTGAGAGAATGGCATAAGCGCTCGCCTGCTTAACATTGACTCTACGACAGGCAAGTACGAGAGCCCAGCCGGGCGAACAAAGGAGGGATACGCGTTGCAAGCTGCATTCGAGCGATTCGTTTGCGTAGGTACAGGGGAAAGCGTTTTTCTTCGCGCTCCGTGTCATTCAATATCCTACTCTGCGCTGGTGTTTGTATAAATGGCTGTATGCGGAGCATCGCGCACCGGCCGGCCGGCCGGTTCTATCTTTGGCGAAGAAAGAGAAGCCGGTGAAGCGCGTGCTATACCTACTACTGCTGCTCTTGCTCAATAGAAAACGTATAGAGCCAGTTGTGCGCGCGCCACTGACACCGGCTGCCGCATTATTTCGAACGCGCGACGAGTATAGCTATAGCTACACTTATTTTCGTAGACACGGCCCTACATAGAGCCACTCACTAGCGATATCGCCGGCTGCTGCGCCGCTTTCCTCGCGCGCGAAGAAAATACGGAAAAGGCCGCACGGCGAGCCAGCTCGAAAATGCGAGTGTGAGCGTACAGGCTGCTGCATACATCAAGGCAACGCATGCGCGCGACGAAAATGGGCCAACTACTGGCTCGCCTCGCCTCGCGAGCGCGCGCGCGAGCTTCGAGAACGAGGTCAGAGGAAAATTAAATTTTCCGATTAACGCGAGCGAGCCGAGGAGCGAGCGCTTAAAAGGGTGAAATTGAGAGAAATTGATAGAAGAGAGGGCTGAGCAATGGAATACCAACCTCTCCGGAAGTGGAGACGACGTCGACCTCGTCGAGGTGCTGCCTGTGCTGGACGACCTCGGCGTGTATCTCCCTGCCGTTGTAGGTGAGGTAGACCCTCTGTCCGGGGACGAGTTTCACGCTGCTCACGTCGCTGAAGCCGTAGCCGATGAGGTCGCTGGCGGCGTACTCGATCTTGGAATCGGGCGCCTTGCAGCCCGCGGGCACCGGGTCGAACCTCACCGAGTAGCGCGTGTTCGGCGTTATGTTCAGCCCGCCCATGTCCGGCTGCTGCGACGATGCCGGTGTGTTTACGGCGCTGATCGAGCCGCTGTAGTACTTGCCGTCATCGCCGGGAGCGCAGACCCGCGTCCCGATGATGCTGCGCTTGGCCAACCTCTTTCCCGTCGACATGATCTGCCGCTGGTCGAGCAACGGCTGACCGTCGATTCCCTGCTGCGGCTGCTGACGCCTATAGCGTCTCCTGCGTTTCACCACCGGCGCAGCCTGCTGCTGCATCAGCGGCCCCTGTTTAGCCTGGACTTCCGTGCTTGGACGATTTACCGGACCGGCAGACTTGCTCTATCCCTCTATCTTACCGCACTCGCGCACTTTTTACCTTGGCTGCGCACTCTGTCCACGCTTTAGTCTCTCTCTCTCTCTCTCTCTCTCTATGTGCTGCAGGCTTGCGTAACGCGCGCGAGCGCACGCTTCCGAAACTTGGTTAGGATCGGCCTGCTCCTCCGCTGCTAGTACGGATCCTCGCACTCTAGTCTCTGTTTCTCACTTAGTCCCGATACGTATGCCTCTCGCTTCTTTTGCTCTCCACAACTCAACTCCCGCACTATACGTACCGACCACAAAATAATATCTCACACACTATTCCGGAGGCTGGAGGTTCGTCAGGCTCGTCTCCGCATGCTCCAGTCGTAGAATTTTGCCGCGCGATCCGCTGCCACCAGTCCGAGTTGTTCTGCTGATGCTTGCTGGCACTGCTGTTGCCGCTGCCGCCGATTGCCGGATGACGATAATGTCGCTCGCCAACTCCAACATAATACACGCATCTAGGGGGCAATCCAAGGACGCTGCCGAGATCGAGCTGGCTTTTTCGCTACGAGTTCAGTGGCTTGTCCCTGGGGAAAATCCGCGCCGCACGACTCGAACGGAAGAGATTGCTGCCGCGGCTGCGAGACGTGCTGCTCGGCGTGGGTATAGCTTCCGACTGGCGAGAGCCGCGCGTCAGGAGCCCTGCGTGAGCGTCTTGACTGGCGCGCGCAGGTGGCGCTGCTGCTGCTGCTGCTGCTGCTGCTCTCGACTGCACAGCACAGCACAGCGCAGCTCTCGCTACCGTGAGTATCTCTCTGTCTCTCTCTTGGCTGCGTGCAGTGCGCGTGCGTGTGCGAGTGTGTGTTGCTCGTGACGACGACGACGACGACTGACGACGCACAGCTGAGAGAGCGAGCCGGGAGGTACTGAGGAGAAGGAGTCCGCCGCTGCGCTGCAGGCCGGCCGGCCCTGCGCCCGCCCGGGAAAAACAGCTGATAGATAACAACAAAGCCACGTGACTCGGCCCCCTCGGCCCATTGGCTCCGCGCGCTGACCTACTTACTCCGGATTGGTCCTGCTTTATCCCCGCTTCGGAATCCCCACGCGACTCCGCTGGGGGACAAGGACGAACGCTGCGGATAATTCAGCGCGTTGAAGAGAGACAAGAGGAGCTCGGCCGTGGATACCTACCGGCAGCCGTCTATTCGCCGCTCTCCCACTATTCCCGCGCGCGTCATCTGCGCACGCAACGTGCGCTCGCTTCTCCCACCCCGCTACTGCTGTGCTGCACCACCGTCTTTCTCTCTCTCTCTCTCTCTCTCTTACTCTCTGTTAAAGCCCTATACCTTGCAGCCGGTACAGCGTTGCCGCACCGGCTTTCCGCGAGTGCATGCGCTGCATTATAGCCTCCGTACTCCCCCTCTCGGCTCTCTCTTTCTCTCTCTCTCTCTCTCTCTCTCTCTCTACACCTATAGCCGTCGCTGCTGCTGTGCCGGCCAACACACCGTTTTCCTTTGTCTCTTTTTCTAGCCGGCACGCACGGGGGAAGGGGGAGCTGGAATTTTTCCATTTTGACTTTCCACTTGGACAGCGCGCGTCGACGCCTTTTTCTTGTTGCTAGCCACCGCTCCGCTGCCTTTTCTGCTCTTTGTGCGGCGTTGTTCTGAAAAAATCACGTGCTCCACCATACTGTACAGCGCATAGAGCGTTGCCTTCGAATAGTATATATGGCCATAGCTACAGTCGTGATCGCAGTCGCAACTACAGCAGCGCCGCATAGTCTCTCTCTTCCACGTTTTGTTTGTAAACACACGGAGGGGAATGTTTACGATTTCTCTCTTTCGCTCTCTCTCTCTCTCTCTCTCTTTCTCGCTCGCTCGAGCGGGGCATTTAATTGATGACGCTGCCGTCGCTCCCTGTTGCTATACCGCGCACTCGCGCGGATAAACTAAACACGATAGCCGCTCTCTCTCGCGCGCGAGAGATCGCTGATGCCGCTGCTGCTGCTGTTGCCATGGCCTGTATGCATTTATTATAGCTGTCCTATTTATGACAAAGGAGGGGAAGAGCGTTGGGTATATACATGCACACACGCTCTCGACACGAGCGTGCGCGCGGCTTCATTTCCATTTAAATCTCCGCGATTTCCTCATTTGCAATACAAAAAGACACACGGGGCAAGAGCTGAGCGAGCACGGCAAAGTGCGCATCGACTTCCTTTGTTTATCAGTGCGGCGGCGAGTCTGTTTTGAGTGTATTCGAAGCTTATACGCGTCAGCTGGGCTCGTGTAATGTATAGCGGAGCTGCTGCTGCATTAGCGGCGAGCTAGGCGGACGACAAGGAGAGAATGCCGGGTGACGAAACACTTTCATTGCGCATGCGCGCGTTCACCTCCGATGCCGCTCTCGCCTCTCGCGCTCGCGCACAGCGAGAGGATGGAGAAACGCCGGCATCGAGACTCTTTCTCTCCGCTATACCTATATTATTATGTAGGTATATAGAAGTCGCGGGTACGCAACGAATAGAATGCAATACATGCGCGAGTTTTGCACTGCAAATGAGAAAGAGCGAGATTTACTTGACATGTACCCAAGAACCCGTATGGAAGAATGCGTCGCGCAAATCTCAGTGACGACGCGGAGTAATACGCGCAGAGAAGAAGAGAGACGGAGAGAGGGAAAGGATAGCGCTTCAGCTGACAGCGGCGTGACGGCCATTTTCTCATCAGCTGGCTGCCGCGGTGACGACACGGCCGGGCCGTGTAAGTGAGAAAGGCTCGGCTGCACCAGCCTTCCTTTCGCTTCTATACCGGCTGTTTGAGTTATATATTTTTATATTGGGCAAAATTAAGATACTATCGCGATCTGAAAAGTCGAGAATTTTTTTAACGGAGTCAACTCAACTGCGTAGCTCTCTTTTTCCAAACAATTTATCTATATCCCAGTAGCTGAGGACAATAACTCTCGGACACGCATAATATACTTGATACACGTTCTACGTATTAGACAAAACGATGCGTAACCGCTACTACAATGCAGCCGCAGCGTGCATACACATATGGGAAAGGGGGGGGGGGGCAAAGACGGAAAAATGCAGCTAGCCTCGGATTTAAAGAGCCGTGCTCGGTGCTCTACACACAGAAGCTGCGGGAGAGGGGACATTTTATTCCATCAGCTGCTAAAGAGCGAGCGAGCGAGAGAGAGAGAGAGACGCCCATCTCAAAGCCAGTGTCGATGACGAAACAAAGCCGAAGCGAGAGCGGCGGCGGGGAGTAGCGCTTTTCTTGCGCAGCGTCAGTGGGCTGCAAGTTGTATTTCGGCTGACTCGCTTTCTTTTATATAATGTTAGAGCTCAAAATGGTCCGTAAGTCGTGTACTTGTATCAGGAGATAGTCTTTCGCGGCATCTCCGCGGACCGCGACGACAAAAGCTGAAAAATTCTGCTGTACCGGGAACGGTTCGGCGGCAAGACTGCAGAGGGCACTGCGCTCGCTCGCGGTGTACTTAGGTATATCGTACGCCAGCAGCTGTGTACTGTTTTGGCCGCGAGTAGCCGGATAAAAAACGATGCTTCTGTGCATCCGCGACGTTTACGCCGATGTCCTTGCCGGTTTCACAGCTGGCGTATTAGATGGAATTCGGACTGGAGTTGATCAGATAGTCGAGCTTGATGTGTATTTTTTTCAGCTTCTTCTGTGTGAGGGGGAGAGATTATATTATTCGGTCTTTGTCCGGCGTATCTGCGCAGTTAGCAAGGGGAGCGGTGTCTCAAAATCCGAAACATAACTGCAGTCCGTAGCCGAATAAACCGGTTGGCTGTCATTCTTCTCCGATACTTTTTTTACTCGGTCCGATGCTCGCCATCCTTCCCCGAATGCTCGTAAAATGACGAATTCGCCGCAAGCTTGTAAAACGTGTATAAAAACATAGTCGGAAAAGCGCTGATACAGCAGTAAGTATAGCAGTAGCAGCGGACGATTGTCTCGCACACAAAGCAACTACGCAGCTGTATGCTCACTTATTACACAAAGTAAACAAGAGATACGCCTCAGAGAGATTTTTCTCGTGTCCTTTCGATATCGATGGTATTTTGGGTCATTATACTAGATTTCGCATAGGATACGCATTCGAATAACAATGTTCATCGCTTCCATAATCGTTATCAGATTTATGAGCTTCTGCTCGGCTTCTATAATTCGAAAAGTAATTTGCCGCGTAGTTGCGGCTGCCGAAATATACAAACCTAACTAAAAAGGAAAGAGAGAGCAAGAGAAAGCTGCGGATCACAACGCAAGGACTACAGGCGCTTATCAAGGCTGATGCAACAGTAGCATACGCTTCAAAAGGTCGCAATGCCTTTTTATTTTCAAGATTGCGACCTCAAACAATCCGCGCGCAGAGGACGAGAATACGTATAAGTAAACTCGTGTGTAGGATAAGAGATTGTGGAAAACAAAAACATCATCAGTCGGCGTCCGCGAGAAAATCGAAAAACAACAACGTGTTATCGCTCCTCTAATACCACAAAACTAACAACAAGTTGTCTCATCGTGGGAGCGCGCGGCTTTTGCGCGTCCGGTCCGGTATTACTTACGACGTTTACGGCTCAGAGTGACCGCACGAGAGCTCCCTTGTTTCCATAGACAAACAAGAATTCGAAAAGCGCACTTAGTCATCGAGTCTTTTTGTTCACTATAGCTCGACCGGCTAATCATTTCGATATTTAGCTCAGATCGATTAATATTGATTCCCCTATGAAAGCCGCCGTCTCTCGCAAGAGTCGCAAGTGCGCATCACAACACACACATCGAATCTCATGCCCGAGCCGCATCTTTCTCTTTGTCCCCTCCCCCCCTCTATAACTCGGCTGTCTTTCTCTTGTATATAAGTACACTCCGTCTCAGCTGTTTAGGCGTGCATAGACGTGCATTGCGCAGTATAGTTATATCTTATATCCCTGCAGCGTGCGCCCGCTGGCGCGCTGTGTACGGAATGTAAATTACGCAAAAGCCAAGCCGGGGAGAACGATGTGCTGTATATATATACCGTTAGAATCGTTACCAACTCGATGCTTCGATCGGTACACTTCTTCCTCGTGCAGCTGGAATAGCTGGATCCCTCTCCTGATGCAGTGTCGCGATTTCACTCTCGTATCGCGGCGTTAGATTATGCCTGTATAGGTTAACCTACTCGTGCTTTTGGGCTTGGCTGAACGAGTAGCTCTCTGCTACATGCGACTGCAATGCTTTTGCGCTCAGGCAACGCACGCACAGTGTGTGAAAACATGTACGCACGTGTGCGCAGCTCGAGGCGCAGCTTTTCTGCCTATTAAGGAACTATTACATAGAATGTCGGCCGTTCCCGGTGCGACGCAATGAGTCGGCCATCGGCATAGTGCTGCAGTTGCAGCGCTTGGGCAATGATGAGTTGGGCATTACTTAGTCATTATAGTTTATCTTATCATCGCCGCATTACCCATGCGATTCGTTCCATGTATCTATAAGCATCTCCAGAAGGATCGTTTCCGTCAAACAACTTTTTAACGATGATCGTTTATTGGCCTGACTAAAATCCGCCGGCCGCTTGTACACCTTCTATATTATATCGCGTAAACAAATATTGTATAGATATATACATGCCGAACGATCTGCTAGAGACCGCTTTTACCGGTGTTTGCTCGTCGAGCCTTATAAGAACGAGACATACAGACACGAGGCGCTATCTGACGGGCATAGATGGAACGATCGGCGTTAAAATAGTGGAGAGCTCGATCGGTCGACTATATTTATCATCACCAACTCAATATAATATATATAGCAGAGAACACTAAACTTATCATTTGCCGACTAAACATATATGTACCTATATAACGCCGATTAAGCCTATCATAACTATTTAAAAAAACTCGTTTTGGATCTATATGAAATAAGTACGTTTTTAAATGGGCGCCTAATCTCACAACATAACGCGCTTGCTTAAACTATTATTGTATTAGACTCACATCGGCACAACGGAGCACGCGGCAACGTCCCTAACACCGGCCATGACATAATACTTATATTATAACTTATAACTACAAAGATAAATTGCTAATAGTAATAAGCGGCGCATGACGTAGTCGCTCTTCCTCGCGTCAAGGCGACATTTATATAGGTATGATGTAAGCAATGATCAACTCGTTTCTTTCTATCTCTATACATATACAGTAGCGACTGTTATAGGTATAGCTTATATCTATATAGGATGAGTAAAACAGGAGTTTCGGAGGCTGTGCGCAAGGCAACTCGAGTGCAATTTACATGAGCAATTTTTGTTATTTAAAATTTAGCTGTTCGCTTACATACTCTGCGTATGATTATAATCAGAAGATAGGCTAAAAAATCGTTTGGATGTGCTTTTTTAACACGTTTACTAAAGTCTGAATTTAAATATAGCTGCAGAAATGATAAGGACACTTTGAATCGACCGGCATTCAAACCAGAAGCCGAGAGCATAAAACGAAATTAAATATAATAGTACTTAGTACTTAGTACTGCAGCAAGTTGGGCACAGAGTCCTTTCCGGAGCCACGACGACGCAAAGGTACACATACATACCATATATATACTATACGTATAGGTATTGGGCACTCAGTCAATGTTTACGAATGACATCACGGTAAAAAATAGAACCCACGCCATCTTGTAATGCGCTGATTAGGCATGTCCGTGCGGAAGATAGTACCTACTGTTCTCAGTAATTTGGTCCCCCAGTCTTTTGACTCTGCATTCACTGGAATCCGCCCCCCAGTACAGCATCATTAGCATCATATATTGAGCGGATTAAACTCCTCTAAAACATACTACACTTGCAGGCTCGATCTCAATTCTCACTGCTCTCTCTCTTCTCTGTACGCCGCTCGACACGCCCTCGCAAGTCGCAGTATATACACACACATACTTCCTACCTATACTATACAGATTCTTGAATAGTGACAAGCGAACACGCTTATATCACGCAATGAGTTGAAGAGAGACGGAGAGAGAGCGAGCACTGTGACGCGAGTCTACACTGTACGTTGTACGGTTAGCGATCCGAGCGCGAGTGTAGGTGCGGCTGCTGCTGCTACGAGGACAGACTGCGGCTGGATCGTCCATTTTCTTCACTGGCGTCAACGCCATGGTAAGACCGCTACTCCACCGTTTATCCACTTGATTATCTTTAAATTTTTCCGAATTTTCACACGATTACCACACTTGGTGCTTATTGAGATTTCTATACCTACTAATTCGCGAAGTTTCGAACGCGTTTCCTTTTTGCTACTCTGTCGAGGTAGCTTTTCGGCTACTCGTTCTCCAGCTCTCTCTCTCTCTCTCTCTCTCTCTCTCTCTCTCTCTCTCTCTCTCTCTCTCTCTCTCACCGTGTGGCTTTCGTTCTTGCGATCGATTACTTACTTGGTTTTTCTGACTCTTGCCAACGGACTCGTACATATTGTGTAGTACTTGTGGTCTCGTATCGCAAGATGAGGTATCCTCTGTCCTTGTCTTTTTCGAGAAAAGACCTACATTCCATCCCGTTGTGTTCATCACCCACAGCGAATATTCGACGATATTTTTATCGCATGACAGGTGCATAAGTACTCGACGATTTCTAATTCTGATTATTGTGCCTCGCCTATGTTACAGAGATAAGCGGATATGACGTGAACTGTATCCATATATACCGACGAGAGCTTTCGGAATACACGTACCTGTCCCTACGGATAGCGGTGAATGCACCAGAACTCATAAATAACGAACGACAGAGATATACAGAAGCAGAAGGGATCGTAAAATAAAAGGAGTCAAAGGTATGTTGTCAAACTACTTGTGTTTTTTTTTCTTCAAATCGATCGCGACACTCGGCTAATTTATCGATTTAACAGGATAATTGGACGGCTCCGAAAGGCAGCCACACCCAATTGCCAAAATGGATCAGCAGATTACCCCCAAGGAGGTGAAAATCCTCGAGAACCCAGAAGACATCCAGGAGAGGAGAGAGCAGGTTCTGGGACGTTATGCCAATTTCAAGTCGGAGGCGCGCAGCAAGCGTGACAAACTCGAGGACTCTCGTCGTTTCCAGGTAAAATTTTAAATCATATTATGGTATTTTTTCTTGTTTCTTTTTTATTATTAAATTAAACCTTTTGTTTGCCATTTTCAGTATTTTAAACGAGATGCAGATGAACTCGAGGGTTGGATATATGAAAAGTTGCAAGCTGCTTCCGATGAAAGCTACAAAGATCCAACGAACCTACAGGCAAAGATTCAAAAGCACCAAGCTTTCGAAGCCGAAGTTGCAGCTCATTCAAATGCGATTGTTCTGTTGGACAACACTGGATCGGAAATGATTGCTCAGCACCACTTTGCTAGTGACATCATTCGCAAAAGGCTTGGTAAATATACATGCACATTCTTATGTGATTTCAATTTTGATTAGTTGAATTTTAAACTATTTACTTAATACATTTAACTGATTGTCCTTTTATTTATAACAGAGGAATTGCATCGCTTATGGGAATTGCTTCTTAATCGACTGGCTGACAAGGGATTGAAGCTTCAGCAGGCTTTGGTTCTTGTACAATTCATTCGACATTGCGATGAAGTCATGTTTTGGATACATGACAAGGAAGTCTTCGTCACCACCGATGAGTTTGGACAAGATTTGGAGCACGTAGAAGTACTCCAAAGGAAATTCGACGAATTCCAGAAAGACATGACCAGCCAAGAATATCGGGTAACCGAAGTCAACGAATTAGCCGATAAATTACTTTTGGATGCTCATCCTGAGCGCGATACTATTTTAAGACGCAAAGAAGAATTGAATGAATCATGGCAGCGATTGAAACAACTCGCTATTCTGCGTCAAGAAAAATTGTTCGGTGCCCACGAAATTCAGAGATTCAATAGGGATGCCGACGAGACAATGGCTTGGATTGGAGAGAAGGACGCAGTCCTGTCTTCTGATGATTTTGGACGTGATTTGGCTAGTGTACAGCTACTCCAGCGTACTCACGAGAATATTGAACGCGACTTGGCTGCACTAGAGGACAAGGTGGCTACGCTTAGCACTGAAGCTGATAGACTAGCTGGTATCCATCAAGCCGAGCACTCTCAGCAAATTCAATCTAAGAGAGCAGAAATTCTACAGTCCTGGGAATCGCTTACTGCCAAGGCAAAAGAACGCCGTTTCAAGCTCGACGAGTCTTACTACTTACATCGCTTCCTCGCTGACTACCGCGACCTTGTCTCATGGATGAACAACATGCGTGCTATTATCTCAGCTGATGAGCTTGCAAAGGACGTGGCTGGAGCTGAGGCGCTCCTTGAACGTCACCAAGAGCACAAGGGCGAGATCGATGCTCGTGCCGACAGCTTTGATTCAACCGGCCTCGCCGGAAGTAAGCTTCTCGAACGTCAACACTATGCTGCCTCGGAGGTGGCCATCAAGCTCGAATCTCTCGCCGCTGACAAGGCTTCGTTGCTTGAACTTTGGGAAAAGCGACGCATTCTTTATGAGCAATGCATGGATCTGCAGCTCTTTTACCGTGACACTGAACAGGCTGATGCCTGGATGGCTAAGCAGGAAGCTTTCCTCGCCAACGAGGATCTTGGAGATTCCCTTGACAGCGTCGAGGCTCTCATCAAGAAGCACGAGGACTTTGACAAGTCTCTCGCTGCCCAGGAGGAAAAGATCAAGGCGCTTGATGAGTTCGCTAGCAAGCTCATCGAAGGCGAGCATTATGCGGCTGATGAAGTAGCCCAGCGTCGGCAGGCTCTTTTGCAACGTCGCTCAGCCCTCCTTGATAAGTCGGCTCTGCGCCGTCGTGCCCTTGAGGACGCCTACAAGCTGCAGCAGTTCGAGCGTGACTGCGATGAGACCAAAGGTTGGGTCAATGAGAAGCTTAAGTTTGCCACCGATGACAGCTACCTCGACCCTACCAATCTCAACGGCAAGCTGCAGAAACATCAGAACTTCGAGCAGGAGCTTCAAGCAAATAAGACGCGCATGCAAGAAATGGTCGCTCAGGGCCAGGAACTCATCGAGGCTGAGCATTACGCTCGCGAGCGCATCCAATCGCGCATCAAGGAAATCGTCGAGCTCTGGGAAAGCCTGACCGAAGCCACTGAGAAGAAGGGCAACAAGCTGCAGGAGGCTGCGCAGCAACAGCAATTCAACCGCACTGTCGAGGACGTCGAACTCTGGCTCTCGGAAGTCGAGGGACAGCTCTTGTCCGAAGACTACGGCAAGGACCTTACCAGCGTGCAGAACCTTCAGAAAAAGCATGCTCTGCTCGAGGCCGATGTCGCCTCCCATCAAGAGCGTATCGCCTCTATTGCTCAGGCAGCCGAGCATTTCGTCGCTGGAGGTCACTTTGACGCCGACAACATCCGTCAGAAGCAGCAACAACTGCAGGGACGCTATTCTGCTTTAGAGCAGCCCATGCAGATGCGCAAGCAGCGCTTGCTGGACTCGCTGCAGGTGCAACAGCTATTCCGCGACGTCGAAGATGAGGAGGCCTGGATCCGTGAGAAGGAGCCCGTGGCAGCCAGCACTAACCGTGGTCGCGATCTCATTGGTGTGCAGAACTTGCAAAAGAAGCACCAGGCTGTCCTTGCAGAAATCAACAATCACGAGCCTCGAGTTGCAGCCGTCTGCGCGGCTGGCTCTCGCATGTTAAGCGACGGTCATTTTGCAGCTGAAGAGATCAGCCAGAGACTGGCTAGTCTCGATGAGCATTGGGGACAGCTTAAGGAGAAGGCACGCCAGCGTAAGAACGACCTCGACGACTCGCTTCAGGCTCACCAATACTTCGCCGATGCCAACGAGGCCGAGTCTTGGATGAAGGAGAAGCGCCCCATCGTCATGAACGCCGATTACGGCAAAGACGAAGATAGTAGCGAGGCTCTGCTCAAGAAACACGAGGCCCTCGTGAGCGATCTCGAAGCTTTTGCCAGTACCATTGCAGCGCTCAAGGAACAGGCAGCCGCCTGCCGTCAGCAAGAGACACCTGCTGTCGACGTAGCTGGAAAGGAATGCGTTGTCGCACTCTACGATTACACGGAGAAATCGCCTCGCGAGGTCTCTATGAAGAAAGGAGACACCCTCACGCTCCTCAACAGCAGCAACAAGGACTGGTGGAAGGTGGAGGTGAACGATCGCCAGGGCTTCGTGCCAGCCGCCTATGTCAAGCGCGTTGAACCGGACGCGGGTCTTAGTGCTTCTCAGCAGAATCTGGCTCGCGAGCAGGGCTCTATTGCCGCTCGCCAGGCCCAAATTGAAGCTCAATACGAAGACTTGCTGCGATTGGCCAGAGAAAGACAAAACAAGCTTAATGAAACCGCCAAGGCGTACGTGTTGGTTCGCGAGGCGGCTGAACTGGCCACCTGGATCAAGGGTAAGGAGAATCATGCTCAGGTACAGGATGTAGGTGAGGATTTGGAACAAGTCGAGGTCATGCAGAAGAAGTTCGACGACTTCCGAGCTGATCTGAAGGCAAACGAGGTGCGTCTCGCAGAAATGAACGAGATTGCCGTGCAGCTGATGAGCGTCGGCCAGACTGAGGCAGCTCTTAAGATCCAGACGCAAATCCAAGAGCTTAATGAAAAGTGGACGAGTCTGCAGACTCTAACAGCGGAGCGTGCCAGTCAGCTGGACTCAGCTCACGAAGTACAGCGCTTCCATCGTGATGTCGATGACACCAAAGACTGGATTCGCGAGAAGGATGCTGCCCTGAACAACGATGACCTGGGCAAGGACCTGCGCAGTGTGCAAACTCTGCTCCGCAAGCACGAAGGTCTGGAGCGCGACCTCGCCGCCCTTGGGGACAAGATTAAGCAGTTGGACGAGACAGCAAACCGTCTGATGCAGTCGCATCCCGACACGGCCGAGCAAACTTACACCAAACAGAAGGAGATCAACGAGGAGTGGACTCAGCTTACTGCTAAAGCTGATTCTAGGAAGAAGAAGCTGCTCGATTCTTATGACCTGCAACGCTATCTCAGCGACTATCGGGATCTCATGGCCTGGATTAATTCGATGATGGGTCTGGTTGCTTCTGAAGAATTGGCTAACGACGTCACCGGTGCTGAGGCTCTGCTTGAACGTCACCAGGTGAAAATTCTTACCTTTCTTTTCAACCTTTTAATCTCATATTTTACATAATTAACCTAATGTGTAATTGTCTATTATGTCTTTCGTCGTCCTTTCCTGGAATATTATATTTATTATATTTCTATACTTAGTGAATAAATGGTTTGAATTATAGAATCACAGAACAGAAATCGATGCACGATATGGCATTGTTCCGCAGGTATTTGGATAGACATAATTGGGAAAATGTGATTTTGCTCCAAGCTCGACTAATAAATATTCTGCAAATGTACTTCTTTTTTACATTCATGGATGGCGATCGAGTGATTAAATATTTAAAACTGTATTATTATGTTTTTGGTTTTATGCTATAATTTTATATATTTAACTTATGAACAAATAATCTAATATGCCTCATGTGTTTTTGATAATCTACGATTCTGCGAGTGGCTTATCAGTATATAGATTTTTTCAATTGCAATTATTTCTTTACTTTTCTGCTTCTATTGACTTTTGTTTGGTTTTTACAGAGTTTAATAAAAGCAATGAAAGCGTATACTAATACCACTTATTTTATCTTCAGGAACATCGCATGGAAATTGACGCCCGCGTCGGAACGTTCCAAGCGTTCGAGCTGTTTGGCCAACAGCTTCTGCAATCCAACCATTATGCCAGCGTCGAGATACAAGAAAAGCTCGAGTCTATGAACGAGGCTCGCCAAGAACTTGAGAAGGCTTGGATACAGCGCCGCATGCAGTTGGACCAGAACCTCGAGCTGCAACTCTTCTGCCGCGATTGCGAACAGGCCGAGAACTGGATGTCCGCTCGTGAAGCTTTCCTTAGTAGCAGTAGCGCTGATGCCCTCGACAGCGGTGACAATGTAGAGGCCCTCATCAAGAAGCACGAAGACTTCGACAAGGCTATCAACGGTCACGAAGAGAAAATAGCCGCCCTTCAAACTCTGGCTGATCAGCTTATTGCTGCCGAGCACTACGCTGCTCGGCCAATTGATGAACGTCGCTGCCAGGTACTCGATCGCTGGCGTCATTTGAAGGATGCTCTCATTGAGAAACGATCACGGCTTGGCGAGTCCCAAACTCTGCAGCAATTCTCTCGCGATGCCGATGAGATGGAGAATTGGATAGCTGAGAAGCTGCAGCTCGCCACTGAAGAGAACTACAAGGATCCGGCTAATATACAGTCGAAACATCAGAAACACCAAGCCTTTGAGGCTGAGCTTGCTGCCAATGCCGAACGTATCTCGTCGGTGCTGGCCATGGGCGGTAACCTGATTGAAAAGCATCAGTGCGCTGGCTCTGAAGATGCCGTGCAGAAGCGTCTTGCCTCTATTGCCGATCAATGGGAGTACCTCACCCACAAAACAACAGAGAAATCCATGAAGCTAAAGGAAGCCAATAAGCAACGCACCTACATCGCTGCAGTCAAGGATTTAGACTTTTGGCTCGGCGAGGTCGAGAGTCTGCTGACAAGCGAAGACGCTGGCAAGGATCTCGCCTCAGTGCAGAACCTCATGAAGAAGCATCAACTGGTTGAAGCTGACATCAACGCTCACGAGGAGCGTATTAAAGACATGAATGCTCAGGCTGACTCCCTCATCGAGAGCGGTCAATTTGAGGCAGCTGGTATCCAAGAAAAGCGTCAAAGCATCAATGAACGTTATGAACGTGTGCGCAACCTTGCCGCTCACAGGCAGGCTAGGCTTAACGAGGCTAACACCTTGCATCAGTTCTTCCGCGACATCGCCGACGAGGAGTCCTGGATCAAGGAGAAGAAGCTTCTCGTTGGTTCAGATGACTACGGTCGTGACCTTACAGGCGTTCAGAATTTGAAGAAAAAGCACAAGCGTCTCGAGGCTGAGCTTGGCAGCCATGAGCCCGCTATCCAGGCCGTGCAAGAAGCTGGTGAGAAACTCATGGACGTCTCCAACCTAGGCGTACCTGAGATCGAGCAACGACTCAAGCTTCTCGAACAGGCGTGGTCTGAATTGAAACAACTAGCCGCCACGCGTGGTCAGAAGCTTGACGAGTCGCTGGCTTACCAGCAATTTTTGGCAAAGGTTGAAGAGGAAGAAGCCTGGATCGCTGAGAAACAGCAATTGCTCTCACTCGAGGATTACGGCGACACAATGGCTGCCGTGCAAGGTTTGCTCAAGAAGCACGACGCTTTCGAGACAGACTTTGCTGCCCACGGTGAACGTTGCCGTGAGATCCGCGAAGCCGGTGAAGGACTCATAGCTGCAGGTAACCATCGTGCTGAGGCAATCGAACAGCGCTGCCAGCAGCTAGGAGCCAAGCTAGAGCAGCTTGGAGCTTTGGCTGCTAGACGCAAGACTCGCCTCAACGATAACTCAGCTTACCTGCAGTTCATGTGGAAGGCTGACGTAGTCGAGTCCTGGATCGCTGACAAGGAAACACACGTACGGTCCGAAGAGTTCGGCCGTGACTTGTCCAGTGTACAAACTCTGCTTACTAAACAGGAGACCTTCGATGCTGGTCTGCACGCCTTCGAACACGAAGGTATTCAGAATATAACTTCTCTCAAAGAGATGCTAATCGAGGCTGGTCATGAACAGAGTCCCGCGATTCACAAACGCCACGCTGACGTTATTGCTCGCTGGCAGAAACTGCTCGCCGACTCGCAAGCCCGTAAGCAGCGTCTCTTGCAGATGCAGGAGCAATTCCGTCAAATAGAGGAACTGTACCTGACTTTTGCCAAGAAAGCATCGGCTTTTAACTCGTGGTTCGAGAACGCCGAGGAGGACTTGACCGACCCTGTCCGCTGCAATAGCATCGAAGAGATCCGTGCTTTGCGCGAAGCTCATGCGCAGTTCCAAGCTAGCCTGTCCTCGGCAGAGGCTGACTTCCAGGCCCTCGGAGCCCTTGACCGCCAAATAAAGAGCTTTAATGTTGGCCCCAACCCTTACACCTGGTTTACCATGGAAGCGCTCGAGGACACCTGGCGCAACTTGCAGAAGATCATCAAGGAGCGCGACGTCGAATTAGCCAAGGAAGCTCAGCGTCAAGAGGAAAACGACAAATTGCGAAAAGAGTTCGCCAAGCACGCCAATGCCTTCCACCAGTGGCTCGCGGATACCCGTACTTCCATGATGGAAGGATCGGGCTCGCTCGAACAGCAGCTCGAAGCAACAAAGAGAAAGACACAAGAAGTCCGAGCGCGTCGTCAAGACCTCAAAAAGATCGAGGATTTGGGTGCAATTCTAGAAGAACATTTGATTCTAGACAACAGGTACACGGAACACAGTACTGTAGGACTAGCCCAACAATGGGATCAGCTCGATCAGTTGGGTATGCGTATGCAGCACAACCTGGAGCAACAGATTCAGGCTCGTAACCAATCTGGAGTGTCGGAAGGAGCCCTCAAGGAGTTTTCGATGATGTTCAAACATTACGACAAGGACAAGAGCGGACGGCTGAATCACCAAGAGTTCAAGTCGTGCCTCAGAGCTTTGGGTTACGATCTACCTATGGTGGAAGAGGGGCAACCAGATCCAGAATTCGAAAATATTCTCGGTATAATATAATCTTCTTAAATACCTAATTAATTTGAATCCACAATTTTTTTTTAATTATTTCAATCAACTAATTTTTTATTTGTTTCTTAACAGATATTGTCGACCCGAACAGAGATGGTTTTGTTTCCTTGCAAGATCACATGGCATTCATGATCAGCAAGGAAACTGAGAATGTCCAAAGTTCACAAGAAATCGAAAACGCCTTCCGAGCTATTACAGCTGCCGATCGTCCTTATGTCACGAAAGAGGAACTCTACGCTGTAAGTTTGACAATTAAGATTATACAAAAGAATGTGTTTTATCGCATGTTATTAATTATTGAATGTTTTCTTTTCAGAACCTCACGAAAGAAATGGCTGACTACTGTGTGGCGAGGATGAAACCATACGTCGACCCGAAGACGGAACGACCGATCACCGGAGCACTAGACTATATAGAATTCACACATACGTTATTCCAGAATTAATTTATTTAGTTTTTCAGTTTTAATCCGCTCTTTAATCGAGGTATTGGTGAATTCAAAAGGCACTGCGCTTTGTACTGAATTTATACATGTATACGGCCGTACTTGTCACTTTCCTACATTGGCTATGCAAAAAAAAAAAAAAAGAATTAAATGCAAATATAAATTAAGAAACATACAGATCATTAATAAGATCCAGCAGCTATTAGATTAGTTGTATTATTTTATGTCTTTTATTAAATTAAATATATAAATTCATTCAAAGAATGGATCAATTTTTATCATTATTCTCGACATGTCTTCAGACTATAATAATATATATTATACGCTTCAAATATATTGCCTTGTGCTTCTGTAGCAAAAAATAAATATTATATAAATACTGTTAAAAATATTTTATTCTGCGTTAATGTTTTTTCGTGCCTTTATTTTAGTTACACCCATCTTGACGTTTACAAAATAAATTTTACAATTACCCATAAAGTGATGCTCATCCTCATCTATGTATACATAGCTTGATAAAAGCTTTGCAGAGCACACCGGATGATGGAATGAGATCATTTCTAAATTAAGATTTTGTACACCAACTACAAAAAATTTAAGTATGTGCAACAATATCTGTGATTCGAAATACTTGCAATGCCGTACTGCGGGTTATATGTACATGTCTCTATATTTGGCGTTTAATTTGGATAACCAACATTGACATAAAAATTAAATCATAATGTTGTACAAAAGCTAGTAAAAGTTTACTTCGAATTTCGCGGGCGCAGATTTCGCGGTTGGCACAATTGTAAACATATTATCTTTCGGAGCTGTGATCTACAAGCGCAGAGTAGATGTCAGTCGCGAGGGAGAGCCGCAGCTTTCAGTTCAGGTGTGTTTTTACTCGTACTACAGGCCCTGTACGTATAGTTGGCTCGCTCGGCTCGGGAGCGCGAGTATAGAGTATAGAGCGACTATACTGTAGCGCAGTGTGTCCAGTTTGCCGTCGCGCTGTGGGAGCAAAGAAAACAAAATAATAGGTGCAGTTCATTATTGAAGAAGTGACTGAGATAAGTACATAGATCAAGAATCCAGAATAATTTTTTCTTGCTAATCAGAGTTTCGAATTCGACTCGTCGAAGCCTGAAGCTACAGAGACCTCGAAAACTGAGAAAAGATGCAACTGCAGCATCAGACTCGAAAAACGGAGCGAAGCGTGGCGACGTCGTTCATCATCAGCGGCACAGCATCCGAGCCTTGAGTTGAGTGCGTGTGTGTGTGCGGCGCATCGCATGCAGCTGCAGCAGCGGCAGTGGCGGCGAGTCGTGGAATAGGTACTTGACTTGGTCGTGGTCACACGAGAGGGAGAGAAGAGGAGGCGGACCTGCTGCATACAACTAACTACTATCGTCTAGCAAGTGCAGCCTACTGCAGAAGTTGGAGAAAAACTGGGGCAGTGTAGGTGCGCGATGGAGAGGGCGGCGAAGCTGTTGCTCGTCCTGGCGGGCTTTGTGGGGCTGGTCCAACCGTTGAGTTCGCAACCAGGGCGATGCACCAGCCTCTGCGAGTGCGGCACGTGGCTGGGCTTGCCCTCGGCCGTCTGCACCGGCCAGCGGCTCTACAGCATCCACACGGGTGCTCCGATCTACATTCAGGCTCTCGATCTATCCAACAATTCCATCACCAAGCTCGATGATCGGGAATTGTCGGTGAGTAGGTTTGCCTTTTCTCCCTTGCGTTTGCAACTAGATTTCGATGCTAATCAAACAAGTTATGCTCAGGAGTAGCTCCTAGCTTGACGTGATATATTACAGAACGTTCAATAGTGTATTTGCTTCCCTGCGCTTGTGATCGGCAGGCCTATAGCTTACACAATCTTTCCAAAGTTTTCTTTTTTACCTGTTGAATACACACATATAAATGATTATTTCAAAACTTGTATTCCTTTTCTTCTCATTATTCTGCTTTCTTCGAAAACTTTGCGAAAGCTAAGTACCTAAAATGCAGCTTAAAACGAGAGAATTTTTAAAGCAACTGGTTAGGTTTTGCAAAACTAGATCTTATCCTATATAGGTGAATCTGGTAAATCCGAGCCTTTGATGAAAAATATAAATAGAATTATAGATACACAAACGATTTTAAGCTGTAACATGCAAAATATACAACCAGAACCATATAGATATAGGTCGTATATCATTCTTCGCGATTTAGCGATTCTAACCTCAAAATGAAATGCATACTGATTTTATTTCTCGTATAATCTCCCAAAATTGATTTTAAACTTGTTTGTTTGCAAACAGTTTTAAGTGAATTTTTCTATGGTATAATCTTAGATATAGATCCAAGGCGTAGTTTATTAATTCCACCTCATAATTAGATTTAAAAAATGTAATACCGTGTTTAATAAAAGCTAAATTTTAAAAAGAAAGCGCATATCCAGATTTTCCGAAGTTGTCAGTGAGGGAAGAATAAAATGTACCGATTTCGGACAAGATCATTAGTCTAACAATTAAACAAGACAGTGTTATCCATTGCATTGTCTAAGCGATATCAAGAAACGCTGATTTAGTTTTGCAGGCAGCTAGGGGCAACATATAATAATAATGTAGGCAACCGATCGCCGCGCGTGCGATTACAGAATATGACGCACAATGAGTAAATAAATTGTTTGCTTTTATCAGAAAGATGCCGTAGTCAGTGATAACATTGTATCCCGCTCTGCCGATAGCTCTCGCTTTTCGAATTCAGTTGTAGGAACTCAGCAAAAACGTTTTTTTAATAGGCATGGCCAGCGCGGTATTGAAATGTTTTTTTGTTGTTCTGCATAAGACGTTAGAGATAGAAAGATAGCGAAGCAACTGTTAGCATGAATATTCATACGATCATACGGAGCACACAAAACGATTTTCATTGTTATTGTTTCAAACTGAATAATTGGTACGTTGTCTACGCATGCCAAACTATGTTTACCAATTACGACCAAGGTACGACAATTCGGAAATTAAAAGCGCATTTTAAGAGCGTAAATATGGCATCAGCGTTGACCGCTTTTATACGGATCGATTCTATAGATTACAGCGATATTGATCTTTATTCGGGGAAATCAGGTTTCGTACTGTATAGAATTACGCGTAAACTTTAAAACATCTGTCCATTACTTGAAAGGATTTCAGAATATTATCCAAGTATGCGCTTCGTAGTCGCGTTTGGAACACTTTCTAATACGCTTGCTCGCAGTGCGCGTCGTTATATGCGTGAGTGCTTGGCTTATTGTTCGGTCGAAAATAATAACTAAGCGTCTTAGCTAACTTTTGCGCATACACGCATTCTATTCAACGTAATATTTTCTACTTTTATGAAACATGTCGTTATGTTTCTGTTACAGAAAGCTGGAATGATCAGATTGAAGTATTTGAACCTGTCAATGAACGCCATAGGCGAAATCGGACTGAATGCCTTTGATCATTTGAAGAACCTCACCGTTCTCGACTTGTCCTACAACCGTATAGATTTCATACCTTCGGACACATTTTATTCTACCAAAAAGCTGAGAATTCTTAATCTTGCCGGTAACAAGTTCAATCTCCACGTGCCGAAACTTCACAGCACGACGATCACGGTACGTTTATATCTTTATAGAGATAAATCTTCTTTTATTATTATAGCTCTATGATTTATGGCGATTTATTTTGTGCGATAAAGTTGTACCGCCGCAATTTTTATATATCATGGATATACTTATTATTTTAGCTTTTGCTTTGTTGGAAATGATACTATTTCGTAATCTTTTTCACTTCATGTTATTTGTATGCTTATCTTCGGTCTGTAAATTAGTAAAGAATACTACAATATACTATGTATTTTTTGCTCACTGTTTGGTGCTCACAAACGAGTGTCTTAAACAATTAAGACACTCGTTTGGCGTGCCATATTTTTTTTTTTTATTTATTAATGACGGTCTTATTTGTTTTCTCACGAATAATCTTCAGAGCCTGAATATGAGCGGCTGCCGAATCGATTACTTAAATACGGACACCTTTCTGGGATTGAGGCAACTTCGCAAGCTCGATCTCTCGAACAACTTGCTGGAAAATCTGAACAAGGATGTTTTGCGCGCCATGCCCGATCTGGAGTCAGTAGCTCTCGAGAGGTAGGTTTCGATTTAAAAATGTGTTGAGTAACGATACTATGTAGTCATACTGGATTTAATTGAAAACGAATCGCGAATACTTTGATTTTATAAGCGTCTTTTATAAATCATCGCGTAAAATATCATTGTTTTTAAAATAGTTTTTAAAAAAGTTAAAAGTACATTCGAATGCAGTATATTACAATTATTTGCGTATACCTTTAGTAAAACTGGTTTTCCGTCTATTTGCAGAAACAAATGGTCATGCGATGGAGCCACCTACGAATTGGAGCTCTATCTGCGTGAAAATAAGATTCGAGCAGAACCGCTTTGTCGAAAACCGTCACTTTCCACCAAATTCGAAAATATAATTGAGTTGAAAGCAATCAGCAGCAACGAACCCCAATCGTCGGGCAAAAAACTGCTACCTCGAACCTCTTTTTCGAGTCCAAACAACAATAACAAGGTCTCATGGGATATGACTCCATGGCACGACCTGATGGAAGAAGCGATACAAGAGCAGGAAGAGCAACACACGGCTGATTCAGGCTCTTCAGGCATCTTCGCCAGTACTCTTGGCAACGTTTCACCCTTCTGGTTTTTACTGATTGGATTTCTTGTGGGAAGTGGCGCTACCATGGTTGTAACATATCTTTGGCTTTCGACTACCATATCTTGCCTGATTCCAAGAATCCGGCGAGCCGAGGCCGCAGATTCAGCCGATGCTAGCTCCCAAAGAGTCTCGCTGCTCAGGTAAATTCATCTGCTGCTAAGCGATTACGTGGTTATTCAAATGTGGCGATTCTGACGATGGTCAAACCTAATATCTGTAATGCTAAGTGATTCAATAAGACGAGATGTAATGAGCTTTTGTCGGGGTATGGCGTACGTAACTCTCTTTGTTATATATTTTTGTTCACGGTTGCTGCGAAAATACCTTCCTTACCCACGAGGTCGTCCAAAATCGTGGAAGTAGGGAAGTCGCGCTGAGTCGGGGTAAGTCCGAGCTGTTGCCATATACGTACTTTGCGACTCATACTCGATTGTATTCACACCTGACAATGTTTAAAAAGTAGGACGCGATAATACATGATTCGTCGTGGAATATATTTATCATGCTAAATAATTATAAATTTATTCTTTGACGAGATCAAATTTAAACTTTCGAAAGCATTATGAAATTTGGCGCATCTTTTAATTAGATATGTGTATTATTTGAACACAGATTACATGAGACAAGCATGAAACACTTTGACGAAACAAAGAAAATAATGATAATAGATATTTCAGAAAGCATGTTTTTCATAAACTTTCAGACATTTGTGGCATCAGGAAAACTTGGCCGGTTCGGAGGATAGCGGCAACGGAAGCGGTAGTGGGATTACTACGGCAACGACTGCTCTTGTACCAACGACCGGATCTGCGACCACGACGCCATGTCCAGGTACACCTCCTCCACCTTATCGCGAAGTCATGCTCCACCGGAATCTTTATCCCCGAGCAGCAATGGCTGGAGCAGCCCAGCAACAAATCTCCGGTCGATTGCAGTCGAATGATGTACCGAGGGAGACTCTCTACAATATAATATAATGCGAGTCTTCCTTTGAAAGCGGTCCATGCAACTGGAGGAAGTGATGTCTGCATTCATCATGCGGTCATCTACGAGAGTGTTGCCAGACGGCGGCTTGCGTTCGAGTGCCTTGTACTACGTATTATAGGCTTTTGCGGAAACCTCTGTGCCTTTTCTTGTGCCTTAATTATGCGAGTATTGCGAATACTTCTTTTTAGACTCTTATTTTTTGATGATTCAATTATTGCCTAGCACTGATTGGAATTTCAAAGCGAATTATTATTATTTTATCACCTAACCATTAGGATTCAAACAATTTTATATTTAATGATTGAATTATCGATCATAAGATTTTATTCTGTAATTTTATGTAAGTAAATGTCTTAAACGGCTTAATATTCATTAATATAAGTCTGTCTGCGCGTATGTAATAAGCTATTTTATTTTATTTTTAATCATACTATGCTAAAAACAGTTTGATTTTAACGCTTGCTATGTCATAAACCTAACAGTTAGAGATGTCCATGCTGTACATACTGTGCACATACTCATTATATTGCACTAAATTATATGAAATATTAAGATATATATCTTTTACCTTTGCGTATTTTACGCAAATTTTTGAACGCAAGAATTATCCACGCCTATTTTTATTTTATTTTTCTTCACTGAGAAGCTTTGTACTACTTCTCGTTGTTATACATTATTAGTTTAACTATTGTTATATCAATGGTCTATCAATTGTGGTGAGTTTAGCAGTGAAGAAAAATGTATAAAGATAATGGTCGAAAAAAACACGTTTGTGCAGAGTATGCCCTGGGTCTAAATATTATTTTGCAAATCTTTCTTTATTTTTAATGAAAAAGATCGAGGAGCTTAAACTAAATTGTATTACTCTAACTAGCGTTATTCGCAATACCTAATGTTAGATAGGTCAATACATTTTTTAAATGTTTTTTATTTTAACATCTACATTTTAATGAATGAGAGTATATTATGATAAATCCACTATTTATTTTTATAAATTTTAAGAAGAAAATATACTGAGAATTAGCTTTTTTATAATGTTGAAAATAATAAAAGATTTTAAATAAGTTCTAGTTCACTTATAAAAAGAACACGTTGCCTGTACAAAGTACATTCGCATGTTGAGGTCTCTAAGAATATCAGCATATTTTTATCTTAAACATTTTACTAGTTAACGATAAAATTACGGCTATAAATACTCTGATGTGGGTATTCTCATGTCACTGAAAATGCCATTTTTTACACAAAAAGTCCTTTTATAATATAAAACAAGCTGCAATTTGCGCTAAAAGGTTCTTTTTCAAGTGAATCCTTGCAAAGAAGATATAATGAAGTTGTTGGAAATAATTATTACTACATTTGTCTTCCCCGACACAAATCAAAAGAGTAATAAATTATAATTTTTCAATCATATTATTTAAAAAAAATGTTCATATTAGATTTCAATAAGCACATAGTTGATTTGACTGAATGTAATGCTATTTAAATTAAAACAGTATTAGATAATTAGATTTAAAAGAAATAAATCATGATTTAGTATTTTTACAATTTTTAAAAACTATATCTGGGTTGCGCCTTGCAGAACGATACATTTTTCCTAACATGTTTTTATATGAAAAGACATAAAATATCTTAAATTTAACATTCAGAAGTAATCTGGCAAAAATTGTAAACGATCTGTTTTGTTGCAACTTTCGATAGAATTTCTTGAACAAAGTTTCTCTCTACAAAAACCAGTGATATCACCGATTCCGCGCTTCAGTTGCCTGCTCGTCTTTCATAATACCCCAAATGCTATAAATAATTATTGTATTATAACTTAATTTTTACTATCAGCAAGCTACCATAAATAAGGAATCGTACTATTACAATTGAAGAACTGTGCCTAACTTTTAATAAAGATAATGTTTTCCAATTGAGTATCCTATCTCCTCACTTTATGCTTTTTGATAAACGGGTAGGAGAAATGAGGATAAATTGGCCTTCGTCTATTCATTATTCAATGCTTCATAAATAGATATATATGTGTTTCATCTTTTATTTTCGTTTTGCGAACTTGTACTGACGCTAGTGATGAATGTTTGTATGCTCGATAAACAACTGTATTTGCGAAAATTAGTAGTTTTCTAGTCTAAGCAGCGCCCGATAGCGAGGGATCAAGTGCGAACCCTAACTGCAGATAAGATAATTCAGTAAATGAAATGACATCATGAATAAAAAATGAATATTGGACTAAGAAATCACGTGATAATCGCGCTATTCTACTTGTCGAGCCACGCGCACGCAGCTGCTACACGTACAACAGAGCGTGGTTTTATACTTTAGACTGCTTTAAGTATGTCATGCAAATAAGGCCAAACACTTGTCAAACGTACATGTAACAATATGTATATATTATTCTATATAATGTAACAAAATACAAGATTACAACAATTGTATAAAGTGAACATTCGATTTTTACTCTACACACTTATCTTTATCATTATCATTAAAATCAGGTATCTTTTGTAGAATCATTAGGCGATGTAGGATTGAGCTATATGGCGGCTACGTTGCTTTCATCGACGGCGATGTCTTGTGCTACGACCTTGCAGCCTGTAGCCTCAACGATGCTGTCCGTGAGCTCATGGCTATAGCGCTTGCCGCGAAGATTTGTAATCACGCTAGCATCGCGATTCAAGTCCGATGGTAGAGTCATTTTTATATCCTGAACGATGCCCTTCTCCACCTCAATTATAAGTTTTAGAAGATGACTTTGACCGTCTTGTGTTGGAGCCTCCAATAAACGCGTCACCGTGAAAACGGGTGTTTTACCATAGGTCCAATCCCAAGATCGAAACTCTTCTGTAAGTTTTTCAATACCTGCAAAAAAAGCATGAACGATTGTGAAATTTACTTGTTTAAAATTCACTCTGGCTTGTGAGGTATTTTCAAGTTTGTACAAGTTTGTTTATTCACCTGGAAACCAATCTTCGGTGGGATTTATCATTTGAAAGCCTTTTTGCTGCTGTACCAACTGGTGCCCGCCATCTTGTACTGTAAGAGACTTTGTGCGAAGATATTCCCAACCAACAGCATTGAGTAGGTGCTCAGTTTTGATGTGGGAGTTGACTTCCTTTAAATTTTTCACCGGAGATCTCACGGACTCGGTTGCATTAGTAGTTATTCCAGTCTAAAGAATAGAGAAAAAGAAAATCATAATCATAATTTAATCAAACTATTTATAACGAAACTCAAAATTCGATCGTAAGTTGATGTCATACCTCTGTTTTCTTGAGAGCCAGGCTCAAGGCTTGTTTATTAGCGTCCACCAAAAGTGTACAGTGATGATAAGCATTGGGACGTCCTAACTTTGCAGCTGTACCAGACACCTATAAGAAGAATTCGAAAAATTAGATTTTCAGCTTTAATTGCAAGAATAGTAATATTTCTGGAAAAATTAAAAAAAAAGCATACTTTGAATTCGCCCTGCACAACAATGTCCTCCTTCTTGTTGACAGTGGATTTCAGACCCCATTCTCGGAACAAAGCTCTCGTGATTATGTCCAAGTTGTATCTCCTATTGTATCGTTCACGCGGCGTGAAAAACGACAAGTTGAGATTACCAGAGTCATGATAAACGGTACCTCCTCCACTATTGCGCCTTGCCAAGGCAATGTTGCTCCGCTCAACAGCTGGTACATTGCACTCCACCCAGGGATTCTGGTGGCGCCCGATGACAACGCACGGGTCGTTTTTCCAAAGCAGCAGAACATGGTGCTTACTAAAATCGTAGTTGCGATAGAACCAGTCCTCCAGAGCCAAGTTGGTGTAGATGTCACTTGACTGGGATATGAAGACAGACTTTTTGATGTCCTCTTCAGGTACATTCTTCACAGAACTGCTTGAAGCATGTCTCAGAATAAGTGAGAGCTCTCTGTAAATAGATCAAATGAAGAGTTAGATTGATGAGAGACATGGCAGCTGCATGAGACTAGTGTGGAACAACGGCAGGTTATATAATACAGATAACTGTAGGAAATGAAGATCAGGAGAAACGAAGCAGCAGTTTCTTGAAATGAAATTATGAGATAAGCAACAGTAGGGACAAATAGATGAAAAGAAAAGAAGAAGCTTTACTTACCCAAACTTGTTGTACAAGGCCTTGGCCCTGTGGATGCTGGTTCTACAGATCACAGACATTCTTTGGCTCTAATACGTATATATTCTCTCACAGGGAGTATATAAAAAAAATCAGTCTTTGAGGGTGCGTATCAAGAGCGTGTACGGTCAAGCCAGTTAAGGTTGCTCCAGATTAGCGTAAAAAAACAGTCTTTTTCTTGGAGCAACAAGCTTGCGTTTTCTCTTTAATCCGCAAATTGAGTTCTGGGAGCTGGTGAGCCGGTGAGAATTTCGAGCAAGGCCAAGCTCCTAATGAGTCGAATGGCACTTAAAATTAGATTGGCTGGCGGTGATGGAGATGAGGTACTCGTGCAGGGCGATGGTCTGGTGCAGCCACTTCCACGTCTGATCCAGGGTGTTGATGCGGTATCTGATACCCAGACAGTCTCGGCAGTCCTTTTGCATTCCTCTGTGTGTGGCCAGACCGAGGGTGAAAAAGTACGCTCGCTCTTGGTGAAGGAGAGTCTTCTTCTCCGCGAGCCTAGTAGCGAGTAGTCAGTGTAAGATCCTTGGGACGATCAGGCTCGAAGCTTCTTGCGCTGCGCAGAAGAACACGCGGCGCGACGGCACTATACTTGGTCTCTCGAGCACAGCTGTCGCGGCGACGGAAGACGCGGAGAATTTATAAGTATTAAGTATAAGTATAGTCTGCAGAACAAGTGCGTCCGAGAAGAGCGAACTGCGACGAGTGAATGGTCGGGGAGAGTCGGAGCTTTGGGGTTATATCGCGCCTCGGAAGCCGACGCGACATATCATATGAGTGAGTGCAGTACGGCGGGGGGGCGAGAGCGAGAGAGAGAGAGAGAGAGAGAGAGAGAGAGAGCGAAGATAAGCGAAGGTTATCAGAGTTCGTTGTAGCGCAAAGTACAGCTGATGTGCGCGTGTCTCGTCCGCTCGGTTGCTCTGCCTCTGCGCACTATGCTCTTCGTTGTATACACATTTTCCGATTTGATCGTCATGTGGCTTTTACTTTAGCCGGTCGCGCGGCGCGGCGACTCCGTGAAAAAACTCACGTTTTCATGCTCTCTGCGATATGACAAAAAGAGATAAGCCGAGACTCATGATGCCGCATGATGCGTGTGCCAGCGTGTCTCCCGCGAAGGACGGCGCGTGTATTTATACAGCATAGATAATATAACTTATTATAATAGTATGAGACATTTATTCGTGAAAATAGTTAAATTGTTGTTCGCACAGTCGCACCTGATAGTGTCACGTGGCCAGTGATGCAATAGGATTTTTATTTCCACAAGATATAGAAGCTGAGTCTCATTGGAAAATTTCCATTTTATCAATATGAACGATTGTTGTGTAGTATATACATAGACGTCTATTTATGCAAACTTTTCAGTCAATATTTGTGTTCCAGAGAGAGAGAGAGAGAGAGAGAGAGAGAGAGAGAGAGAGAGAGAGAGCGAGAGAGAGAGAGAGAGAGAGAGAGAGAGAGAGAGAGAGAGAGAGAGAGAGATGTAGCTTTCATTATCTCTTCATTCGAGCGAAATTCGATAATCTTTGAAAATTCTAGTTTTGCACATGAATATTCGATAAGAGCACCAGCACTGCATGAATTAATGATGCGTTTAGCATCAATCGAGTTATATATGAACGGCTATAAAAGTTAGATCAAGCGTATATCTCCAGCTAATGCGCAGTATGTAAGCGCGCGTATTTTTAGCGAAAGCTCTGAAACAATGTATAAGCTCGAAAAATATAATAATGACTAATTAAAGGCAAATATAATGAGAGGATCGTGATTATATAAGGTGTTATTATTAATAATATCCATCGCAGCCATGTCTTTTTTATCATCGTCGACTTCGCACGACTGAAAAATAAGCATAACAAAGCTATTTATCACTTCAGCAACAATGCGCCGACTTTTTTCCCCAATCTTCATATTTGTTTACAATCTGTCTGGGGCATACAAAAATACACTTTTCTGCGCCTGATGAAAGCAAATAACGTTTTCGAATGCATTATAATAGAATTGTGTCACAGTTCATTAATTCGCAAGATATTGAACCAAAACACATCAATAACATGAGTCGTCCTATTCGAATTAGGTATTCTATTTGAACGAGCTGAAAAATGACAACATGTGCCTCCCGTGTAATATGTACAATTGCAATATACATCATACATGCGAGCTGTCTACAAAATGATGAGTCCGCTATTATAGAATCGCGAGATATCTTATTGTATACTACGTATATATTAAAAATCGAGCAGCGAATTGCTCCGGAGAGGCGGCCGATATCCGATCGGAAAAATCGTCTCGCACCAACCCAATAAAATAAGCATACATCAGCTCTTTTGTGTCAACGTAGTTCAACTGCACTTTCGTCGCATCGCATTTTGCATCATATACATATGTGCGGCTACATTGCAACTACTAGTTCGATTCATCGCCGAGACTGACGAGAGTCTAAAGGCGGCGGAGAGGGGCGCAATTAAGGCCAAAAGATAAGGAGAAGTATTGAAGTCTGTTATACACATGAATATAACGAAGCCCTCCTCGTTATCCCCTTGCCTACGTACCTTCCGCGCTGCAAATGCAGCTATAAATGCGCAGCGATGAGTGTGTATATGACAATATATAAGATCCACGCGCTTATATGTATCTGATGTACTATATTATACGTCGTGGTTAAAATTTTATCCGTATTATCTCGCGCGCGGGAATACTTATACGTAATCACGAGCGAGTTATTATCTCGCGCAGTTTTTGTACTTTGATCCTTGCGTCGTGTATGTGTATTTGTTTATTATGTCGTGCGGGTCCATCTCGACAATGAGCCGTGTGAATAAGATCATTCATGTGCCTGATATCTGCAGGTATTATACATATATATAATATAGCGCACTTATTATATCAAAAGAGACGGATTTTAATTCAGAATTTTTTAGCACACATAAAGAGTAAAATAAATTGATCTAGTATGCACGATGTACATGAATAATAATGCAAATCTGTACACACAAATTATAATTATTAATTTATGCATTTAAAAACGTCGAACTTTCTCGAAGCGTTATACTGCACTCTTCTATTCGATAATTTTGCATGTGTAATATATTATAGCTGCGGTGAAAAATTAATAGTGGCATATACTTCTTTTCCACTGATGCAGCTTTTATTATTTTGCGATATATGCATCAGATATCATGCAAGAAAGCGTGAACTTTAGTCGAAAAAATAAGTCAATGTAAAGTTATCGTGTGTAAAAAGCTATAGCCGCAATGTATATAGTGATCATCATCGCAGTAATATAATATATTGCACACGTATATAGATCTATAAAATACATGGCAACCAACGCCGAGCTACACCGTCAAGCAATATTTCGTAATTATGAATGATAGATTTTCAGCTGGGGAAAAGCAGAATCTCAATTGTAAATATGCGGCTCGATGATTCGGTAAAATTCTCTGCTATATATGTGCAGCTTTTCTTAGAAGCTTCACGCTGCGTCGTTTGTTTCGAAATCGAATTGTAGCTTTTGTGCAGAGCTTTATACTGAAGTCTCTCGAAGATTATAGTTTAATCTTATAATAATCCTCACAAGAATAAAGACCCATATTTTTCAAGTATAGTATGCTGAAAATATATTAAACCACGACATACATATATCTGTGGCTTTCCGGCAAAATGACTTAAGTCACATTTTCGTGTTTTCGAGAAATTGCGATTTTAATGTTTAAATTGATACGTAAGATCGTAGCATACGAATTACGGCGCGATACTGCATTTACTTAGTGTACTTTGAACTATCTTTCAAATCATTACATTGGGCACAACAAATAGGTGATTGTCTTTTTATGATGCAGAAATTACCTTAAGTTAAGTCATTATGCCGGGAACACATTTTCCGTGCTCTAGCTTAAACATCTTCGTTCTGGGTCATTTCGGTATTAAATTTAACATCCAAAAATGATAATGATGATTGGCATAGCTAATTCTCTTTAAGTTATAGACTAGTTTCTAAATTATTTTTCTTATCTTGGAATATTTTATAGATAAAAATGGACTTGAGTCGTTTTGTCGGTAACACATTATACACCCTCATTTTTATGCATATAATTGAGTCCTGATAAAATTTCATTGTTAAAATGAATTATGCGTTGTTCCTCATTGATTTCTATGTTGAAAATTAACATAACGGAGTTTTTTTGTACGCATCTCGCCCCATAAAATGATTGGAAGCATTTTTAGCATGGACTTAAGTCGTTTTGCCGGAACCGATTTGCGATAAAATGGACTTAAGTTGTTATGCACTACATTATTTACGGTACAAGGACTGGTTTTAGAAAAAATTTAATACTTTCACGTAAAAGAGGAGTGTTTTAACATAGGAAATACCACTTAACTCAAATTTTCAAAAAATGTGACTTAAGTCGATTTACCGGGAAGCCACAGATATTATTACTGTTTATATTTAAAAAATATCGTGAGCAACGATGAAGTTTGACCTTAAATAATTGTAAGTATTATACAGATAATTCTATACGAGAACAAGTAGTTTTTCTTCAGTGCAGATAATTTTTTAATCAGCAAAATGTATATAAATAGCTTTTGTTCAGGCCACACATACATTTTAATTCTTTTTACATATATATATATATATATATATATATATATAATAGGGAAAATATATTTTCTAAGCCTGCAAACACAATACGCTATTAATAATATACATTTTTTTTACATTTCTTTAAGTTTCATCATACATACACATCTATTATTAATATTAGAGTATTATTATTATTATGTGGGGTTTTTCTTCTAATGAGCGGGACTTATGACAATAAATAAGTATAAATAAACAATATATCTGACAAATAATAAAACAGATGAATTTTGTTTATCTTTGGCATGATATATAGTATAAATAATATATAATACGTAAATTACTTTTGTATAAATTCTGGATGTTTGTTATTGGATTGTTTTTTGGAATATTTAAAAATAAGAATGTTAATTAACAATTCTGACATACACCCTCAGCATATATCAAAGGCACCCTCCTCGGTACTTATGATTTATTATTTATACTCTACTATACTATTATACTCGATTTCAGATTTATTTCCTGAAGCAAGTTATAATAATTAATATTTTATCTTCTCCTTCTCTGCGGTAATATCGACAACTGAATCACCGACGGAGACTCAAGAAGTAAGCTACTTTGTCCGTCGTCTGGATCCATAATGCGCGCTTATTACAGTTGTTACAGCGACGCAACGTTATTTCTGATGAGTGATATACCTACTTACTCCCTGGTGATATATTTACTTGTGTTTGAGTTCCAAAATGTTACAAACTTTACGTGAACGTTCGCAAAAGCGAAAAAAGTTGCTAGCCCAAACGGTAAAATCATCACTTATTCATATTTAACAATTTTTCGACAGATTTTACATCGAAATAAATATTACGAGAGGTTATGTTTTGATTTAGCTGGCTTAATTGTTCTATTTATTTGTTTGCATTTCAGTTGGGTGCATCGAGTGTTGATGAGTTACGACAAATATTGGGCACCGAAGTCGACGAAAGCCAGAAAAAAAAAATAAAAGTCGCTTCTAATAAGACTGAAGAGGAGGCAAAAGACAGACAAAATAGTACAGCTTTGGCAGATGAGATTGTTTATAAAGATTCGTCGACATTTTTAAAAGGAACGCAGTCATCGAATCCGCACAATGACTACTGTCAGCACTTTATCGATACAGGACAACGTCCGCAAAATTTTATAAGAGATGTGGGCTTGGCAGACAGGTTTGAGGAGTATCCTAAACTTCGAGAACTCATCAAATTAAAGGATGATCTAATTTCTGAAACAGCAACTCCGCCAATGTATTTGAAAACAGATTTGTTTACACAGAATTTAAAAGACCTGAATTGTAAATTTGATGTGATTCTTATTGAGCCTCCATTAGAGGAGTATCAAAGGACTTGTGGTGCTACAAATGTACAGCTTTGGAACTGGGATCAGGTTAATAATCAAGCAATTATTTTGTGATTTTCTTTATTGTAATTAGATTCATGTATTATTATCATTGACGTGTGTTATTTTTGTAGATAATGGAATTGGATATTGGCGAAGTGGCAGCTAATCGGAGCTTTGTGTTTTTATGGTGCGGCAGTAGTGATGGTTTGGACATGGGGAGATTTTGTTTAAGAAAGTGGGGTTTTAGGCGTTGTGAGGATATATGTTGGATTAGGACAAATATAAACAATCCAGGACATAGTAAAAATTTAGATAGTAAGGCAGTGCTTCAAAGAACCAAAGAGCATTGTTTGATGGGTATTAAAGGAACAGTCAGGCGATCAACAGATGGAGACTTTATTCATGCCAATGTGGATATTGACTTGATTATTTCAGAAGAGCCCGAATATGGTTCTATTGAAAAGCCTGTAGAAATATTTCACATCATTGAACATTTTTGTCTGGGTAGGAGAAGGTAAGATAACGAATATGCATCAAAATATCAATATTATTTTTAAATCCAGTCATAACTGAAATTAACTTGATGTTAATAGATTACACCTTTTTGGACGGGATAGTACAATAAGGCCTGGATGGCTCACAGTTGGCCCAGAACTAACAAATACCAATTTCAATTCTGACATTTACAACAGTTACTTTAATAGCAATCAAGTAACTACTGGTTGTACAGAAAGAATAGAAGCTCTTAGGCCAAAATCTCCACCACCAAAAGGTAAAGTTTCAGGCAGAGGTAGAGGTGGTTTTAATCGAGGAAGAGGACGAGGAAGGTGAAGCCTTGCAGCAAATGTATGGACTTCAACAAGTGTTTGTTATTTTATAAACTGCTATATTTATAGGAATATAAAAAGTTCCACATACCTGATAACTATCTTACAAATAGTAAAGTTGTTTGTAAGATTGATAAATAATAGGTTGTTCTTCTATTGTTGAATTTGTGGGATATATTAAGTGGCGTAAGTTTAGCCAGCAGTTTTTAAAGTAAAATTATTTTTTAACATGATTTTTATTTTATTTTTAAAACGAATGAAATACTCTTATTATTTTGTATGCACTCTTTTAAGTCTATATATACAAAACTTAAGGAATAAATAATAAAATTGATATTTTTAAAAAAGTATTTTATTAATTGCCATTTCATGAGTATGAAAGGGAAGGATTATAATGGAAAAATAAAATATATGAACAACAGATATTATAAACAACACCTTGCGGTACATTTAATAAAAAAAGATGAAACGGTTTTATGTGTAAATGTTTTACATGAACTTCTTTGAACGTCATTTTGTTTTGAGAAAATCAATAATAAAAAAATGTTGACATATAGTAAAAAAGGTTATTTTATTAACACATTATTTTTTGAAATTTTTTATATTACCAGAAAAATCGAAACAATGAATCAGCTACTGTTTGAATCCTAAGTGCACAAGTAACTCAATCACATGTAGTCATCGACTAATATATCAAGCTTGATACAAACATAAAGAAATGATTTCTAATTTAATTGAATAAAGAAAAATAAATTTGGAACATATATTGCACTTGTGCCTCTTTTTGTCTAACAGTGGCATAACTGATCAATCAATTATACAGTCATCAAATTAACAAATCGCTCACAGTTATAATATTCATATAATATCCATAAGAGGAGTATTGCTCAATCTAAACGCTTCCGCCGTTGTCAAGAATAAGAAAGTTTCTCGAGGTTTCTCTTGCGATAAATTCATATATTCAAACATTGTATCGTCGACATTAATACATATTTATATATTATATACGAAACTATTGTAGACTTAAAATCCTAAAAAAAATTTCGCGATCACTGTACAGAGAGCTTTCTATGGACAGCGCTTTTGCAAAATTGTACTATCAAAGTGACGCTAACATATAAACAGAGCGATTAAAAATCATTAATAATACAGAGTTCCTCGATACAAGGCATATATATATATATATAGTTTTTACAAATTACAGCGATAATGTTTCCTAATTTGTAAATAAAGATTTGTACTTTCATTTCTACAGAGGCCGATATTTCGCTTTTAATAATATTCTCATAAGTGATAATAATATTAGTAATAATGATGAATGGGTGAAACGTACACGTAGTATAGATTAATAGTAATGAAAAGTTAAAACAAGAAATCCACATATAAAAAAAGTATGCATTATGTTCTAGAAAATTGACTATTCACTACCTTTAACTAGAGGCCGCAGTAATAACATCGCACAAAACGCATATCGTGTATAATAAATAAATAAAAGTATAGACTTCGAAAGAGTTATCCGCTCACAATCGTCACAAACAACATATTTACCTATGCCGACGAAGACTTATAATTTTCTTCTGTAAAACGTACTCGACTTCTGCACATATTCAATACGCATTTGATGTTGTATATAGCTCTATTCTCTCGATTATCAAGTGAAGACAGAGAAAAAAAAAACAGTTATTCGTTTGCAATCATTGGCGTATGTAACAATACCTATACAGCAGAAGGCCTTTTTATGTTATGATGAAAAGTATAGCCCAAATTGTTTCGTCTCTTCTCATAAAGCGTCTTGCCGCAGTCCTCCGGGACAAGGCGAACGACAAAAAAAGGATAAAACAAGGTAATAGATCGTATACAAAATATAATAACGAGGAACTATGCTTATGATTCGTTAAACAAAGATGCGGAGCTAGGTAGCAGGCATTCTCTGCGTGTAGCCTGAAAAAAATTAAATAAGACGAACCTTACGTTACAAAAAAAAAAAAAAAACATGGTAGGGCACAAAGTTGTAGCGTTTATATTATTTTACTATTAATCGCATATGGATTGTTATTATAGCAGAATCAATTATGCCAATATGCTTCTATCTAATAAACAAGATGATGAATAATAGCGTTTTCGGATATAGGGTGTACGTATTATACGCAGTATAGAGTTTAACAAGCTTGAAAAGCGAACGACGACAGAATTAGACGCGTTAGAACGAAAACATGCTACCTCAAATTCTGTCAGGAAAACATGCTACCTCAAATTCTGCCAGGAAAACATGCTAACTTAGATCTTTAAGAAAAAGCATGTTATCTCACGCAGACCAGAAATTTAAGTTGGCTGCATTGGCATTGCATTGATGCGACATTGGTCATTCACATTGAACGATTGAAATCGCACACTGCATAAATAAACTTATAATATAATATATTTTTCAAAAAGTAAGAAATATTTCTGTTTATATACACAGTTAATTAATTTTTTTTCATTCAACATATTTCAATTCATTTTGTTGAGTTACTGCAATAATGACAAAATTGTTAACTAACAAAAAAAATTATAAAAATAGAATATTATGCTGCAACGCGTATATTACTTCCCGTTTATCGACAAAAAATTAAAAAAATTGCACCAATTTAACGAAATTAATTAAAATATGTTGAATGAAAAATAAAATAAATCAACAGTGTACCTGGACATAAATATTTCTTACTTTTTGAAAAATATATTATGTTAGTTTATTTTAAGTGCGCGATTTCAATCATTCAATGTGTATTTTAACGCCACTGCAGCCAACTTAAATTTCGGGTCAAACTCGCTTGGCAGAATTTGAGGTAGCATGTTTTCCTGGCAGAATTTTAGGTAGCATGTTTTCCTGGCAGAGTTTGAGGTAGCATGTTTTCCTGACAGAATTTGAGGTAGCATGTTTTCGTTCTAACGCGTGGACTGATGAAAAAAAAAAACATTCATGTCATTATTTATCATAGTTATACATAATAGATATAATCTAACGTTATCAAATAAACACGCATCGAATCACATGTCCTTTTTTATCACGAAATTTGTAAAGCTAAATTCTTAAAATATATACTAGAAAATTCTTTTTCATCCGTGGCCAGCGATTTCCACACATGGTCTGCGCTTACTGCAACCGAGAGTCTTTACATTCGTATACTATGTATGTACATTCGCATCGTCACGCCGAGCGTTCAGTTGTAAAATCTTGATGTCCATATATTCTGTGAAGAAAAACAAAAACGAGCTTTCTTCATAATCCCGCCGGAATTATAAAACGTCCAGAAAATATAGACAGAAACGCGACGCGAGTATTGTAAAATACAAGTATACATATAGTAAAGCCTGATATCTGTGGAAAAAATTAAGGCAAATAAGATAATCGATAAAAAAGAAGGGCTCGAGTAAATAAATGAAGATAAGAAAATGTGGTGAACGACAATATCATTGAGTCGACGCAAATTAAAACAAATTATAAAAACAAATTTGGTCGTTAACGGCGAACCAGATGCGAAACAGATGCGTCACAGCGAAATGCATTATAAGAGCAATAGCGTCGGCATGACGATGGTAATAGCAATCGCAGCAACAGTAATAATTCACAATGTACAAATTAGATGCACCTCGTCAGCTCGTGTGCGAGTATAAACGTTTGCGAAAATCGGTATGTAATAATAAGTAATTTACTCAGTCGACTAAGCAGGACCGATCGACGGTTCGACATTGACACTGAAGCGTACTGGTCGTAGATCTGAAAGTTCGCACGCGCGTCTGTTTATGATATAGCCTGTGTATAAAATATGTTCCGTTTGTGCATTATGTATAAATATATGTAAATATATGTGTGCGGCACGTGTTGCGAAAACAGAGATGCAATTATAACTGAAGGAGGTGAGTCGCTCGTCTTTGCGGATGCACAAGAGGGTGTCTGGTCACTGATTGGCACCCGGCATCAGTCATAGTCTCAAAGTCACAAGTACGTCGATTCCCCTGCAAGCAGACCTAACAGTCAGCTAATATTACAGTCTTTTTACTCTTTTTCCTGCTTATTTTCTTTTTTCATATTTCTCTTTATTTCACCACTTTTCTCTTTCTCCTGCTCATTTTCTTTTTTCTCATCTCTCTCTCTCTTTCATCACTCTGTTCCGTGAAATTAATTCTCTCGCTCTCTTTCGGTGCTTTTCCTGTATATTTTATTATTCACAGATTGCATTAGTTCATTATAGTTATTGCATAGCTTTTGAAACATCAAGATTATATTGCACGCACAAAAATGTCCTCTTGTTCCAAGAGGAAATAATCTTAAATTAGGACCCAAAATTAAAATCACGTTGAAGCAGAAGGATTCCTTTTAACTCGAATAGATTCCTTTTGACTCGAATAGATTCCTTTTGCTTCAAAATTTTTCTAATAAGCAAAAAGTTTTTAAAGCAAAAGGAATCTATTCGAGTCAAAAGGAATCTATTTGAGTCAAAAGGAATGTATTCGAGTCAAAAGGAATCCTTCTGCTTCAACGTGATTTTAATTTCGGGTCCTAATTTAAGATTACTTCCTCTTGGAACAAGAGGACATTTTTGTGCGTGTGGAAATAAGTCATTTTTAGAGGACATATTCTGTTAATTTTGCTGTGATGATAGAAACGGTTAGAAAGACAGATAAAAAATGTAACGTACGTACTGTGTATAAATCATATCCTAAAGTCGATCAAAAATTTTCTCATAATAATTTGGAAAAATTATATACAGTACGATAATATTAACTTGGTTATTGTTATTCATTTATTTTAAAAAGTCATTCAACTTCAAGTCCGCACACACCCACACACGCACAGAATTTTAATAAATTAAATAAAATTAAATAATGATAGGTAGCGAGCAGATTAGTTCTATACCAAATTAGTTTTTATTTGAACTAAATAAAGGCCACTATTATATTTTTGCACTTATTATCTATATATTATTTAGTAATTTTAGCATAAGTTATCACCGTTATCATCATCATCATCATCATCATCATCATCATCATCATCATTATTATTACTATTATTATTATTATTATTATCATTATCATTATTTTATTATCATCATTATTATCTGGTTATCCAGGTAAAAAATAGGTATGAATCTGAAATCTTTTCATTAATTAATCCATTTTAAAAACTCATGATGGCCATATTGTTATCATGATACTTAATTGAGCAGTCGACATCGTATGTATGAAAATGGATGAAATTGAAGTGAAGCTTATACATATTCATACGAAGTATCACTATTGCTATCATGTTTTTTTATTGGATAAAATTAGTGAATGAAGTCTATCAAATTTGGGTATAGTAACAAAAGCATTTTGTTACAGAAAATGGGGTTGCAAAAGATGGATGTTATAGAATAAAAATTTTGTATACAAATTATATACTCATCAAATTAATAAATCTTGTTTCTATACGAAAAACTTAAAATGTTGACATAAAACTGAAGAAAAAAAAATATTAAAAAATTGGGATATTCGAGCATAGCACTCGTTAAAAACATTAAAAACGTTCAAATTGGCCAACACGATGACGCGCTTTATTTCTTATTAAAATAGATTACATCGAACAACATATTTTCGAATGTTGTTGCTTATTATATACTATTTAGCAAAATGGAAAGCGTTGCTGGTTCTTCCGGACAGGTGGCGGGTGCCTTGTATGAAATTGCGATTTCCTTTCCCGTGATTTCTTCTTCCCACCACTTTCAATCTTTTATATTTTCTTCCTCTTCTCTTTCCACCACTTTCTCTCTGGTATTCTTTGTCATTTTGTTGGACGTATACACACACGCGCGCACGCATACATACACGCAATCTCTACACAATCGAAATTTTCCTCAGTTCTACAGTTCCTATTCTTTATATTATCGTTCTCCTTTGCATATGAGGAAATCTTCGCAAATCGGTCACTTTTTGGGGTCGCGAAATGGCAAATTTTCAAAAAGCGAGCACACCTTTCTAACTCGGTTTATCTTGTTCATTATATCATAAAATGTAAAAAAAGTCAGTGGAACATGAGAAAACTGCTTTGTGACACTGTTTTTTCGGCCCTTTAAATTTAACCAAAAATAGCTATTGTTCAATGGCATGTACTTAATTTCCGAAGGTGCAAACGGTAAATTCAGATTACTAGGATGAAAGAATGGTAAAAGAGCTTTAATTAAAAAAAAAAAAAAAAAAAGCAATGGCTATTTTTGGTTAAATTTAAGGGGCCGAAAAAACAGTGTCAAAATAGTATTGTATATTGTGTACCAAGGGCATAAAGTGGGCTTTTTTAAAAAGCCCACTAAACCCATCGGTGCACATCATATTTTTTGTGACGCATGTATTGATTTTCGCATTTTTCATGGCTATAAAGTGGGAGTGAATGAGCCCTTTTTTACACGGCCACTACACACCTATAAATATTTAGAAAATACGACTCACAAACTCAAAATTTGCATTTTCAAACAAAATTTTGTTTTTTCTGCCCGCTGCTTACTTTTTTTTGCCCGCTGCCAACTTTTTTTTGCCCGACGGTAAAAAAAATGGTACTTTACGCTCGCTTAATAGGTACGAAAAACGCAAAAATCGTGCATGTGTTACAAAAAGCAGTTTTCTCATGTTCCACTGACTTTTTGTACATTTTATGATATAATGAACAAGATAAACTAAGTTAGAAAGGTGTGCTCGCTTTTTGAAAATTTGCCATTTCGCGACCCCAAAAAGTGACCGATTTGCGAAGATTTCCTCATATACTCATTCAGCAAGATGCGCCTAAGAAAACAAACGTTAAATCAAAAAATCTATTGTTTCTTACATAAATCTTGTATTTTGCTTTTTTAATTTTAGTTTCGTATATCGCGCATCTTTGGCCTGACTCTTATTTTTACATAGTGCTCTAATCTTCACACATGTTCGTATCGTCAAGATAAGACCGATCTAAAAATGTTTCTCTTTTCCCACGCTTCTGAATCAAATGCTTGGAATAACACCGACGCGGCGTCAAGTTTACTAATAAAATAAAATATCGCAGGTTCTAGTACGTACAGTAACATATGCGCCTGAAAAAATTTTGACGCAGCTTAAAATGTGCAGTATATCATTCGGAAAATTATGAGAAAAAGTTGGTTGCTTTTGTGTATAAATGAATATTTTTGAGATGTATTTGGTATGACTCCAGGCCCAAAGAACATTCTTGATATTTCATACTTAATCGCGTGTTGTTCGTTAATTTGTTTATACATAGAGTTTACTTAATACGAAGTGGCTAGAGTATATTTATCATTTATTATATATAAATTATGAGTGTTGTTTAGACAACTGTGAAGAGCTGTGAAAGTTCACAAATTGGTGGATCCATAAAATTGTCCAAGTTTCGTTATTACAGAGAGACCGCTTTCAAAAACGACAATACTTTTCAAAAGTTATAGTTTTCTAAAGGTTTGATCCAGATAGCGGCAGTCACATGAACTCGATATCATCGAGGAAAATATTAAACTTTTTCTAATAATTTTCGTAGAATGAATTTTACAAATACCGGCAATGTTTGTGTAAATTCATTCGCAATTGAGATAGTGATTGTACAGAAAGGCATCTGTAATTCCAGACCCAGACGCTTTATTTATCATTTTTATTATTCGAGCAGTCGGAGAGACGAGATACCTTTTATTATTATGTGAACAATATTTTTTGTCATAACCCAGACATCGTTACACATTACTCTTTAGAGAAAGTTTTGATTTGACAAGCAACTTATAGTTTCTTCTAATATTCGCTCCTCAAAACACGCGCACATGCAAATTGCAAATACGCTGTACATTATAGATAAAATAGGCAAAGGATGAGTTTTTCTTGCGATGATACGTTATTTTACGTTCTCTCTATCTGTAGATTGCGTTAAACATTTATTCAGTTTTTAGTTCCAATTTCTAACACAAATATACTAAATGCAGTTTAATGCAGCTTCAAGTTCTTCGTTAACCGCAGGAGGCAATCTTAAATAGATTCTTTGATTTGACCAAGGTATTTAGATATATAGATTTTCATTTTTTCTTGTTTTTCCTTTGTTATTTTCTCTTTTTTTGTTTCTTCTATACGTTTTACACATTTTACATTAAAACTTGCAGCCCAACACATTCAATGCTAGGTACTATTTATTATTGAGTTTATCGTAAACGTTTAAAATGTTCATATCACACAAAAGTTTTACTTTTTCAAGTTTTGTCGAACTCGTATTCAATGATCGCATTTTTAAACATCAAGTAACGCTGATTTTCTTTCTGTTTTCTCTTAAGAGTCCTAAGCTCGCAAAATCATCGAGTCGGGCTCGTTCATTATTATTCGTATTTGATGCCTTCAAAAATGTTATTAGATATGCACTTAAACATTGCCCTACAGGTCCGATATAGAAACATAGTTCTTTATGTAAAAAAAGTAAACAAATCTCCAGCAATTAAGTAATCGTCATCTGGTTAAGGAAAAAGTGATATACGGAAACAAATCTGAAAATGTTTGTGCACTGTAAATTCTTTTTTGTAACACAAGCACGATTTTCGCGTTTTTCTGACCTATTAAGCGGGATTAAAGTAACTTTTTTCAGACCGCTGGGCAAAAAAAAAACGCCCGCTAACATTTTTTCGGGAAATGTTCTATATGTACACACACACACACACACACACACACGCACACACACACACATATATCTATATAAATTTAAAAATTAGTCTACTAAGAGTGTGGTCGCCGATTCTGAAAAAAGTTGCATCAGTCGCACTCAATATCTAAAAAAAAAAACGCAAAAATCTGTACTTGCGTTACAAAAAATATGGTGTGCACCAAGGGCTAAGTGGGCTTTTTGGCCTTGTGTGGTTGCAATACTCGTCTGCGGCTGGTAAACGCCCTCGCCTTCGGCTTGGGCTAACTCGCCTTGACTCGTACTGCAAACTCCACACTCGGCCTAAAAAAGCCTACTTTACGCCCTTGGCACACAATATACTATTATTATATAAGATACGAAGTAATATATGTGAGAAATGATTTATTGACTCTACAATTATATTTCTTCTCATCGATAAACATGCACAATTAGTAGATCTTTCTCCAGAAATACAAGGGATCGTCGTTTTTCCTAACGTGACAATTAAGTATATTACTCGGACAATTATTAAGTAGAAAACGTTTACTTGCGAGATTAAAAAAATTTTTTGGTACATTCAAACGCAGATTTTATTTATTTATTTTTTTCTAAACACGACGAGTCTGCAGGATATTAAAAGATTTCCAAATTTCGGTATAGGTTCGGTATGTGTGGGGTGTTCATATATTATATGATATTATATAGATCGCACTGTATTTCAATCATTTGCTTTGTTCAAATTTTTGTTTTTTCTTTGCTAACATATTCTTTCACTTTAAACTCCTCGACCCATCTTTTCTATTTCTAAGTATATATTGACTTTTACAATTTTCTTTCTTATGAAAATAGTTTGTGATCTCTTTTTCTGTCTAGCATTCTCTCTCGCTCTTTTTCTCTCTCCCTCTCTGTCTGCATTAGTTCTTTTGTTTATCAGTCATCACTTTACAAATAAACGCATATTTGTTCCTCTACTCGCTTTTAACGTAAACCAGTTACCTTGGATTTTGGAACTCTTCGTCGATGTCTGTTTGATTCGTGAACTCGCGCTACTTTGTCCACGTGCTCTCGAAAAAAGACTTAAAAAAGACAAAGTTTAGAAATCAGTAACTGACATTCGGTCTTAACATACATATTTTCTTTTTATCACTTCATGCAAACGGATTGCATACATCGTTTAATTTAATCGATATTTTTTTAATTTATCGAGTATTTGTAAAACAATCTAAAACTAACACCTTACATTAGCGTGAGCCAAATTATATTTAAAATACAAAAATTATTTTAAAATGTACATGTGTAGAATCACTACATACTTTTCTTATAAAATTTGTATGTATCAGTTATATATGTATATCGTAATTTATTAGATTTCTTAGTAATATTACAGCAAGTAAAAAATCTAAGATCTAATACAACAATTTACAGCGTTATTATTTTACATCGAAACTGTGCCGTTCGTGCAGCACCAGAACGTATATGTTAAAACCGAATTGATAGTATCTATACCGCGAAATACGTAATTTGACAAACGGCATTGTGTGTGTGTTATGAGCTAAACGACGGTGTAAGACTATAGCGCTTTTGAGCCTATGTACATATTATATTTGACTATATTTTTCTAGTACGATTTGTAGATTTGCTTAGCTCAAAAGTCTTTGTAAAAAGCCTCACTGATGGATTCAGATAAATTTCTTTACGTCGATCCAGTAAAATACTAAGAAAAGTTATTGTCTCTCAAAGAGAGGACTTGGACTTCGGAAAATATGAATTAACTTCTCGTACCTTATAATAATAGAGCCCTGCAGCCATATTTAAAGGGATTCAATTTTTTGATGGATTTATATTTATATAGATTCAATAAGAGCCCATTGCACAAAAGTTTTGGCGCAGAACTTATTATAATAAGTGCAAAAAGTCGGTTTCTAAATTATTAAATCCTATAAATTAAGATCGGATTCTTAGAGACCAGGTCTTCTCCTTGTTAGTGCCGTCATGATCGTATTAGTAACAGGACAACATGCAACAAGATGCGCGGAAACATATGCAGAACTCATATAAAAATGACCGAATCATATTTTACAATTTTTTGTTTTATTATAAACATTCGACATGTTAGAACTGATAACATCAAAGATGAGATGGGAGAAACAATAGTGTGCAAAATGTTTGTTGCGATCAGGAAATGATTTATTCCTGCAATACCATAGGAACACACACTCAAAAGAAATTTTTAATTGATTTCTTCATTCTATATAATTTTACGAATAATAATAATAATTTATAGCACGCTAACCTCAAAATGCCAACTTTATTGTCGATTTTGAGGTTGGTATGCTATAAAATATCGTATGAGACTGTTGTGGGAGGTGTTTTTCCACCTTGCTCGATTTCCGCACTCGCTTCGTTCGTGCGAAAAACCTCGAGCAAGGTAGAAACCCATCTCCCACAACAGTGTCATAATATACTATTGTATGACTATGAAACTACGAACTAAACGTCTAGACTTACACGAATATTTGAATATGCGTCCCTTTCGGTTTTCAGCAAGAGCAGATGATTAAAACACAAGTATTTCTCTAATAAAAATACACTGATAAAAGCTCCATTGCGAACACAAGGATACGAAATAATCATATTCTCTTTTTCTCAGATATAACAATATGCTGTTACATTATTTTTCACGTAGTTGTATTCGATGGAATGCAGATTGTGTTTGCAAAAGAATGTCATTTAGAAGTGTTATGAACCAAATGTGCCGTACGCCGCGCATGTTATGATAAATCAAAAAAAACAACACATTGCAGAGCCTGTGGACTATACACGGCCTATCGATAGATTGTTTGTTTGTTTTTTTAATGAGTCGGTTGTTCCAGGATGAATGAGGATGATGGGTGATCACAGGCTCACAAAACATCTATCATCCCTCCGTCCGACAGGAGTCGATAACGTCCCACGCGTCCACGATCCAAGTCCACTGCGGGGTAACCAACAGATTTTTGTCAGTTATTGGAAAGAGTTCGAAAAAGTTAATGCGATCACAATTAATTACATAGAGGAGATTATCAAAGTATGCTAAAATCACATGTTTACCATTACGCTACTGTGTTTTCATTAAATACGCTTACAAAAATCAAGTGATGAACAAAATGCAGTATTTTACGAGTTTACTATATTCAAGCATCAATCTTTTTTTTATACGTATTTCCATCAGGTCGTTTACAAATACATGTCTACGATTTTTTGGTGTAATGCAGAGCATAAAACATTAAAAAAAAACGATTTTGATTTCAAATATTTAATTCGATATTTGATTCCAAATTGCAATTTTCTGCCTGCGAAGAATATTACATGAATAAATCGGAATAGCAAATGGATATGAGATAAAATTTTAGTGACATGTACGATTTTTGTGAAATTAATCATTACTGTTTAAAAAATGTTTCCTATGTGTAAAAAACGTGAAAATTTAACGTGCTTTCTTGAGTTACCGAATCAACAATCATGCTGTACTAAGTTAATTTAATGGTTCTAGAATAAGTTTATTGGTCATATACTCTGTTGACATGCTTCGTTGATGAAAAACAAACAAGATAAAGAAATACAAACAAATTGAAGTACATTTCATTAAGTACTGTAAGAAGATAATGAACACACATGCGTTTGAATGCGATAAATTATACGTAGAAATGAAAAATATTGCACAAAGATTTTTTATGTCAGAAATAAAATAAGCTGAGTACAAAGAATTTCATCTGATTTTGTACACAACTAAACAAATGTAGTGAAATAATAGTCAGATGATGCATAATATATAATCTTTAAAAATAACTATTATATAGTAACCATGGACTATTACGTTTTGGAATTACCCAGGTAATAAAAAATAATAGTAATAATAATAATAATAGATATAATAATAATTATTATTATATAAACAAATCTAACAATAATAAAATGATGACAGCAGTGGTTGCGGCGGTGCACTTATAGGTTTTTAACTAACGTAGCAAAATGAACAGATACGATTATAATGCACGCGTAATAATAATACGAATATAATAGGAATAATAATAATAATAATAATAATAATGATAAAATAATAATATAATAATATGAAATAATTATATACTAATAACGATAATAGTGGCACAATATGTATAATGTATAGTATCACAAAATAATCATCATACAACACAACTACTTATATTTATCAATGAAGTAAACTTTCGTAATGTAGCTTAATTACGATCGTTTCAACATTCGTGCTTTTACTAAAAATGTGTATACTGTATTTGTGTAATTTGGAGGGCATGAATATCCACACGGTAGCACCTGAACGATCATCCTATCCTTTAATGGCCAACACTTGATTAACTTATCTAGTGTAACTTGAAACTCTCAACATCAATGAAAACATTGATGTGAATTTTCAAAAAAGGGCAGTATTGCCAAAACTAAATGACTTAATAACGGGTTAAAACTTTTAAAATATAATAGTAATAAAAGCCATATTATCATGTTACACAAAATCTTTGTGAGCTAATTTTTAAAAAAGCGATTCTCTTCTCATGCAACTGGAAACTCTTGGAACGGATATTTTTACTGGGATAATAAATACATACAAAATCTTTTATGTAGTAACATTGTTATAATCCATCTGTTACAAAATTGAATAACTTAAATTATTATGCAATTGATTTCGACCTAATATGATATTTTGTGGTAAATTAGAAATTTCTTACTTAAATTTTAGATAATTAAAGTTTTATGTCAGTGATATTTGAGGATAAATTAAAAATGAATTCAATATAAAAATAAGACAAAATACACAATATAATCGTGAATATCATCGTTTTAAAATTGATGTTTAACTGGACTTTTTAAAAACTCACGCGGAATCCATCCGTGTGACATAAAACTATATGGTCTACACCATAAGAGAGAAGAAGCCTTTACTTGTATGTTTGCCACAAAAGGCTTCAGTGCATGATGTGCACCCGGCAAAAGGCATCCTTTTCTGTTTTGGTACCTAATATACTATTTGACAACGGTCATTCCAATAAGATATTTTAAATTACATTCTAGTAAGAGTGATTATTCAATAACATTCTTGGATCCTGATCACATAGGCAGCCAATTTGGAATCAGTCTTATTTAATTTATATATTTTTCCACATTATATAAATATTATCTGCGCTAAGGTCTGTTGACTATTAATTTAAAATTTAAATATAGTCTAATCGAATGGTTCTGAGAACTTTATGATCATTTTTATTTTTATTTTTAGAATTTATTTATAGCTGTGAAAATAATAAATTATCAGACTTTAAATACATGTGCTGCAAATACTATGTTGTAACAAAAAAGTTCTATTATAACCCATCTTAAATTCTTATATTCTATATTTAAATAAAAAAGTCAATCAGTTTAAATAGTTATTAAATATGTAAATATCTACTTATCGACTTAGTTTAAAATATTAATATTTACTAAATATTGACAAACTTTATCTTCTTGGAGTTTGTAAAAATAAGGAAATTTAATTACTTATTTATTAATAATGTATAAATTCTGCTGTTTTCATATTGTATTAATCTATATATAATGGCATCAATAGGCAACAGACTAATAATATTTACATTTTTTTTCTCCACACGGCGCTTAAAGTGCGTACTGTACGCCCTCCGGGCGGAAACTACACTACGCATTTTACGCTCCTCGTGGAGAAAAGGACTATATGCACCATGGGAGTAAGTAGAGAAAGCCTCAGATCGCATATTTTTCGAAAATTATATGCGATCTGAGACATTCTCTACTTTTACTCCCTTGGTGCATAATGTACTATTTTATTAATCTAATATTAAATTTGTAATTTCAAAATGTCAGCCTTTACTAAAATAGTTGAATTTAATGACTTATTATGTACAAAATAATGCATTTTTAGAAGAGATTATTAAACAATAAAATAACAACCAAAAAATCTATTGATGTCAACATTCACTATCTCGATATATACAATTTTTGGCTGTCCAACTTATAAATCTATATTCTACAGTCAATTTTTACGCTTCTTGCGATTTTAAAAATTATTATTTTCCTTTATTATCGATCCCCTTAACATCCAGTGATATTTAGCACAATCTAACCTATTTTAGTCAGTTGCTAAGTCAGCAATATTTTATAAAACAATAATTTATACCGCATGTACTATTTTAATCACTTAGGTGCTCTTTTTCTCACCCATCATTTTTATTATTTTTAAAAATATATAAATCGTGTAAAACCGCTGGATATAAAAGAATCAATCAATATTTTGTTAATATATTTTATCATCAAATTAAATTAATACGTTATGGATGTCAGATCATTTATTTATAAAAATTAATTTCTAATAATCATATCTCGAACGCTTCGAGTGAGAAAAGTGCGGCTGCACCTTTCATAGCGTTACTTGTTCCTTGGTAGAAAATAAAAACGAACAGTGAAGGTTCACAAAATAAAATAAAGAATCACAATTTTTTCACGTAAATGAATTTGATGCTTATTGATACTTTAAAAATTAATAAAAGACCTAAAGAAAGCGCGATTAAGTACAGTGGACAGTGTAAAATGTTATGTATTAAAAGTGGACGAGCGGAATAAACCGGAGGATCGCCTGGTGCTAACGTTGGAATTAGATTTTTGGCCACCTTTTTTATCTCTATCTTCTCGAGGAAGCCATTTTTTAGTGGCTCCTCCAGTACTAACTCTGTGGTGGGCATTGCTGTGTGTATTGTGGCTACTACCGTGTAAATGTGAATGACGTTTCACTACCAGAGATGCAGAAGACTCACCCGATTCCCAACCATCTTCGTCCCCTGTTGTGTCGCACTCGCTACTATAAGCCTCGCTCGACTCACTTGGTGTATTCTGACCACTCATGCCAATTTGCATACCATCTGTTTCTTGTCCTACAATTGGTGACACAGTTGGTGGTATACTATCTCCAACCCGATGCATTATTAAACTAACCTGTAAAATTATTGATATAAATATACTGAAGGTAAGCAATCATTATTAATTGATAAAAATGTTGTGATCTTTTCATGATGATCTTTGTACATCCATGTGAAGAAAATAAATATACCCACTGACAAAACATTTAGTCTTTTGCAGTATAAAAGTAAGCACTAGAAATTAAAAGCAGTTAAAAATAAGTACCTTGAAGTCTTCACTATAGAGTTTGTGATGTTTGTCTTTATGTGCACCATCTAAGCCCCACTTGTCAATGGCCAATATTAGAGTTGGCGGCATGGGTCCTAAGCTTGCTAGCGAACCCGTTCGCGGTTTTGTGTGAACCATTGGCATTTCCATGGCGGTTCCGTCACAGCTCAGTGCTCTTGTCGTTCGTTCAACTGGTTCTCCGTTATCATATTCGGACGTTAAGTGCTCACGAACAAAAAATGTGTTGAACCAAAAGTGAAACAATTTCTCCTGCAAAGAGCATGGTTAAAGAAAATGCAAAATAGAACTGCCAAGGAAAATACGTGTTTGTAAACTTACTTTCCGTTTGACTTTAGGTATATTGTAAAAATCCACTCTTATATCACCTTTAATGGGAACACTATGATTTAGGGGAATACAAAGTGTGGAGGTGCCTTTTCGTACTTCATACGTTTCTGAACTAAATATTTTGTTTTTAGCCTCAGATATCACAAAATGGTCTGGAAATAATAAGTACGAAGGATTTGAGATATAAAGTAATTATACAATAAAACTTGAAAATATTTTTAAATATACTTACAACCCTGGCCTCCGTTTGTAGCAGATATTGGTTCGAGTTTAATTTCTCGAAGTATTAAAGTTACAGGTTTGTAGTTAAGATTTTCTTGGACAAGAGTAGCATAGTAATTAACATACCTCCTTTGGGATGGTATTGTCACTCCTTTCCTGTAATTATAAAATTATGTGTCCAAATATTCTTTTTAAATTGCTTCAATTTGTAATTTAATTTATTTAATAATCTTATTTAACATTAGAATATTATATTACCTGTCAGTTGTTCTTTCGTTTCCATAAAAGTTGAGAGCTTCAGTAGCAGTACTGAATTGTTTACTATGGAGGAGATAGCAACATACCATCACACCTGTCCTACCCTTTCCAGCTTTACAATGAACAACTGCAACATTTTTATGATGCTGCGAAAGCCATGAATGCACGTCTTCACAGAATGGCTTTATTAATTCCACAGAGGGCGGATTGTGGTCATCAAAAGCATAGGTTGCCACTCTTTGTTTAAACTTTTTACAGTCATAGGATCTTTCTGAGCAACTGTAAATAATAGAAATATGGAAATAATAATTGGGCGGTTCTAAACACGAACGTTTGAAAATTATATTATGTTTGTAAAACGTTCCACTTACAGATTGTAAATCTTGTAATGGTCTGCATGTTTGGATTCCAAAAATTTAACAACATCATCTATGTGATTTCTGTATACACCTTCTAATTTTTCAGCAGGAAATCCCATAGCTATTAAATTATCTTTTATATCTATGAAAATACATACATATGTTATTCAGCTGTTATATAAAATGGAAATAAATATAATTTTTATAAAAGGGCTTACAAGTGAGATCAAGGTCAAAGCCATCTGCTGTAAAACGTTTTCGGCGTTTACTGACTAACCCCTTTATGGGGTTAGTCATTTTCATATTACTTATAGTGTTCGCCATACTTGCTTGAGTTTGCTTCAGCTCACTTGCTCCAGATTGAAGCAGCTCTGCTCCAGTATCGCCCTCACAAGGATCTTCTCGGCTTCCCCTCTTACTATTGCCACCTTCAACCTGCTATGATATAATTACAATTTATTAATATCATTTTCAGTGATTCAAAAAAGCTGTTGCTAGAAACTATGCTATAAAAAATAACTTTAAAGTTACATATCATAATTTTTAGGTTGAAATGATTTGTAGACTATTTAAATTATAATTTTTTAAATTAAATTCTTGAAACAAAATATTTTAATATTTTCAACTAAATAGATGGTCATGACGGAATGAAAATCACTCCATATTCAAAAGAACAAGGTCATTGTAATGTTATTAAAATAAGGCTAGATATTGATAAGTTTTATTAGATTTAAAAGTCTATCAAAGTTTTGAAATTAACAAAAATTACTTAGTGTTAAATAAGCGTACCTGTGGTCTAAGAGCCGTGGTATCACACAAGCCCAATTCTGGTCCTCTTGGTTCTTCAAGACAAACATGGAGAGGTGTTACCGATGTTGAAATATGCTCAGAGATCTTATTGTTTAATCGGTTGCTGGTGGGTCTCCTGCAGGAAAAGCATATACCCATCAATTCGCAGAACATAGGTCCTTTGTAACGTCCATCCTATGTATATCTAATAATTTATGTCTTGCTAAGGCTCACAGTGTTGAAGCCCAACCCATTCGCAATTTCTCTACCAATTTGTGATTTCAATTGTTCAAAAGATAAAATAGTGATGCAGCCACTCATAAGTATCAAAAGCACACTGGATAGTAGAAAATTTCAACAGCTGATGATCATGGCTTGTATGATTTCACGTTTGTGGAAGCACCAAAATGAAATGATGATGTGCGTTATCAAGTCTTATACACGTTTGTAGCACATTTGTCTTGATCTTTTTTTTGCACAAATTATCTTGATGATGATTCTTTTGAAATGAAAAGTTCATAAGTTCAGTTGAGTTAGCTACTTCAATGTGATGATCACAGACATTGTAATACTTAGAAGTAGAGCGCACGATTATTTATTACCTTGGTCAACAACAAGCATCAAAGAATAGGCATTCAGTTAAAATCCTAAATATCACACACTTGTAACTGTCATGAACAAGCGCACTTGAATATTATTGTTCTTTGTCTTTGTATTACTAATCTAAACTTATTTGAAGTGTATCAAAAAGTTGCGTACTGTCTTATACATTGTTGGAACTCAAGATCTCACGCACCATGATGCACACAAATCCACAATCCTGGAGAAAAAAAACGACATTAGAGAACCTTCTAAGCATAACGAAGAATATGAATAGTTGAATGAAAACGTTAAGTGGTTATCACAAATGAAAAGCATGGAGGATATTAGAGCGTTAGAGAAAAAACCATCATTGTGACTGGTGAAATATAAGCTATATATATATATATATATATATATATATATAACTCAGCCATTTAAAATGAGGGTTCAGGTAAGTAAACCGTCGATGGACGAAGAAAGGCAAAGCCGTCCAATTCCCAATCTCACCGAAAAATTATTGATTTTTGAGGTGAGAGGGCAGAAAGAACGGGTATCGACCTACGATTTCTCGTTCTAGGTTAAGTTCACGTCCGATGAAATTCCTACAGCAGTTATCCCTTGAAAACGAACGCGTTGCTTCTCGACGTCGGTGGCGAATGGCTGAGCGGTAAGTCCGCGCTTTTTCCTGGGATTCGACGGTTGCGAGAACGAGCTTCGAGCCAACACAGACGCCAGGTTAGAAATCCTCACACTCAGCCAGCAGCACAGGACACACAGCCGAGCCTACCTATGTATAGCTATATAGGTGTGTAATCGTGTGTTCTGCTATCTCTCTCTCTCTCTCTCTCTCTCTCTTTCTCGCTCCTCGCGCGGCTGCTCCCCACTCGGATAGCATAGCGGACTATAGCGGAGCAAAGATCCGCGCGCGCGATCGCCACTGGAGAGGACTGCTAGAGGACGGCGGCGGATGGATGGACACACACAGAGCTCTGTATAGGTATATACATATACATATATTAGGTATATGTACTACATATGCGTGAGTCTGCGAAGCATTGCTTTTTATTTTTGCTCGAAAAAACAAGAGAGAAAGATAGAGGGAAAGGCGCGTGTAGCTCGCGTATCAGTAAAATCGAAACGAGCAGAGAGTTATCGTCGTTGGGACGCGCGCGCGCGCATGTGTGCAAAAAATGTATACAAGTATTATATTATACGAAGTAACGAAGAGAGGGCGATCGGACGAGCGAAGAGCAAGCGACACTCCCAACTCCCAAGTCCCACTTTCTTCTCGAGGTTTGCTTTCTCTCCCTCTCTCTCTAGCGCGCTTGCGGACGGCAACCTCCCGCAGGTGTCTTCCTTGTGTCCCCTCCGCGCCTTTCTTTCTCTCGCGCGCGCATTGGACAGGTACTTATACAAGCACCTATACCTAATCTGGGCTGTGAGAAGAGGAGGAAAATTCGGCATGTGTCTGTCTCTCTTTCTCTTTCTAACCTTCTGTATAAGCTAGTCTGGCTTATCGTCGCGGCCGCACGCGAGGGAGCAGCTCATGGCCGCGATCGCACGTGTTTATATGAGCGCTCTCAAGGGACATAAGTACAGTCCCGTCTCGTTGCATCTCTCTCTCTCTCTCTCTCTCTCTCTCTCTCTGTACACTGATTGTATGTTGTACAATTGATACTCGGATCGAGAGACGCGAGAGTTGCATTTACATTATGTTGCACTTTTATATTAGCCAGTCTGACAAAGCGAATGTTTTCTCAATTTGAAATTTTAATTCTGATAGTAAGCTTCATATTCTTCTTTAATTTTTGCTTGCTGCTCCAGCAGCAATTTAGCGCGTGCTGCTCTCAAGTACGAAAAAAAAGCTTTTTCGCCAGTACCTACTTATAATTAGGCTCATGATAGACCGTGCAAGTATTATACTCTTACGAGATTCTGAGCGCAACGAGAGAAAAAGAGCTGTGAGTCGTGAGTGGCGCAGGCGCAGCTAGACCGTCTCTCCCGTCGTCCGGTCCGGCGATTGGTGAACGAGTCGTAAACTGTAAACAAGGACTGCTGCAAGGGAGAGAAAGAAAGGAGATATAAGTAGGTAGGTATCAGCCGCGAATCGCGATGCACCGGGAGCACAAGCTGCAGCTGTGACGACATGGAAAATCAAACACCGGCTCGAATAGTCAATGCACCTCGGAGCCTCGGATGCGCGCTTTTCCTTTAATATTTAATGTATCCAAGCATTATGCAGCCTAACGAAGGATATGCGGCTTCGATGTCAATGCTCTCGCGTTCGCGGAACTGGAACTCGCGCAGAAGGAGAACACATTTAGCGAGGTTAACTAACGAGACGGTTCTGAGAAGTCCAAGAGAAAGATCCCTTTTTGAACGCCGAGCCAGGCTATCTTACCTGCGATTAGAACCCCAGAAACGAAAACGAAGCTGCTCATACACACTCGCACAGAGATACACCAGGAGTTGAAAATACTTAGTAACCGGGATTATTTAGAATAAAAATTTGCACAGGCGTACTTTCTCGAGACGATGGTGTGCCGAATCCCCACGTCGCGTTGATGGAGAGTGCTCCAGTCAGCAGTGGTGCCCCAGAGCCGCAGTCAGCAGCAGCAGTAGTAACAGCAGCAGCAGTAGTAGTTCTTGCCTACCGCGGCGGATCATCATCTTCAGCAGTTGCGATTCGCGGCTGCACCGCCGCTACACATTACATAGGCTTCTGGAGGAATAGAAGGACGATCCGCACGATAGATCAACTACTTGTCGGCCGCACTGTATACTTTTGACTTGCAGCTAGCTATTATACAGAGAGAAGCACTCGGTCTCGAAGTCTCGAACACTCGTCAGCGGCAGAAGACGACATCAGTAGCAGCGGAGACAGCGGAGTCGCGAGCAGAGAGACGCTCTTTCTCTCTTTCTCTCCCTCTCTGCTTTCAACTCTTTCTCCGCGCGATGGCAGCTGCACTCGCGTTCGCGAACTGACTCTCGTCGTGTGCGCTGTATACTTATATGACTCTAGGATGGACGTATGGAGGTAGTTGGGTTATAGCAAAATCTACTGTCGGCTCGGCGCAACTTTCGGTTTTCAGTCTGCTGCTGCTGCAGCTCTCCGGCCGTCCAGCGGCGGGTCCCCAGCAATATGCACACGGCGAAGCTATTTCTTCCTCGCCCAGTCGACGTTATCACCCGCTGTGTATGCGCGGATATGCTTTAGGAGACTAGTTGCCCCGCCAGCTATACAGTAGAGAGAAGATGGAGCCGCGACGCGCTGATGCCGGATGGGACACTGGATAGCCGCGCCGAGTGCAGTCTATGTACAACATATATATACACACAGTAAGACCTATTGTTCTGTGTCGAGAGATATGAGAGAGCGAGCATGCACTTATGTACCAGCACGTTATACGACGGGCTTGGGCGGTTTCGACTTGCGCGGCGACGGGCTACGGCGGCACCGGCAAATATGTAGCCGCGCGCGCTGGATCTTGCTCAAGAGGGCGTTATAGTAAAATTGAACCAACACAACTTTTCATCTCAACAGCAATAAAAAAAATATAATAATTCTTTTGAATTCTTCCAAATACTTTCGGTCCTCATTCATTGTTGCCAAAAGTCTCCAGCCCTACTGCTTTTCGGTAAAAATGAAATAAAAGATCTTTACATAATGGAACAACAATTTTTATTATAAAAAATCGTGACTACAACATTAGAACTGAGCTGACGTAAAGTTTTTTTTTAGTTAAAAAAAATAATAATAATCAGATGATTTATACTTATATTTATACTTAATTGGTGTTCATGGAAAATGTTTCATTTTAGTTGTCTTCTAACTAGATTTTTATTTAGCTTATTTGCATACGAAATTTCAAGCTATTGTCCATCATGAACATATATCATTATAGCATTTGAGATACTTTTCAGTGATAGACAAGAGTTGAAGTATCAAACGAAATATGTACATACAATAATTGACCAATAAAAACTCTGCTAGTTTTAGTTTCAAAATTATCCTCTACATATAAGCAATAATATAACAAAAAAGCAACACAAAATCATCCTATTTTGAGTAAGTATAATGTAATATGAAGACCTAATATATTGTATATTTAAATTATGTTGAATGTCACAACATTTTGTTTTGTTATTGAGCTTCCCAAAAAACCATCTAACATTCCTAGGTACATATATTTTCAATTTTTATTCAAATCTATGTAATATCAGTTAAAAGTCTCCTGTAATAGCATATCCCTTTGCTTATGCTATGCCAAATAATAAGTCCATCACTATGCTCCAAATTTTCTACCACATATAAACTCTTTTTTTTCTTCCTTTACATTGAATCAAATTTTACTGATGTACCACAAGTATTTTTCATATTTGATTAAAAAATGTACAAGCTGCTCAAAGATACTTTCTAAACGAAAGTTACAAATTATATAGACGATTCTTTGTTATTTTCGTTAATTATTTTCTTATCCACCGAGCTTTCATTTTCTGCACAATAAAATCTCACAAATATGCAATCACTTAGAAATACACATTCATTGATTGGGAATCAAATAGATAATACATTTATGATGTATAGTAATCAGAGATATTTACAGATTCTTTTTTTTTTTTTTTTTTTTTTTTTTATATAACAATTCGTTTATACATTGCATTCTGAACAATGCATTTTATAGAATTACCACTACATTATCTTGCATCTCCAGCACAATAGGAGAAAGTTTATTCATTTCATCTATTTGTACATAATTGAATTCTCTATTTTGAAATATCTGCATGTGAATGTATTAGTTAGTCCATGAATTTGTTCTTTCCAATTTTACGTGGAAAAGACAATAATTCAATACATCATTGTTCAAATGTAAAAAAAAACAACATTCTAAATAAATAAACATAAGTAAAGATTTGTCAAGTAGAAAGATTATAGCATTCAATGATAATGCGTAAAAAGGCAATAAGCCATAAATACTTGTCACATTATTGAATCTGCAATATCAATTTCTTAGCAATCAAAAAAACACCATACACAATAAGTAAGAATATTCTTAGTGATTTTATAATATTCTTTCGAGAAAATCAAGCTAGTAGTACCATTATAATTTGGATACTAATCAGAGCCAAAATTGAAAATTTAGTCTAAGATCTATGTAAGTTATAATTCAGAATTTTTTTTTAATTTTCAAAAATCATTTGAAGCCATATAATTAAAAATACAAAAATAATCTCTAGATCTCTTACATAGATTACTCACTCTATTCAATAATGACTCGATATTGTTCCAAATAATTTAAAATCAACTTATTACAACTCTTATAACTCTTTGTAATAAATTTTGGAAAAAGTTAGCCTATGATTTATTAATTATTAATTTGCTGATAAGGCAAAACACGATGAAACCATAGTTTTTTAAATGTTATGGTTTGTAATTTCTTTAGTCCAGATCCAATTTAGACATGTTTAAGCTACCTGTATGCACTTTTGAGGTTTTCATTTTCTTTAAAGAAGTTACTAGATCATCCATTGTTATAGGACGTACTGCGTCATGGTAAACTTCTTCATCCCCACTTGTACCAGCACGTGTAGCACTAAAATATTAAAATAAATTAAAATAAGAGCACGTAATTCATGCAAAAAAAAAAGATAAATAAACTTACTAGGAATTTCTGATATAATCCCTCACACGGTATACTGATGCATTTCTACAAAGTTCTTGCAAATCGGATCCAGAGAAACCATCCGTCATTCTTGATAGTTGTGCGATACTTATGTCCTCTGCTATTGGCTCGTTAGCCAATATCAAATTTAAAATTTGAGTTCGTTGTTGTTCATTCTAAAGAGTTATGAATATCATTTTATATTATTATAACTGAGAGAGCAATTTAGCTAGTGAGCGAGATACTTACAGGTAGACCAACATGAAAAGTTGCAGGCATTCTTCTGAGAATTGCTCTATCTAAGTCATGTGGTCTGTTTGTTGCACCCATAACAATGACTGTACATGAAGGATCGGTTATCAAGCCATCCCACAGTGACATGAATTGTGCTTTCATCATAGCTGTTGCTTCATGATCCTGAGAGTTACGTGCTCTCAAAAAGGAATCTACAAAAACAATCTTTAATAAATTCAGGATTCCGCAATGCTGTAGTTTGAACAGTATTATCAACTTACCAATTTCATCGATAAATATAATACACGGTTGAAGCTTGACTGCTAAAGAAAATACAGCAGCAGTGAGCTTCTGACTTTCTCCATACCACTTATCCGTTAATATACTGAGATCTAAGTTAATAAAACAAGTTTTAGCTTCTTTGGCCGTAGCTTTGGCGATCATAGTTTTTCCACATCCTGGTGGTCCATGGAGTAGCACACCCTACAAAAACCAATAAGTTCAATGAGTAATCCATAGATATGTGCTTGTTGAAATATTACCCAAGACAAAATCCATACCTTGGGTGCTTGGGTCAGTTGCGAGTCTTCGAAAAGCTCTTTCCTCTGAATAGGAAGAATGACAGTCTCCTGCAGCTCTTGTATAACATGTTCCAGTCCAGCAATGTTCTCCCAAGATACTCGAATGTCCTTAGGATCCACCAAGTGACTGGCAATCATCATCTCATAGTCAGTCAGCTGCTCAAGATCGATGTTCCTGGTTAAAGCTACAGCATCTGTCCTAGCCAGCTTCCTCAACTGTTCCTCCGCCTGCAAACGTAAGCAACGCGTTAAAACTCAAAGCATTTGAGATAATGGTAGGAGTGTGCAAGAAATAAACGAAAAGAAAAGAAAGAAAAAAATAGTCTGCTGCAAGGTTATGTCACGAGCGCAACGAGGGGACTGACGCAATTTCGGAGCAAGCCTCGAGCGGTACCTTTTTTTTGGCCTTGCGCTTCTGCTTGTTATTGGGGTCGAGCTGGTTCATAATATATTTCATGCTGAAGAAGCCGATAGCTGTAACGAAGGATAATCTCGCAACGAGCATAAAAATCTCGGTGCGAGAGAACCCCGATCCACCGGCCACATTCATCTTTGTAGGAGCTGTTCACACGCGCGCTATCTCCTCGTCGATGCTCTGTTCTTCGGCCACCTGACACCTGGGTGTTAGCGCGCTGATTTACACGCTTCTTTATTAACTACACATCGTGCAAATTGTAAGGGTTTTGGCTCGCTGTCTCTCGCTGTTTCTTCGGTTGCTCTCTTAACGATGCACATGCGCCGCGTTGATCGGTCTTTCCCGTGTGCTGCTGATCCCCCGTTTCACTGACTCAATGTGTGCATGAGTATAAATGTATATGCGTATACATATGTATAGCTATACATATACCGAAAGCTTTGTTCGAGAATCGAGGCTTCGAGGCTCGAGCAGAATATCCTCTAGTGTTGTAGTTTACAAGTGAGTCGACTGAAATGCCCCGCGGTTCCGACGTTCCGTCGCTGCCACCGCGCATGCGCGCTTCTCGAGACCGTTTCGATTCGAGAGATCGCACTCGCGCATAGTGTTATCCTGTTATCGCGCGAGAGAAAGAGAGAAAAAGGAGAAAGAAGCGACAAGTTCAAGCCGGTCGCGGTCGGCCGACGAAGTATGATGTGCGCCGGCGTGAGAGATTTGAGAAAAACGGGCGGCAACGCACGAATCGTGTTCGTGTACTTACTGTTTTTATCGGGTGGTTTATCTCTAGTGCAGTTTTTCGAGTGCATTCGCAGTACCCGGTGTTACAACATTCGCGACGTAAAGAAACGTTGAGTACCCGCGACGACCGTGAGCGAAGATTTTTGGCTGCACTGCACTTCGATTTTCGGTGAGTGATGTTGCTCCTGATACTTAGATTTTATTGTTTTGTGCAATACTTGCGTTATGTCGTCGCCGTGAAGATGCCCTTTTTAATGCATATGAACCAACGGCAATGCAGTTCGACGTTGTCGTTGCGGTTTAGAAAAAAGACGCCATTTTGGGAAAATTTGTTGCTGTCCGACTAAAAATCAGCCCACATTGCCAACAAAAAGTTCTCGTACCTCAAAGATCAGAGTTTTGCCAGAGTGTATCCATATTGATTTTCATGGTTTCGATAAATCAGGTATACGAAAGGAGATTCTAGAAAATCTTGGAAATGCTTTGATTTGGCAAATTTACAACAAAGACTCGGTGGAACTTCATATAACGGTTTTAGGATTTCAATCTAATTTCGTGACACCTGCAGCTCGTGATATCTAATTGTGAGCAAGATACACGTACCTACAAATAATTGAAGAGCTAGCATTTCCCTGTGCGAGCAACGTGCGGTGCCCCCCCCCCTCCCCCCGCTGTGCTAATTTCTGTTCGCGCAAGTCTTTCAGTTCTTGGAACTCTTGCGAGACTCCCTTTACCAAGTGTTGATTTTTTTAATAAGAACCGCTGCAACGATTTATATCCGTACTTTCCGAGGTAATTTCCGTGAATATTGCTGCATGTTTTGTAGCTTGTTTTAGCATCGCCTCGCCATTTAATTAATCGAGATAAAAGCTGTGCGCCTTAAATTCTGATGCCCTAACAGATGCTCGAAGAAACCTCAAACCAATTAATTGTATTTCACTCGAATAAAGGACATATTATTTTCACGATTTATTGCATAATTTATAAAATTAGTGCTCATCCTTATTACAACCCATACATCAAGCCATGCTCGCAAGTCCATTCTTAAGAAAAAAGCCTGTTCTTTCCGTGATCACATAATATATAATAATATGAGCGAGTACCTTCAGGGCTCTCGCTTAGGCTGCTTTTCCTTGCAATATCCGCCTTAGCTATCTCTTCATAAATATTTAGCACCGCTATCTCGTCTCGGATTAAATAAGGCAACCCGTTTCGTGAGCGCTTGCGCGTTTCTTAAGAAGATATTACTTTTCATTATAGGCATTACTTTTTATGAATACAAAAGATCTTTTTGACTTTCCTCTTTGTCTTTTTCTATTTCGCTGTCGGTATGAACTTATTTACAAATGAGGCTTGTAATTGCTTACAAAAGTAAGAAAAAAGTTAATTAATTAAAGCATCTTGCTTTAGTGGGTTCTCCAGGAAAATCGTTTCTTGATTAATATTTTTGACGAATTTCTTAAAATGTTTTTTATTTTTTTATTTCCATTGACTTTAGGATATATCACTTGCGCCTAATCAATAATCTAATACAAGGATACAGTACAAGAGACTGTAGTCAATTTTCAAAATATGATCAGTTCAGTTGCATAAAAAGTCAGATAAAGGTATAATACTTATGCAGTGCTGCATAGTGTGTACATAAGAAAAGCTTCGGAGGCCGAACGGAACGGCACGCGCGTGCAGAGCAGAGACAAATAGATGGCGCGGGATTTGCGTTTTTAAGTCTTTGAAAATAAGAGGCTCTTTCTTGGCTTTGTTTCAAGAGCTTTCTTTCTCCATTTCGCTCTTGCTCTTACCCTTCCGTGCTCTTTCTCATGACCCTATCGTGATGCTATTTACTCGAGAGATTGCGGTAGCGTCGACGGTTTTACCCCGAGAATCGCGCAGAATTTTTAAATTGTGAGCCGCGACCTGCGCTGTCCCCTTGAATGAGATATCACTGCCTTTTCTTTTGCACTGCGTACCCCAAGACCTGAATGAGGATCTCAGTCTTTACAAAGATAACAATTCAGCTGCAACCTACATGGACTGTAAAGAAATGGTGCATGATTTTGTCCACATTAGAAATTCTTTTAACTGTGCGTTCATCCTTTAAAAAACTGCGTAATATACATGGGTTACAGATAACTTGATGTTATAAAAGAAATCCTTTATAACATTTCTTGGTTATACGTTCCATTAATTTGGAAATTTATATTTCAAAGTTTTAAATCCAAAATGTTCAAACGCCTTACGTAAATTTAGTTATTAAAGTTTTGAAGACGTTTGAACGATAAATCACTGTTTCCAATTTATTGAGGTCGAGTGGCGTGCACTTATTAAATTTTTGTGTGACTTTTGCTGGATTATTGCGAACTTTATTCGTTATCAACGTTTCGACGATAACCAATACTTGAATAGTTTCCAATAAGCTCTTCAATCTGACTTGTTTTCTGGATCCACGATAGCCTCATTATAAAAGTATGCATGTTCATCAGTTTGAGATGCATAAAGTCTCTTGAGTAAAGCCTCTTATTGTTGACTTTCTGCTTGATAAAAATTATTACAAGCTATAAACATTGTAATGATGTTATTATTACTGCCGTTATGGAGAAAGGTTTGTTTCAAAATTCACGCTTGTCAAGTGGCAACAAAATCAAGGTGTGAGCTAGCGAAATTCAAGCAAGCCTCGAGTCTTACGCGGACAACGTCCTTCGTACCATATTTAAGCAGCTCACAGTCTCGTCTTAATTATACGTGGTTTCGCGGTATAACGAGGGTCGGCAGCAGTATAACCTATGCCGCCGTCGGTGACGACGTAATGCATGGAAGGGACAGAATAAGTATACCCGGCTTGTGTTCTGCGGCCCACTTCTCTGTTAGCGCTCCTTCTCGGAGGCATTAATTGTCCCGCCTGATGTAATTACTTTGAGGTTGTTAAATTTACGGTATTAACATGATGCCACCTTTGCTTCGGGTGTCCAGAAGCCATCCCTTGGTGGTGAAAGAAAGACTGTAAGTCACAAATTATTCCTTCAGCGAACTTTGAAATAAGTTTACTGTTGGTGTACGTAACGTTTGCCTATTTTGATTTTTGAACCATCAGATTGTGCCGTCTTGAAGAAGGTCATCACGACAAGAGAACTTGAAGATTATTGAAAATATAACCTAGTTACTTTTCCAGCATCGCTTTATTAACTTTTCGTAATATATAAAATCATCAGAATAAATTAAAAATTTTACGGTGTAAAAAGCCATTCAATAAATTTTTAGCGTTAAAAGTGCCCTTTTGATTTCAAAGTGTTTTTTTTTCTTAATCGGAAATGGTTCTTGACTAAGAGAGTGCGCGGAAAACTGGAGAGAGATCGTATAGGGTGGCGGGCGAGTGAGAAAGAGAGAGAAGGGGGGCTGTGGAGACACTTGTGACCCTTTAGCGAGATAAAGGCTCTTGCTATGGGCCCTTTAAACGTGCAAAGCACCGTCGTCCCTCTCGTTTTCTTCTCGCTCTCTTTCATGCTTCTTCTCATGGTTGGCGTCAGTCGTAAAAGCACAAAATAACGTGTCTAATGGATTCGCCTCCAGAAATTGAATGGGGGCGAGTGAAGGACACAAGGAAAATAAGAAAATGCATTCCATTGTTCTCTTTTTTGCTCTAGGCTTTATTTTCCTGATAAGCAACTTTATATGCTTATGATATAAAAAAATACAAATAGAGTTGTTAGATTACAATGTTTTTGTGTGTCGTATGCACAATGGACGGCTTTATTAAAACAGCATTAACACCTATATTTATTTACATTTATTTATATAAATGTCTTTCACTACGCGTTAATAAAATTGGAATGCAGGCGTCACCGTTTTTAGAAATGATTTACCCTCCATGTGACCTATAATTTCATAACAATATATATGTAAAATATCATTATAGCTCGCAAGTCAGAGATAAGGACTCAAATACAAAGATTGAATTGATAACAAATGGCAGAATATTATAATTGTTTAAAAAATGTTTACTAACCTTTTAATAAAGCTCCGACTCTTAAAAGAATCTAGTTTGTTACTTTATATCCTTACGATATTACCTGATGATACCATGTACCAGTGCGAATATACTTCAATAGAACAACGAGAATAATCATAATGGAATTCAATGCATCAATACTCATTTTTTTTTTTTTTTTTTTTTTTTTTTTTTTTTTTCATAAAATTGCTACGCACTTTCACAATCTCGGAATCGCATGGACGGAATCGAGTTTTACGGCATTTCCTACTAAAGAGTTGCATATAAAACTTGTTCGTTTTATAAGAAAAGTATAAATGATTTCAATATAATTGAATTATATTTTTACAAAGTCACGCTATAATTATATGTATTCATAAAAGCTATAAAAAGGTAAAATATTTTACGTGCAATAATACTATCACAACAGGAAAAAATCTAGTCATGATTTTTATATTCAATGACAATTGGTTTGAACCTTATATAACCTAAAAATTATTAGTAAAAGAAGAAGATAAAAAATTATATCTACATGACGTACTTGAATATTTGGTATAACTTCGAGTTCAAACGATCCAAAATATTTTCTGCCATCTAAATTGAAGACACTGTTTTCCGATTCAAATAAAAATTAAAGCACAATAAAATCAATAGCTATTAGTACAGGGCACACAAAACGAATCCGATCGACTAAACAGTACACATTATCGGACTTCAAAGTGAGATTCGTCGTACTCTCGCTATGCGAACGTAAAAAGGTACATGGTGCGTCTTTTTGTTGGATGATGTGTTTCTATCCTCTTTTTTCTTCTTCACTTTCGGCAGATCGATAGCTTCAAATTATATGAGATACCCAGAAATCACGAGAGTGGCGAGAATCGTGCTGAAAGCCAAGCCGAGATTTGTGGCCGAGTTGCATGAATCTTCGGAACAGGAGCACTCCTGCCAGTAGACGCCGTTCTCGTAAACGCCCCAATTGCATACGCCTGTGACACCTGTGTTCGCCACGGAAGCGCAGCGACGGATCACCTGTCTCCATCTGCCATCCCCTAAGAGTTGAGGATTAATGTAACGAAATGGTTTAGTATTGCCATCGATGCTGCTGAACATGCAAATCGTTCAGCGAGGTGGGGAATAAACTATATTTTTACTTTAGTATTTCTGTTTCTTTTCAAATCTTATTGTATTTTTGCATTTGATTTTATTGTATTTTTATTGGTGTATAAAATTTAGTTTTCACTCTATATAAAAGCAAAAATAAGTAATTTGTAACTTTGTGAATGAAAAAAGTTGAATTGGAGGTTATGTTTCAAACGATAATTTACATTTCAAAAAAGCCTGACGATTAATAAAAAGAAGAAAATTCGCGTGAATAGTCTTTGATATTTAATGAATGTTTTCTTTGTATACTCACAAATAAATCCACGGGGACTCTGTTGGGTCAACTTAACGCAGAAGGTACCAGGCATTTTCGATTCATCGCTATTGCACTCCACAGGAATGTGCCTTTCCTTGTCGAATTTCGTGTAGGCACCACAGTTATCTACGCCCTCCGGATCTGTGTCACTGCTGCACTGGTAGCACTTTATACCGAAACTGCCTGAAATACGAATTTTATTAACAATTGTTTCATGCATTTACTTGAACTCCCGAAAGATTATTTCACAGTAAATCCAACGATTAATTATAAGTTACAGCACATGCATATCTCCTATTTTAAATCAACTCTAAAAAAACAACACGATTTTCAATGTTTTGAACGAATATTTGTATATGCATGAAAACTAACATTCAATATGGCGGCATTCAACTAGACGTGAATCACGTTGTTTTTGGATTGACTTAAAATACTTGAATGAATTCTTAGTATCGAATTTTTCAATTCATACCTATCGTGAGAAGGGTCAGGATTGCAAAGACGACGATAAAAGATCGCTGGTGGAGCAACATTTTTCGTTAGACGGAAAATTCCAGGTGAAAGAAGAACAACCTCGCGCGCGCGTACACAAACTTCGGACACTACTGGAGTACGTCATTCTGATGGGTGTGTTCGCTCGTGTACGATGAGGCGCGCTCTCTGTAGCGCGCAGGTTGAAGTGTGGCGCAGGGGCCGCATTTTACCTACTGACCGGTGTTCCACCTGATGCTTGACTGTTGCATTCTGACAGGGGCTCAACCGTTTTCTTACTATAAAAATATAGATTCTTCAACGAGACCGCTTCTTCTGATCGACTAGAATGAGATAATTCATTGGTATGATCTTTTATTCATTCGGTATATTTAAAGAAACTTTAGGCATTTAAAAAAAAAAAATTCAAAAATATGCTACTCAAATATTTTTAATGGATTTTTTGACACTCTGTGTGCGAAAATCGATTTCTCCTAGCTGCGTGGCGTGCGCGATATTCCTGATTTTCACACTGATAAAATGCGCTCGTGCGAAAATCACCTACTTCGCGCACTCGTATCGTAATATACTATTCAAACGTTTGGACCCAAATCGAAATGGTTCTTACAAGCACAATGCAAGTGTTTCTATCTAATCTCTGCTCCATTCTGCTTGTTACCATATACTGTAGGAGTATAGTATATAGGTACCATAAGTTTTCCGCGTGACAACCATATATTTTATGATGCCGTCTTATTCCCTCTCTTTCGTATCTTCTCATCTCTCTCTGCCTCTCTTTGAAGTCTAATTACTTAACCACCCCTCTCTCGCCTCTGCAGCGCTGACTGCCTCAGTCCAACCTCCTCATCCAACTCATCCAACCTCATTAAAATTAGCTCGTCACAAGAAGAGGTCCTATGATTTTCTTATATTGTGTCTGCATTCTCCACAATTCTTGTTCTTTAGCATCATTAACGGTATCCCAAAAGCTGGAAGAGATTTTAACTTTTGACTAACTTACCGAACGCGGGGTTCCTTAACTGCGTATTCTATATACTTATATACATCAACCCATTAGTAAGGCTGAAAGAGGATTTTCATAGCTGAGCTGATACGCGCGTAATACATCATAAACACACAAAGTACGAGTCCTACTGTAAAAGAGCCCTCTGAATAGCGAGGCAAGAGGAGCACGCGCACGGCGGTAATATTCTCCATTATAGCTGTACTCTAATACATGCAATGGATGGTACGTGATCTCTGTCGGCGTATCGCGCTGCAAAAGTTCGAGTTTTTGAGGATGATGAATGTTCGGCTTCTTCCTCCCTATCCGCGTGTATATTACGTGCGGCGTACAAGGCGATGCGCTAGAATAAACAGAGAAAGGAGAAAGCGCGAATATAGGATGTGAAAATTCATTTTTCTCGGGAGAAGGAATTTTTCTTCGGTTCATTCTATAAGTTCTCGGGAGGCGCGTTCACGTCCTTCAGCCCGAAATTTCGTATAAAATTTGAAAAACTCTCTGTCTAGACTACTGCCGACACGGCACGTACACACTGCGCGGCGCGAGAACAGTACATATAGCTGGCAGTATTTGCAGTGTGCGGCTACCCCACGCGGGAATTGCAAATTTTCTGACAGCTACTTGCTCGCGCGCACGTTATTTATTGAGAGTCGAATATATAGTCGAGCTATATACGCTTGCGAAGTTTACGCGCTGGTCTATCGGTCTGTCAGGTACAGTTCTTCTGACTGCGTATTCGTCGATACTTTTTTTTTTTTTGTCGAAACTAGAAACACGCTTTTCGGTTGATTTTCAATGCTATGTGCTCGCTGCACGTTTATCAATTGAAATAAATATATTCTGACGGATTTAGGACATCAACATTGTAAAATGTATTATTTGCCTTAACAGCACCTTGATAAAATCTGTAAAATGCTCCCGCATGCCTCGAAGTCCTTCTACCCCTTTTCCCAAAATGGCAGCAGCTCGTCCCTCTTCCGTTCTCCGTTTCTCGTGTCACTGTCTCCTAACCGCACGTCTTTCGTGCGAGGTACGCGTATACACACAGAGAGTATGCAGGCGTTCGTCTATATGTATAGCAAGGAAGTAGCCTCGGCAACAACAGCAGAAGCCATAGGTAGTGCGGTTTTTCCAGGGTGCTAGGCCAGAGAGTTGAGCTACCCACATCGCCCGATGAAATATTCAACGCGCCTCGGGCGCGCGTCATCATGGCTTTGTGTCGGTCTTGTGTAAAATACTGATGCAGCGCTGGCGCGTTGGAAATGTTCGATCTATAATATTAAATGAAATCGTAGAAATATAATATACGTTTTATTTTATTATTAACCACTTATGATACCATCCATGAGATATAGAGAGCTTTTCTGGGAATTCAAGGTATTCAAGCTGTTTAAGTGCAAATGACTTTACTTATATATATACAGATTCCCAGCGGATGCGTGCAAGCATGCTAATCTTGCCTTTGAGTATGCCGCTATATTGCCGTTGCTTATACGCTATATACCCTGAAATTAATTCATGAATATGAGGATTTTACGAGAGTCTATTTTATTCGCAAAAACGTACATTAAAAAGCTTCTTTTATATACTTACGAAATAACGTGTGATTATTAATGCTCATACCGTTATTAACGTTGCCACCGACGTCGAAAAAAATCTCCCACATTTCCGCGGGAAATTTCTGAGGTTCGTTAACATTGATGCAGCCACTGCGCGGGTAAAAACTTCCTCGCGAGCACGATGTTTTTCTTGGCGTGCAAATTTACTCGCAGCGAGTTTATCATTTGAAATTTCGCCAACGAATGTAGCGCGCAGCTTAGTCCAAAGAGCGAAAAAAGGCAGAACGCGACGAGTAGTTAGAGGAACCTTTGCATTTTTGAGTTACGCAAGCTCATTCGCTAATCCCTGGGCGGGGGAGAGGGAGAAAGTACTAAGCTGCTTTTTCTCACGGTGCCCGCCTCTTCTCTTTGCCCGTGTAGTGTTTTTGCCGCCGCGGCTTTAAAGTTGTCGACATATTTCAAGGAACGTCGCTGCTGCGCGCATATTCGCCTTGTCGAAGGAACACTAGCGCCAAATCCAATGCTAAATCAAATGAGGTGGTGGAAAATGGAATATACATAGTTAGAATGAATGTTGATTTAGCATTGGTGATTTGGCGCTAGTGTGCCCTCGACAAGGCGAATACCCGCCCTTTCTAAGTTTATTGTAACAAAGTCGAAGGTGTGAGTGCGAAAGCGTCGAATGATGTATCACCGTGTACAATCGCTAATAAGTCTGGGATAAATCTATATAATAAATTAACTGTAAGAAAATTTTTTTGAATGTTTCACTTAAAAATTTATGTGATTCGTTTAATAAACTCTATGGTTTAGAATCGTTTCTCGCAAGATTGCAGTAACGGAGCTTCCGCAAGAGCATATCGAATTGAATGCAGGAGGCAAGGGCGTTGGTAGCGCGCCTATCTATACACAACAAGCCGTGCAGAACATCATCAGATCAACAGCAGAGCAGCGTCAGAGTCTGTTCTGTGGCTGATCCTCGCACAGTACCACTATACAGAGAGAGAGAGAGAGAGAGAGAGAGAGAGAGAGTCTGGGTATATTAACCAAGTGACAAGCCACTTCGGGGAGCGCAAGGACTAGAGCATAAGGGCCATGTTGTTCTCTCTTCTCTCTCTCTCTCTCTCTCTCTCTCTCTCTCTCTCTCTCTCTCTCTCTCCGTACAGCTCGTCGTTCATAATCGAGCGTCCTGAGCAGCTTGCTTTCCTTGGAGCTCCCTTGGTCGTCTGTCTGTCGCGGTTGCACGCGCGCGCGCCATTGTACCTGTGCTGAACTTAGACATAGAGCTGCACAGGACGTGTATACACATCTTCTCGAGGAAGGAGAAATACCCGTCGTCGCTGTTCTGCACTGCGAGATGACTATGTGACTATATATTCGCGGCGTCTCGACTGTTCTCGGAGCTTCAATTAAACCGCGGTGACGTTGCTTGCATTTATTGCCAATTTCCGACTGAATCACCCTGGCAGTTTCCATTCTTCTACTATATTAGTGTATACTGGGACTTGGAACTCTTGAGCTGCTCTATATCTTTGTCTCTTCGAGCCATTGCGCTTTGTCGAGAGTACCGCCGCAGTTTGTGCCTACTCAGCCAAACGCGTCGGTATTCAGAGATCTATACAGTCACACCAGCCGTGTAGTACACAGGGCCGGATTTTTACGCTTGCTTAAATGGCAATCAGTCCCCGCCGGAGTGCGCTGCCAAGTCTGCGAGCTGTCTCGCTGTCGGTCGCGTTTTAATCGTTACGAGAGCGGGTTTTCTAATTACTATAGTTTGTCCAGTGATCGCGATTATGTACAACTCGTTGAAATAATTCATTAGAGAGCGTAGCAGCAGGAAGTTATTTCCTCGTCGCGTATAATGTGCGGCTTTCTGAAAAAGACGCGCGGCGAAGCCTGACCTGCTTCGTCGAGGGCTTTTCAAGGCTCTGCGCAACGTGCTGCCAGTATATACATGCAGGGCGCGCACTACTGCAGATAGAGCGAATAGAGCTTGAAAGAGGAAGGCGCAATCGGTTATAGTCCTTGAAGGAAAAGACGAGCGAGCCTAGAGAGCACCTAGATAGTCTCTCGAGAGATTCCAGCTCTCACTCCTCCCTCTCTTTCTCCCTACGAGAGCGAAGCGGGCCAAGCACTTGCCTCGTTAGCGAATCATTAGCGACTCTTGCTCGAGTCTGCAGCGAGCGACAGCAGCGGCGGTGGCGGCAAGCATAATTGCTCGCAAACTCCTGCCAGCAGCGACGAGTCGTCGATTTCGATGCCGCTGATGAAACACGTAGTAGTCGTGGTGGCTGCGGCTTTCGGGCCATAAAAATAAAGCTACTCATCGCTTTTACATGCAAGTGCACGCCGCTAGACTTTATTTCTTTTCTCTCTTTTTTTTTGTGACCAGAGGCGTCTGGTGTATTATAGCCTTGTCTGTTTTACTTCTGATTCGGTGGCTTGTTGAAGAACCAGCTGAACGATGATATGCATGATGTTCTATTCGCGAATCTTTATTCCGTAGATGAGTCACGCCCTTGCCATTACCCATATAACCCATTACTATTCTATCAGGCGCGCGCAAGCGCAATTTTGATTGTTGCTTTCTTTATTGTATTTTTGAGAAAATATGGCCTTTTTAATTATAACTAAAGAACTATTAAAAGATGTTTTTCCATAATAATGAATTAAATGGAACAGGGACCCTCGATCAGGACAAGCTCAATGAAAAAATATTCAAATACTTAGGTTCTGTCAATTCGCAAAGTTGAGCTGGATGGGCTCCTTTGTATTCGATTTGTGTTTTTTCGCAAGGAATCGAACGGAAGTGGTTAGAACAAGAATTGCGATTGATAGATCTGATAGTATTCGTTTGAGTTTCGAAATCGCGATCGAGATTTACGACCAACTTGCTCAAATTATATTATGGATACCAAATTTTGATTCTCGTCTGCTCGAGCGCCCTCCAAAATATGTATAACTATACTACGCGCAGTTTACGATATCAGAGGTCGACAAGCTCGCTCAGCAGTTTCCGCGCAGAGGGTATATATGTATGTAGAGAGCGTAATAGCTGAAATTCTCGTGCTCGGGGCCGAATTCTACAGCGGAAGACTCAGCGGTATATAGTATACTGCTGAGAAAAGCTCGAGCGGCGCGGCGCGAACTTTTTAGCCTGGCTCCCTTCGCATCCGTCATGGTTTGAACTTTCTTCCGCCAGCTGCCCATAAACGAGCTTCTCGCGCGCGCATAAATGGAATTTTTCAAGCTATACACCATCCGCGCGTTATGTGCTTCTGCGGACGCGTTCGATGGCCTCTTGGCTGGAGATTTCAATAAAAATGCTCTCCTGTATAATACTATTATACATCTATATGCATAATTCTCTGCATGTGCTTCTATTTAATAAAGCTTCTTATTGCCGCATTTTGCGCCTCTATATTCGCAACTTTGCGCGCGCGCGTGCTCTGTATGGTAATGTCTAATGTGACTTAGATGTTAACAAATTTTCTCACTATGTAGGTACTTAGGGGGCGAAATTCTGACCTTTTATTTTTGCTCCTTTTTTTCGCAGGATATGAGCGACGTAATTAAAACCTGCTCTTAATGCGCCTTCTGCGAGCCACACCTGGAAAAAAAAGCAATTATATGCATATTTTTCAGGGCCGAGAAATCGCTAAATCCGGGTTTATTCCGTTTAATGCTTATGCTTCGTATTTTATGAACAAAGAATGAAAATGAAATATTATAGAAAAAAGGAACTTCAAGTTAAACTACTATAAGGTGCGCCAAAAAGGTAGTCCAAGGGGCAAATATACAAACACAGCTCATTGAATCTTTTAATAAAAAAATCAATTAAAATGTCAATTAATCAAAAGCAATGAATAGAATATCTTTCTCTTTTGGGCTGAAAATAATTCAGCAATAATCTAGCTATCTGGTCTTTGTGCGAAACTCATGAAGTAAAAGCAGCACCCGAGGAGCGTCGTAAAGCTGCAGCAGGATGCGTTCGAGTAGAGTATGTACCTAACGCCAGCGCTGCTGCTGCTGCTGCTGCTGCTGCTGCTGCAGATTCCAACAGCGGCGCAGCAGCAGCAGCAGCGCGCCGAGATAGAGAGACAGACGGAGATAGCTAGCGCGAGAGAGCGAAGGAAACTTCATATCCTGGAACGAGCCCTTAGGCCAGGGAACGACCTCCATTCCGCTCCCCTTCCGTTTGCGTCCTTATCATTCGAGAAATTTCTCTTACCAGCTCGTCTTTCGCGCCTTCATGCACCCGATATCTCCTCTAGCCCTCTTTTTCTCTCGCTGAATCTCAGCGAGTAAAACATTACCTACGCGGACTGCGAAACTCAGTCCGAGGCAGTAGCATACAGCAATTTTCCTCTACGCGGGCATCTTCAATGTTATTATTCATGCAAATGCTCGGCTTGTACATTAAAATGATCATTTTTCAGCCTCTGGAATTCCGTCGCTCAAACTTTCAATTTCGCCTGTCTTCAAAGCAAGAGCAGAAGCTGCCAAGCTCCGAAACTTTTCAGAGCTCAAGTGACCAGAAGTAATACGCTTAGAGGCGAAAAGCAAGTTTCCCTCTCTAATTAAATTCCTCGCACAGACAATTTAAAAAGTCGCTTTCCGCTGCCGATTCTCTCGCGCCAGCTTTTCCAAAAAGAGCGGAAATAGCTGCAAATAACAGTGAACCCGATTCTTCGAGGAATTAAGCGCTTTACTTCTCCTTGTGCAAGCTTTCTCGACAAAAGCTCGACGCATTTTTTCGAACCCTTTGGCAAAGGTAAAAACAATATGTACGAGCTAGTATATACTGCAGGGAGGGTAATTTTTCGGGAGGAAAATTCGTTTTAGTTTGCTTTATGAAGGAGTACAAAGAGCGTCTGCATTTTATTCACGGGTGCTGCATAAAATTCTGACGTGTTTGGAATTCCTGACTTGTACGTTCGTATCGTACGTGTATTGAGAGTTGACGCGCTAAAATCTCTGTTGGCGGGTGTACAGAAAATTTTGAACGAATAAGATCGCAAATACTGGCTGCTATCTTCTTTCTTACTTTAAAAAAGACACGGTAATCATTCTATTCGTTCTCTGATTAGCTGCTCATTTTACCGTGCAATGTCTCCGTATGTTTGAATTCCTAACCTCTAAACGTGAAAATTGAGAAAATATGATAACAATTGGGTTTATTTCTTTGTATTGTCGCGGGAACCTCGAGCTTTTTAAATCAAAATTTAAGCTTACTTTCAAACTTAATTGCAATGTTCATGCGTACGTGTAGCGCTAGAGCGATATCAATTACTAAAACAAAGCAGTTTTGGACTGACCCTTTTTCATGACTGCCTAAATCTCGAGTTTAACTTTCCGTGTCTGTGACAGCTGAAAATAGGTGGCGCATAGGCACTTTTCCATTTTCCTCATAACAATATGCGCTTCGAGTCTAGATATAGTGCTGTGCCACCAATGCTAAAACTGCCATGTTTGGGCCGCTATCATGCTATGAACACTCAACGGCCCAAAGAAAGCTGCGCATTAAGTCTTTATCGCCTGCACGCAATCAAGAAAATGACAATGCAGTGCAAAATTGTTTCTCGCTTAAAATAAGTCGAAAAAATTATGACAAGTGACTAGGCATTTTAAGTATCATCGGGTAAAACATGCGCCGTACATAAGAAAGTTTGAGGCGAGAAATGTATTTGACATCAAAGCACGTTCCAAGCATTTTAGCAGCGCCAGCTGCTGACCCAGTTTAGTTGCAAGGAATTCTAGCGCGCATCCTCTTGTTCAGGCTGAGCGTGAGTAACAGCAGTTCCCTTTGCATCTCTCTGCGCGACTGCATATTATATATATTTCGCGATATTGCTGGGTTGTCGAATAAAAAAGAGAAAACAGAATGAGAGATGGAATGTTGCGCTTTTGAATTCGCGAATGCGGATGGCTGCGCCGCAAGTATACTTTCGGAAATAACTGACTCGAGAAAATTTTCCTCTAATGAGGGAATCCTCAACAATGAGAATGTTAAAGGGATATTAAAAACGCTGGATCAAAATGAAAAATTAATAACTTGAGAGCTAAGTCTCTGAGACAGGTATTTTTCGTATTCTATATAAGACATGCATAAAATGAAAGGTGTAGTGTTTTTGGAAAGCCAGTCTCATTATTTTGTAACATATTCGCTTTCTTGCTTTTCCCAAACTTTCACATGATTTCACTGTCGGTCGGCGTAAGGAATAATTGCAGATTCGACCCATACTTATATATCAAAGCTAACTGGATTTCAGCTTACTCTGTGGCGCCGGATACCCGATCTTTCTTCAGTCTCGTTCCTTCGCCAATATTATGAATCGACGAATTGAATTTTTTTCGCCCCGTCCCGTCGCTCCACGCTCGGCTGGATTGTTCGCTCGGTTGGGAAAAAGGAAATATTATTGGCGCGGGTATAGAGAAGGGAGCTAAGAGTGCCGATTGCGCGGAAGATGAGAGGAAAGGAAACGGAGGCAAGCCAAGCCGCATAGTATATATACGAAGGAAGAGCCGCCGCCGGCGACGGTCGTCTGCTACTCCCTTTGCGCTCTTCCAAGACATAGCGGCGTGCAGCCAGTACACTCGCGTCGTTGCGAGCGAGGGACTACTCAAGGGAGCTTGCAGCGACGGGAAATGAAAGTAGTGGATGAGGAGCAGAGAAGAAAGGAGAGAGAGAGAGACGCGAGGAGAAAGAATTTCTCCTCAGCGCACGAGCTAGAGAGGATCCTTTGAAAAATCAGGCCGGATATGCGGCGGAATATTTGCCGCTTCGGTGACTCGGTTTGATGAACGGGTTCCCCTCCCGGAAAATAAGAAAACCGATATAGAAAAAGTCGCGACGGAGAAGACCCGCTACTGCCACAGCCGCGGGCGTATATGACTATAATGACGCGGGGGGGGGCGAGCAATTAAACCGAGTCGGAGGGGTAGAGCCGCTCGCAATCGGTCGGCCGGCCGGAGATTGGAAAAACTTTAATTGCCCGCGAAGGAGCGAGCGACTTTTATTCTTTGCGATGCTTCCAAAGTCGCTGCACGCGCGCAGCCCCGAGCGCTCCCAACTTTTTTTTTCCTCCAACCGAGAAGCTAGCTAAGTATAAGAGAGTTGATTTCTCGCGCTGCGAGAGCTCTGATTTTCTTTGTCGTTCGTTGCGCAGCTAATTGAGCCGATGAGTCGTCGTCTTCGAGCAGCTCGAATATCGCGTTAGAATGGCAATCGAAGCTTCATTCAAAGCGAGCGTTGAAGAAGGTACATACACTCTAATAGACGCGATTCGCAGAGCGCGAAGAAATAAGCCGGCAACGCTCGGAGGACTTATCGGGGTACTTCTCGGTCTGTGCTAGCTCGCCTTAATTATTCAGCGCGCGCGCGCGCGCGACGGCGGCGGCGGCGGCGGCCACTGGCTTCCTAAATCTGAATTAGAAACGGTGTAAATTCCTCTTGGCAGCGTGCCTCTCGCTGCTGCACCCTTTGCGATTGCTCGTCGTCGAAAGAAAGCCCCTTATTCTCTCTTATTCTCTCCTCTCTCTTTCGGCAGTAAATAATTTAGCGGGCTCGCGCTCGCCGCTAATTGACAAATCGCTAATCCCGCCGACATCACAGCAGTGTAGCAGCAGTAGCAGCAGCGGCGGCGGCAACGAAATTGTAACGGATGGAGACTGAGCGAGCCACAGCTGTGCAATGGCTGCAGATACAGACGGAAGAGAAAGCAATGATGTATGCGCATACGCTGCTCATATCGCGAATTCAATCGGGCTCTACGCGGCCTTTGATTCATCAGCGCGAACGAGAACTCTGCTGATTTGATTCGCGCCTCGGCTCGTCGCTGCTCAAAATAAGCTCGATGTAGGTATACTATATACGCGCGCGAGCGTTAATCAGCCGACAGACAGACTTCGTGAGACAGAGGGTGAGATGAATAATGTGGATCGTTGAGAAATTTGTTGCTCTGCGGAGAGAGAGAAAAGGTGGTCAAGGCCGAGTGCTATGCTTTTTCGCTGAAATTGCTGCGCGCATTTTCTCCCCCTGCAGACCAGCGACTATAGTGGCGTAAGCGGCGCCGCACGTCGCGGAAAATTCCCCGCGGAGCTGTTTCTGCGGGGGTATAACACTATGACGACACGATAACCCAGCGTTCGCGGCGACGCGAGAAATATGGCTCTTAAATTATACGCCCCCGCGTACCCCGACGCGACGAGTCAACAGCGAAATATAACACAGTGCTACTGCTGTTGCGGGTACTTTTCTCTGCTCTCTTGCTATTTTTTCTGGTCCGAGAATCTTTATTACATTGTATCTCTGTTCAGCCGCCCATCCACACGTCTGTGCCACAGATATCGCTTATATTAATTAGAATTCCATATCACTAGGCGTTCGTTTAAATACAAAATCACAAATATATTTAAGAGCATGAGGCAGCTCAGCAGTTATTGGCAATATAACCCGTGGCGTCTGCTCGGTGATACGTCATCAGTATGGCCGCCGTAAGAAGGGCAATAGTGCATCCTTAACATAGGAAAGTTATATTTTTGTTTAAATAAATTAATAGAAACAAAATGGAGCACTATGACAAGATAGGTGATGATAGTGGCATGCAATTTTCACCACGTCAGAGTAAAACTAAAGTGTGTTGTTGCGTCTACGGTTGTCAAAGTTATGCAAAAACGCATCCAAGACTCCGTTTTCACAAGTTACCCAAAATTGGTGCAAGCAAAGTTAAAATAAAAAATATTTTTGACATTGAAGAAGAAGTAATGAAGCATGGGAAAAAGCTCTCAAATGGCCAATTATTTCGAGTACTCATGCTGCTGTTTGCTCTTTACATTTTTGCAAAGAGGACTATGTGTTAGCAGGTAAAAAAACAATTTGATCCTTATTGTATAAATTTGATTTTAATAACTACTAGGAAAATCGACCGCGCTTCGCGCGAATAATATCGTTACGCAATTCTTTCTTTACATTCTAAACAGAATCCAAATGTTAACATTTTCCTCACTATAATATAATACATTTGTATATATGTATCTTGTCTCACCAATCATGTCACCCAATAAGATGTAGGTTATGTGCTTTTTAATTTTTGAAGTCAGATATTCGTTATTTATTTTATAGCTAAATAATTAATTGTTACAAACCTAATCTCAAAATTTAAACTAATAAAACACGATCATTTATTATTAAACTCGTTACCATTCAAATTCAAATATTGAATTTTAAATTTTGGCGCCATCTAAACCGGATACACATCTGTCGACCAATCACGGCCATCGTCCATCTTTTATAGGCTTCACAACATCCGGCCATCACTTTTTTTAGAGAGGAATGCTCTTGTCTCATATGCAGATTTCTCAAGTGAAAGAAGATACTTAAGACTATCAGCAGTACCATCCCTTAATTTACCAAAACAAAATCCAAAGAAAAAAGAAAATGATTTGAAGAGAAAACTCAGGTATAAGGAAAGATGCAAGAAAAAACTAAAATTAGACACAAGCACATCGATGACAGACACTAATGGAAAAGCTGATGTAAGTGTTAATAACGATATGGATTGTGTAAATGAAAATGATTGTGGGAATCAAAGTGCTAATACAGAAACTTCTATACCGTTGACGAGACATTCAGTCAAGAGAAGAAGAACCGTTGTTTAAAGATCAAGCTATTCAAGTGGGTTTTGATCTTTATCTTAGTATAATTAAATCTGAAAAGGATCTGAATACCATGACAGGCATTCCAAACTTTAAAACCTTAAATGTAATAAAATAGATAGCTGAAGTGGTTCTATTTTCTACTGGGTTGAAAACTAGTAAGCTCCTACTGTTGGACAAAATAATAATGGCATTTATTAAATTGAAGCAAAACATCAGTTATAGCATGTTAAGTGTCATGTTTCAAATGTGTTCTGAAGAAAATTGCAGGAAGGTAGTAATAAGAATGCTCGACGTTTTAAGTACAGGACTCAAATTTGTTATTCACTGGCCTTCAAAAGAAGAAATATTAAGAAATATGCCAGAATGTTTGAAAAACTTTGAAGATGTGAGAGCTGTTATTGACGGCATAGAGATATTCATTCAACAACCAACAAATTTATGCTGTAGATTATCATCGTATTCCTCTTACAAGGGTACAAATACTGTAAAGTTTGTAACAGCAGTTTCTCCTGCAGGACTGATAACATATATTAGTAAACCTTACCCGGGAAGAAGTTCAGATAAATCAGTTTTCGAAGAAAGTAATTTCCTTCAATTTTTTGATAAGGGCAATTCTCTTATGACTGATAAAGGCTTCTTGATAGATGAGATATGCCTTTTAAATGATATAAAATTAATCAGACCACCCTTTAAAAAAAAAACAAACAACAATTCTCAAGAGAAGAAGCTCTATTGAATGCTAGCATAGCAAAAGCTCGAGTTCATATTGAGAGATCAAACCAGAGAGTTAAAGTATTTAAAATACTAAGCACGAAAATGCTTTCTTATCTTGTACCTAAAATAGAACAGATATTTACTATTATCTGTGCGATTGTAAATTTAAGTTCACCGATATTAAGAGATAATAAATTTAATAAATAATAATAATACAAATAATGTTTTTATAATTTATTTATTCTCCTGTGTATCATTATTATTATTACATTTTGTTTCTTCTATACAAAGATAATGTAACATGATATTAAAATATGCCTGTTTTACTGTTGTTAACACATTTGTAATATAGTCAATATCAATCGGTACATTTAAAATAATAAACGAAGAATCAAAAGAGGCGAATATCATAAAATCAGCTGACTCCACATTTAACAATGCCATACCCTTTTGTATTTGGCAATAGTAGTCATGCTTTTTATTAAATGACGCTGTTCCATCTTGAATTTTTATATACTTAATGCTTGGTAACACAGTCATAATGCTCTTATCTTTTCCAGCGAATGGACATTTGATTTCTAGCAGTTCTGAAGGTTTTTGATTCCTTATAACAACACCATCTGGACTATACGATAACCACGCATTTGATTTTGAGATGACTGCTCCACATGTAACTACTTTTATTTTCTGATGCTTTTCATACTCAGTAATTGCTACTGGTTCAAATTGTTTTCTATGTTTTGTGTATTTATTTTGAAAAGATTTTGGGAAAAAATAATTTAATGATTTCATCTCCCAATTTGGCTTTTTGTTGAAAGAATAAGTATATATTTTATAAATCCTTGATCCAGTGATACGATACTGTCTGAGCTTTAACCATTCAGCTGCAGATTTTCTGTATTAATACAAGCCAGTAAAACATCTTCTTCATACAACTTCACAATTTTGTTATGGCAACAATCTTGCATCTCATTTACTTTAACTAAAGCTAAATTTTTCATAATATCCAACTCTTCATTGTATACGATTATTGCTATCTCTTCGCTTATAAACTCAATTTTTTTATTTAGATCTATTGCATTATGCCTCCCGTTACTTTTAAAAGATAAAAACAAATGTATATATAGATAAACTATGTAAAAAATCATCTCAAGTCACATGATTGTTAATATTAAAAAAAAATGTAAAAATCAAAAAATAATAATTGATCAGCTGCTACTTGATATACACAATTCAAAAGAAAAATGTTCTAATATTTTCGCTTACATATGCTTGGTCAAAGCATTCTCCCCTGATTCTTGTAATATGTCTTTGATTCTGTTGATTTGTACATCAGATAAAGGAATAGCATTGCAGTCCTTGTACATATTGCTGTAGCATTGTTGAGATCCTACTTTGGTGGCTTTATACTGCTCCAGGATTTTAATCTGAGATTGCTTCCAAGTACATTTAACATCAGTGCAAAATACAACTTCAAACTCATTTATATCAGATCTGAAATTATAATAAAATTGCATACACCAAATTTTGAAAAAAAAAAAACATGATGAATAAAAATTTGAATAAATAGCTACCTGTTGCAATGCAATAATACTGCCAACACGTGCTTGCATTTTTCGCTCAATCCGTCTTTACACGAACATTAGAAATTCTTAATAACACCTTCAGCACTAATTTCACCATTCATTTCATGTGGTGCACCTTTTAAGTCCGAACTTTGTAAACAATAAGCGACGATCCTGATATTTTCAGAGGTTATAGATGATTTGCCACACATTAGGATATGTTTGGAGTTGACGACTTTCTCTCCTTCAACATAATTGCGACTTGTTACCGTGCACTATGGGCAAATCGACACACTTCTGCCATTTGCAGTTTCATGATTATGTCAAAGTTTATTAATTTATTTAAACAAAAGTATAAATTTCCTATGTTAAGGATGTACTATTGCCCTTCTTACGGCGGCCATATTAATGACGTATCACCGAGCAGACGCCACGGGTTATATTGCCAATAGCATAAGCGGCCCACGAAGTAGACCTAACAAGGCAGTTTTGGTATAGATGACTCACTGCTTATATATACACATTTTGCGCATTGGATTGTGATGAGGAGAATATTAAACCTATCGTTATTGCTTGGAAGCGAAAAGTTTAAGCGACGCTGGAAAGCAGGCCAGTCCAAAACTGTTTTGATTTACCGCTGACACGGGTTGACGATAATATTAATGCGACAGGTTCCGTAAACTCGCACACTGCCACATAACCGTTTTTTCTCTGTGCATTTATCGATGTAGAGCATTCGAATTTTAAATGTATCGACAACCTCGATAAAGAAGACAAACTTTTCAGTCGGGGCGCGAAAAAAAGTCTCCTTTTTCGCGGCTATATACTCTGACCCAGTTCAGTTCGACACGTATATAGATTTCAGCGGGCGCTGCGGCTCCGCGGGTGGCTCATTGGCCTTCTTGCGAGAGGCTAATGTCCGCCCGCTGACAAATCTGCGGCCTTATATATATATATAGACGCAGCTGGCGCCGCGGAGTCGCGTTGCGGGTGGCTGGCGCCTCGCAAAAACACGTCGTCCTATTCGTATAGGCGACTCTCAGCCCCTAGGCTACAGGGGTGTGCAAAGAGCTCGGGGTGAAGTTGAAATTTTCTTTATGCGCGCGACCTCGGGAATGCTTTCTTTTTCTTGTTTTTCTCCTAGCCAGCTTTTGAGTTATGGGTATAAGAAACCTCGCGAAGTTTGAATGTGAAGAAGCTTTTTGCCCGATGTGTTGGTTTTTGTATTATGGTTGCATATTCAAGCGACTGCGTTATTAGGAGCCTCGGGATCGCGTTGTTTCGTGTCGTGAATTTTTCATCTTGCTCGACGAAATCGGAAATGATATACCTTTGGTAAGACGAGCTTGGGAAAGCAAAATTGTAGTATAAGATATATAAAGCCGGTGGTATCGAAATTCAAGCCCATGATTACATCTACGTTGTTTTCCACCTCAGCGACGGATCCTTAATGTAGGTATAGATGTACAATACGCGAGGGACAGGGCTGCTGCTCTGTATATATAGTTCCAACCAATTTCGTTTTCGCTGACGCAGCCAGATCGCGACAAGGATAACGAACGATCTGTGTATAACTTGAGAAAACCTTTCCTGCTCTTTCGTTCCGCGGGTCGGGCCAACGATCATCTATGACATATGACTTTCGGCAATGATAATAATCGGAGTACCGCGAGTGAAAAATATAAATGAAAGATAAGAATATACTCTAGTGATTCTGTGGAAATTGTTTTGGTAGAGTTTTCGATATTCAATCACCATCAACATTACGTAGGTGGAAAAAAAATCGCGGTGAAAACAGTCAGTCGCGTAATATAGTGGTAGAGTCGTAAAAGAAGCGAAGAGGGAAAAAGATTCGGCAAAGTTTACTCGTGCCGAGTCGTCGGCCTACGTGGAAACTACTTTCCCGAAAATCCACACACACGCACAAAAGCAATCTCACAAAACAAACCACACGCTGAGATCGAGAGAGAGAGAGAGAGAGAGAGAGAGAGAGAGAGAGAGAGAGAGAGGGCTTAAGCCTCGGAGAAAAATTAACCCTTCTAATAAATAACTAGCCCCGAATCCGAGGGATAAAGCGCTGTTGATCAAGTCGTTCGTTTCTATTTAGTCTTGTTGTTTTATTGCTCTGCTTCTGTACTCTCAACTCCCTCAAGCCCTTTGACCTTTTCCGGTTTCCCGCGGGTATATAGAGGGTCGATCAAGTTTTCGCAAGCCTTTACTGGGTATACGGCTTTAACTAAGGCTTATAGCGACTGTTTATACGAACAGTCGAAACAATTTCGCATCGCGTTCTCGTTCGGCATTAGACAAACAAGGAAATAAATAAAACATTCGTCGAAAGTTGGCGGCGGAAGATATCATGCGAAAGTTTGTTTCTTATTTGCTTGGTCGGTGCTTCGTAATACTCGTTCTTATTTTGCTAGGAGTCTTTGCCGAGAGAAAGCGGTCTTATTGCCAACTTTGTTTAACTTTTCAATTAATGAATGATCCCTGTATTTATTTATGTGAAGTTGCCGTTGCATTTTGTGACCACTTTGCACGGTTTCTGGAGACCTACCTTACCCAAAAAAGTGGCTCGTGCGTTGGAGTGATTTTTGTCGATTGATAGTTTCTTTATTAGAGTTCCGATCGTTCTACGAAGAGAGAATGATCCACGCAATAAGTCGGAAGATGGCCTCTCTCTGAGCCTCTCTCTCTCTCTCTCTCGCTCTCTCTCTCTCTCTCTCTCTCTCTCTCTCTCCACGTAGGCAGCTTATCTTTGATTTTACTGTGGAACAAAATAGAGGGAGAGCGTCTACAGACTCGCCAACACGCGAGTATATAATCTCAAAGAAATCCCCTCAGGAGTCTTTGTGACACACATATATGTGCAAATCCACGGCCAAGTGGAAACTTCTCTGGGTCTAGAAGTGACAATTAGAAATTTTAAGGCACGCGTACAAGACCAACTCTTTTGGGTTCCTTAGGCCATCTAGAACACAAAAAATCTTGCGTTCCCGCGATTTCGAGATACTTATTTTTTTGCCGGGCAGTTTAAATTCTCTTATGAGAAATTAACATGGGAAAGGTTAAAGAAAATGAGCCATTGCTCAAATGTAGATACTCAATGTCTGGAGGCGCAATCAAAAAATGTATATTAATACGATCAAAGTACTAGAAGAAAGCTTTAATTTGAGCCTCGGTAAGTTAAAAATGGTTGCCTAGATCAAAAGTTGTCTAGGCTTAAAAATAGCGAAAAATCATGAAAACTTCGATTTTTAACGAAAATCGGCGATTTTTCCTATCTTTAAAATCCTTATAACTTTTGATCCGAGCGGTCAATTTTAACCATCCGGCCCTTAAATTAAAGCTCTTTTCTTCTACTTTTGTTTTCAAAAATTTATATTAAACATTTTACTAATTTCATCAGCTATATATATGCCTATCATTTATGGATGTTTTTTGACCGTTTTCATTGCCATATATATGAAGCTGATGAAATTAGTAAAATGTTAATATAAATTAAAAAAAAAAGTAGAAGAGAAGAGCTTCAATTTGAGTGCCAGCTGATGGTTAAAATCGATCGCTCGGATCAAAAGTTATAAGGATTTTAAAAATAAGAAAAATCGCTGATTTTCGTAAAAAATCGAAGTTTTCATGATTTGTCGCTATTTTTAAGCCTAGATAACTTTTGATCTAGGCAACCATTTTTAACCTACCGGGGCTCAAATTAAAGCTTTCTTCTAGTACTTTGATCGTATTAATACACATTTTTTGATTGCGCATCCAGACATTGAGTATCTACATTTGAGCAATGGCTCATTTTCTTTAACCTTTCCCATGTTAATTTCTCATAAGAGAATTTAAACTGCCCGGCAAAAAAATAAGTATCTCGAAATCGCGGGAACGCAAAATTTTTCGTGTTCTAGATGGCCTACGGAACCCAAACTAGCGCGCCACAACGCGGCCTTCGGCCGCTATGTGGCTTGCCGCCTTGCATCGCAATTCGCATAAGGCACGACCGCCAACGCTCGCGCATCGCGCTCGATGTCTAACCTTACTACTTAATCTAATTATTAGAAAAAAAATCAATGAAAAAACATTCATCATTTTTTCATATACAATTAGAAAATGTGTTGGCTATACATAGCTTCAAAGTTTTTACAAATATTTTAGTTTTTGACTTATGATTTTCAATATTGTTGATTTTCGAATAGGCATTCATATACATTTTAACATGTATTCTCTTATTGCAACGAAATAATTAAAAACTCTTTTTTATTCTGTAAGATTAGAAAAAATAATCTTTTTATAGTACTTGGATTCAAATTATACACGCGAAATTTCATAAGGTGGCCAAATTCGGAACTACCCTATTGGTGGAAAATACATTGATTTATATGTAAGCTGTGACTGTGACGTCACGCTTAACTAACCGAATTCCATTCCGTTCCTAAAGTCTCTCTCTGGTGGTGTTGGTTGGCATTTCTAGGTACTTCAACAGCCTCAATACGACTCTGGAGCTGGATTTATGGTATCTGATCGTGTTGCTTGGCATCTCTGGCTGATGTCATCACCAGGAGACAACCTTAGAATTACATTTGAACATTCTGCAAGTGCTGGTTGGCGTTTCTAGCTGGCTCAACCACCTGCGAATGATCCTGGAGCTCTATTTCGACTATCCGGCAGTCCTGTTTGGCATTGCCAGCTGATTCGATCACCTTGAGACGATCTTGCAACTGAATTGATGCTGTCTTGGAGTATTGGTTGGCGTTCTTGGATACTTCAACTATTTTAATACGAATCTGGATATGGATTTATACTATCTGACAAGGTAATTTTGGAAATATTAGAATAAACTTGAACTGTATGTTGAATTTATATTGTATCTTCAATAAGTTTTAACTTGAAACACTTTGTCCCCTATGATAAGTTCAGTAAACAGATGTCTAATGGCTCGCGGATACCTTTTTAGTGTTCATAATGATAATCTTCTGTTTGTAAATGTGAATTATGTGACTGAGACATGTGGTTTGACGGTATTCATACTTAAAAGCTGCCTTGTTTCAAATTTTTATGCAGAGATCAGTGGTCTGAATCTCTCAATAATTATTTATGAGTTTGATTTTGTAATATTTTTCTGTATGTCTAGGTGTATAAAAACTTCTGCATTTGTTGGATTATGGTCTACTGCGTCTACCGGAGTCAACCTAAGGATACTGATGGTGTTGATAACTGAGCTATCAAAATCTTGGAGTTGGAACGTAACTTCATTCAAGACTTTGGCACTATATAGCTTCTACTATACGTATCTATAATCATGTATTTTAGAGGCTGGTTTTTCTTTAACAGTTAATTAAATTATACAGTCATTGTTTTCTAGTTTTATTAATTAAATTTTATTTTTCTTGTTGGTGAAAAAAAAAAAAAAAAAATTTAACATGGAAGGACTCAAGAGGATTTTCAAGAGGATTTTAAAGATAGTTAACAGAAAATTCAAGATTTTATCAAGATTTGATTTAGTAATAGGGTTTCATTTGGAAAATGTATTATAATAGCATAGTTTAGAGGCCCGTGTCAGGGTTCTCAGAGCAGACTGAGACATCGAATCTTACACATTTTTCGCACTGGGTCAGATGGGGCATGTTACAGCGAAGTTATTATTGAATTTATGTATCAAAAAATCGCTTCTAGGAATGTTGTATGTCAAAAAGTGTTAAAAAATATATTTGCCACGGTAAAAAGTTGTATTTAAAAATTTTTTATTTGTTTAAAAGTTTGTATTTTAAACTTTTACATTTAACATTTTTATGTAAAACGTAAATCCGACAAGTTTTATGGCAAATAATTGGGTTTTTAGCTGTAAAAAATCGTTTTTGGGCTGTTAACTCGAGTTCTAAGCATTTTCATGATTTTATGTAAATGGAAAAAAGTTGTATTTTTCAAAGATCTAGTTACAGTTGAAAGTTCTAGTTCTGTTCGAGTTACAGCTAAAAAACCGTTTTTAGCGATTTTTGAAGGTGACCGCATACTGCGTATATGTGCAGGATCAAGTCCAAAATAGGACCGGCACCTTACTATCATGAGAGGAGTTCCCAAAAAAATTTTTAGCCTGATTGACTAAAGTCCCCGCGCAAAAATTCGACCTGTTGGCAAAACTTTGCCGAAATAGCGACAATAGGTAGGGGAGAAATATTGGCAATATATTGGCACAAGTTTTGCCAAAACTGCGCTAGAGGGCTATCTCCGCAATTTCGCCAATAGTTTCGCAAAAAATTTTAAATAAATGTCTCCGATGCTTCGGCAATACTTTCGATCTCTAATAATAATAGGTTTTAATGTACAAATAACATATAACTCAACTAAGTCTTTTTGATCAATAATTTTATTCCAATTATATTCTGATAAATAATATAATTTTATAATGTACATCATTCAAGTTCTATAGTATTTACAGGTTCTATTATATATTCTACATTTGAATTCTCTATATAAATATAATAGCAAACACATTTTAAATTTTCAATATCGATTAAAATAGACTCATACGATTTATTTACACATTCATGGATAAAAGATAACGAGTAATCATTTATATGAACTTTGAAAGGACTCTGTGTCTCTAACCTATGTATAAGTGCATAATGTTTTGCAGAGCAACCACAACATACTTTGCAATTGCAGTTTGTTACCCGTATAAATTTCTCTATCGAACCGAAGTATAAATTATTGTTATCACTGTATCTCACAAAGTGCGATACTGTTTTCTTTTCATTTTGACAACATTCAGAGGTAAACAGCAATTTATGCTTGTACAATTTTTTAAATAGAAAAATATTCGAGTCATGCAAGCTATGATTAATTCTGATCCGTTGTTCGTCAGAATTGTTAAATTTCGTTAAAGTCCCAACGATGAATGACGACTTATCGACGTTTGTTAGCTTTAACCTTTTAGTCGGAGATAAAAGGCTTTCACAAAAGTTGTACGCATTGCTATTATCTCGCAGCCATTTATCTTTCAATTTATATAGTTTAATATACATGCGTAGATTCGAGACTATTTGCAAATGAGGGTTGTTACTTCCGTGAACAAAAGATTTTAGTTTACCATTTATATCTTCTAATGGAAAGCAAGACGTTGCCCAGAGGGGACCTGTGCGTCGAACTATATCCGGCAAATGCCTTAAGCTGTGCACGTTGCACGACATGTGCTTTGTTCCATAATGATATTCGAACCGAGAAACGAATTCGCACAGTACAATTTCAGCTAGTTCTATATCCTCGTTTGAAATATTTTCTTTGCATAACAGATAAACACCTAGCAGAAGATATTTGTAGTGATTAAAATATTCACTCGGTAAAATATCATTGAGTACGGGCAACGAATAGTAAAAAAACCAATTTTTGTACTCAGATGCTTTCCAATAAGAAAAATGAGTTTTAATCGGCCTTGGACGTCTTGCTACGAAAGATGGAGGTTTTATAGAACATAGTCTATAGTCAACTACATCGATCATACTGTGAGTGGAAAATGTACGCGCTAATTTTGTGGATGAGGAGTAAAACTACTAGTATCGTGACTGAGGAACAGCTGTGCCTTTCGAAAGCCGAAGAAGTTACAAGCGTCCGATATGATGTGAACAACAGATTGTATCGAGCAAAAATTATTAAAAAGAGTGGTAAGTGTAAATATTATTCAATATTATTCAATTCTAGCGAGGGGTGCGACAGCGCTGTGCATACGAGTTAAAGTATACGGAGTATACGACACGACGACGGCGCGGATGGCGGCCCTGGGTCGTCTAACCTCAACGAAATTAATTGTTGTTAACATTTTTGCGCATTTCGTATACACTTTCGCGCATTTCGCATATACTTTCGCGCATTTCGCGTATACTTTCGCACACTTCGCGCATTTTGCGTATACTTTCGTACACGTCCTCTAAAACCAACATCTCTTTTTCAGATGACTCCGACTACTTGAGCTGTTTGAGAGTAAGCACCACGGGCGAAATTCTAAGGAAGGACAAATCACAAAGCAGTACAATAGCTATTGCTGATCAAGGGCATCTGAAGAAGGCAGAAAAAGAAAAAGCCAAAAAGAAGTCCGAATCCTCTCATTCAGCACAGAGGAAGATGATGAATCGAAAATCTATTATAAGCGATGATTCTGATGAGGAGAAAGAAAAAGACGAAGATTCGGATGGGGTCACAAATCCAAAAAAGCGTAAGCTTGTAAATGAGACCGGGGAGAAGGCAGAAAAAACTTTTTCTTCAGACCTGACTGCAGCAGAGCCGTCGACGTTGGAGTTAGCAGCACAGTTGCCGACGTCGGCGTTCATAGCACAGCCGTCGACATCATCATTGACAGCACTGCAACAGACAACGTCGGCAGCAGCTGGACAACCGTCGACATCCGTGTCAGGGGAGGTGCAGCTCTCGACGTCAGCATCAACAGCAGTGCAGCAGTCAACATCGGTAGAAAAAGAGAAAATTGCAGAGCTGCAGAGACAATTGCAAGAGGCACTTCGCAAATTGAACGAAAATAAAGAAAATTCTTCAATTCCGGCTCCGTGCGTAGCAGTTGATACAAGTACAGCTGAAGGCAGGAATGCGGTAAATATTGCTAACTCGTATTGCAAGATTTGTAAAAGTAAAAATTAATGTTTGTTTAAACTTTTCATAATAGGTTGCCGGTGAAGATCCACTACTTACCTGTCGACGACCTGGAAATGGACGAGTGCTTGTTTGCCAAAATTATAATATTTGGATCGATCAAGGAGATCTTATGTATATACAAAGATATATACATAACCCCAAGGAAATGACGCGACAACTCTTGAAATACTTGGTTGGGGAAGAAAATTTAAAAAATATGTGCGCTGGGGCGTCTTTAGGGTTCATGGAGGTCCCTAGGCCCAGGTCGCTTCGGGGCCCCCCATAATTTAATCCAAATTAATTTTTCCCAAGCTTGCGTGTAAACATAATAACTCTTGGAACTTTTAGTAAGTATATTTTAGTATTTTAGGCAAAAACTCACAAAAGACGAATTGTATTATTTTTTACAATGAAATTTTAACTGTATAAATAACATTTTCTACAAAAATAGATGTAAATAAATAAACAATATAAATTTAAAAAATTGAAAATTTATATTATAAAGGTTTTATTCATACAATTTGAAAAGGATTCATATTTTAATGAAATTGAGAAAATATTAATCTATAATTTACATATGTTTTTGTACAAAAATACGTTTAACTGAAATTTTGAATTTAAATACTCCCGCTCAATTCACGTGACTGCGCATAGCGCGGGCGGCGTTCTTCTCAAGCGGTAGAGTTTTTTAAACAAGTCGTCACTTATTTGTTTACTTTCGTCTAAGTTCAATAGCAGGCTTTGTCTTGCTCTCAGTTGACAGGCTAACGGCAACGGATTTCGATCTCGTTTTTTTTCATGGTTTGTTCTTGTGCACGCGATATAAGTCTTTTTATGCACATTTTGTTTGTGTAATACGTATGATATTTGCATTTTTCGTTTATTTATTCATGCAGATGCGTAGTATTTAAAATGAAGCGATATATAAGTGGTGCAAAGAAAAGACATATAGCAGATGAAAAGAAAGCTTTTGTGTCAAAATTGCCAAAAATATCTTCTTTTTTAAAATCTGATAAAGAAGATGTTGCATCTACCTCAGCTGCGATAAGTGAAATTCAAGATAATGAATTACCTATTGAGAATGATTTAAACAAAGGTACCTCAGAATATGTTAATGCAGACAGGAATGATAAAAGAAAAGAACCTGCACGTAAGTTAAATTGTTTCAATTGTTTTTAAAAATTTTTTAATTTGAAAAGCACATATTTCTTAGGACTTCAAATCATGATTTATGATATTAGTTTCAAAATTTATAATTATCTTAAATTGTATGTAGGATTGCAGACGATATCATCAAATAAGAACACTGAAAGTACGTTGACATCATCACAAGCAAACAAATGCCACGAGTCATTATCTACCGGTAAAATATAATACATCTAATATCAATTATTTCTATAGGATACATTGAACATTAAAAATAAAATATCAAAACGATTATTTTGTTAAATAGATACTGCACACTCTACGGTCTCTACGGATCCAGCACTTTGGCACATTGATGATAATTTAATATCGTATTGTGTTCAAAAAGGGCCAAGTTTTTGTAGAAACAAAGATTCTAATTTTAAAGAGTCTAGTAGGATTTACGAAGAAGCAGATCGAAAGAAGACGCGAACTTTTCACAAATCTTTATTTGATTGCAAATTGAAAAATGGCGAAATAGTCGATCGAGTGGTTGTTGTATTCACCTTCAACAGGCAAAGTATACTGTTTTGTTTGCAGATTATTTTCGCCCCAACATAGTAAATTTAGCTTATATGGTTTTGACGACTGGAAAAATAATAAACGGATTCAAGAGTATGCCGAAGGTAATGAGCATAAGGCATCTTTAATTACTTACAGTAAACGCAGAAGTCTTAAGGGTCGCATTGACGACAGATTGATTCAATAACTTGATAAAGAATGTAATTATTGGAAAGATCTATTACGACGTTTAATCACAGTAGTAAAGTTTATCGCAAGTAGAGGCCTGCCTTTTCGAGGTGCAAACCAAAAAATAGGATCGTCAAAAAATGGCAATTATTTAGGTATTATTGAATTAATAAGTGAATATGATCCTTTCCTCAAAACTCATTTTCAATTATATGGCAATAAAGGTAGCGGCGTAACTTCATATTTATCTGCAAATGTTTGTGAAGAAATAATCGAATTAATGGGTAAAAGAGTGTTTCAATTTATCATCGATGAATTAAAAACGGCAAAATACTACTCAATTTCCGTAGACTCGACTCCATATGTTTCACATGAAGATCAACTTACATTTATCGTACGATATGTGATTAACGATGGTCCCATTGAACGATTTTTGAAATTTATTCCGATCGAAGCACACGGCGCCGAATACTTATCAAATGTCGTTATCGATTTTATAAACGAAAATAAAATAAATTTGAATGATTGCAGAGGGCAATCTTACGATAATGCAGCAAATATATCAGGTGCTTATTCTGGTTTGCAAGCTAGGCTAAAGGAAGAAAATAAATATGCTGAATACATACCGTGTGCCGGTCATTCTTTAAATTTAGTAGGCGTTAAAGCTGCTGAATGTACATTACAAATTATTCAGTTTTTTAGTTTAGTACCAAAGTTGTATACATATTTTTCTGCATCAACGTTTCGATGGAAACAATTAGTAAACGCTCTTGAATCTCATAAGAAAGTCGTTAAATCATTATCAGATACGAGATGGTCAGCTCGAAATGATGCTATTGACGCTTTACACGATGGCCATGGGAATATTATTAAAACGCTGGATCTAATTTCAAACATCGAATTGCAGTCAAGTGACACGCGTCTTGAAGCCATAAGTTTACAGGAAAAATTGATGAAATTCGAGAATGTTTTTTTACTGATCGTTTGGAAAGATATTCTCACTAATATTCACTCGACTAATTTGTCATTACAAAAAGAGAGCATTAGTTTATCTGTGGTTGTAAATTAACTCAACTCATTAGAAAAATATTTAATAGATTTAAGAGACAAATTCAATGAGTTTTTGGATAAAACAAAAAAATTTCTTGGTGTTGAAGAGATTCCTCAAAATGAGCAGAGATCACGAACGAGAAGTGTCAAGATAACTAGATTTGAAGGGGTCGCTGCAGATACTACTTTTAGTGAAGAAGATAAATTAAAAATTAACATTTTGTATCCAATAATAGATTCTCTCTGCTCTAACATAAGACAGCGAAAAGAAGCGTATGATAAAGTT
>CM053168.1:50013208-50032390 GCA_012977825.3 Pteromalus puparum
ACAGCGGCAGTTTTTGCGCCGTTGGACACCCAGCCAGGTGCATCTCGGTCCATATACTGCTCACTTATGAGGAGGATATCCACACTCTCCTCTGCGATGAACTGCGGTAGGAGATCGTGAGCCAGCCTGCTCCTGTGCAGATTACCTTGCAGTATTCGCGCCATTATCTTTGGGTCCTAGCCGCGTTTAGAGCGTTGCGGAAGACCGCGCACGCTCCGGTTCCTGCAGCATGCGCCGTCCTATCGCAAGGCACCTTTGCTTCTGTACACAAGAAACACTTCATTTTCTTGAGCCGGCACAGAGCATTGCTTGGCCTTGTGCCCAGCCGCACCACACTTCCAGCAGCTGGTGCTTCTGTCGGACCCTTACACTTCGCGGACTTACGCTCGACCGTATCCGAGGCACCGGGTAGCATGCGAGCGTGCGCGCGCTCACGACCGCACGCACGCACGTTGACCCACCGATACGGATCTTGCCGTATTGACGCAGGGCTGATGGCCTTAGGTCTCGTCCATTTGCCACTGCCACCCTGCTCTCCGATCGAGTTCTGGCTTCGAAGAGAGTGCACCTTTGGTCATCGTGTTCTTTCGCAACCACGTGGCCACCAGCGATGGACCGCGACAGACTCCTCCGTTTGTCGTAAGGCCGCTCATGATCCTGAATCTCCAGTGGTATTCCGGGTAATCTTGGCTCCTAACTGATCGGCCTGCATGCCCTAATTGCGAGTTGTATGGCGTTTTGAGTGATTCCATCTTTGTCTTCACCTCTTACCACACGAACCAAACGCCAGACGTCTTTCGTTTTGCTAAGATACTTACCTCTGTATTCAATTTTCTGGCTTACTTTGGCTGATCTCTCTCAGATATCGGCTAAGTCTTACCCAATTCGGGTCTTATGGAGGATTGCGTCTCCCTCTGCCGCGAGGTTCTTCCCGTGCGCTTTTCCTCATTGTTGAGCTGGCTTGTTTGTTTTTCTGCCTTTCTCTTTGCTCTTTTCCTGCAGCTAGCTGCCAGAGGCCCTTGTGTGTGAGTGTATTGGCAGCTTCCTCTTGGTTTGCTCGTAGACAAGGTGGCAGATTCTCCTCCTTCTGTCTTTTTGGCGCGGGGCACCCGGGCCGGCTCCGTCGGATGATGGTCGCCCTCTTCTTATGGCTTGCAGATCGAATGGTATTCTCCCAGGATTGTTGAGGATGGCAATTTTTCGGCGCCATCCTCCATCTTGTTCGAGGAAGCGTGAAAACTTCAATCATAATAGCTGCCTATTACAGTCAGTCCGCTCTTTGATTGTTGTATTCACGTTCTTCTGCTTATCCAGAGTTTTTTATCCATCTTCTGTTCGTTCGTTTTATTTCCAGCAACTTTTGCTCGCAGCGCTGGGCGTATTCTTTTAGCCACTAACCGTATCACGGGGTCATATTTTCGTAGTCCCAGCGCAACCTCATCGCGCAGCCTTATACTAGTGATGGCTGGTTGACTTGTGATTGGTATCCACCGTCTTTGCGATGCTGAGCACCATTTAGGTGTCAACTGTACAGTTTCCCGATACCCTCTTGTTCTGGTTCTCGTTCCTAGTATCCATTGACATCGGGATTTCTCTGCCGGTAGTGTCCGACGCACCCGGATCCCCGTCTATGGGCACGCTGAACATGGCCGAACACATGAACTGAGGGTGCAAGACTGGGTACATCCATAACCCAGAATAATACGGCGCTGTCGCACTCAGCCCATCTCCGCTCTCTCGAAACCTCCCCTAGCCCGACAACAATGATTGGCTATCTGAGTTTCTAAAGGCGTCACACGACATCAACACACTCGCTCAAGCCGCTTGACTCGGTACTCAGCAGGAAACCAGCCTCCCGTCTTGACCGTGCAGAAGGCCAAAGATGGTTCAGGTCACTTCGGGCGCGCAACCTCGGATCGCTCCGCATCCAAATCCTCTGTTGGCAGCTCACGGGTCGGCGCGCACGGCAAGCCACGGCGGCCGGTTAGGTCCGCGAAAGGGCATATTATTTCTGCCTTAACCGCTGCCAAGGTTATCGCGAGCACCTTACCCCATAGTGCGCGCACGTGACCGCAGCCAGCGGGGGGGACCAGCGGCGCTCGCATACCGGGGTTGGAGGCGCAGGGCAATCACACTACGTCACATGACAGAGGAAACATATGTTACAAAGCTGTTTCTCAGATAGTTTTATTTGACAAACAGAAAACTAGGACAAAATACTTAATACATCCATTGTTTACAGCGTACCCGCAAGCAATTCAAAATATGTATTTTGAAAACTTAGAATTTAAGTATTCAAAACCAAAACACTTATTGAGAGATTAGATATCAAATTAACATACAGTAAAGTCTTGCAAATTGTTCGTATAATTACCCATGTCGAATATAGAAACCCATCTCCAGAAACGTATTAAAGTAGTTGTAAAGAGTATCCAAGAACATCATCAATCTAGCCAGCAAGCAAGGAAATACATTCCACTCACAAATAATTTCGACATGGGTTTAAGTGACAGCCAGCCAACGCCAACACAGGCCTGTCAGGAAAGCAGAGAATACGGTCCAGTGGGTCATTCGCAGGTGGTTCAGGCAACTAAAAATGGCCGCCGGTACCAAAGCTTGAATATAGCTTGAGGTTATCTCCGGGTGGTTGGATGAGCTTACAAACACCAAGCCAGCACGTGCAGATAATGTTGACAGACCGCAGAAGGGGCGCTGCGCGGTTTCCATCAGCACCATCAACAGGGAGAGTAAATTACGCGTCCAGGATCATCTTAAAAAAAATTTGTAGGTTGCAAGAAGTCAGCAACGGCAGCCCTGCACTCAATTAGATAGTGTGAATCTGCTCGCAGTCGTACACTTGAGGTGTTTTAAAGAAAGGGCCGCCAACGGCCAGCCTGCATCGCTTACAGTGCGAATCAGCACCACGGGTAGTGCTTCATTGTCAAATTGGCATCGAATGTCTGTCCTCTGAATACGATCCGTATGCTATCAGTAGAGCACTATCAGCTTAAAACCGATTAACTCTAAAAACAGTCAACAAATGCACATACATCACTGATTCACTGTACATAATCAAAAATGATGAACACAACACATATACTTTTATGGACTGTGGTGATGGTGAATGCGTCACGCCGTAGCACGAAGCATCTGGAAAGAAATAGATATCACGGCAATGAATCGCAGGAGCCAGCAGGCAGGAGTAGTCACGAATAGAAAGATAACCAGCAAAATAAATTTCTTGCTAAAGTTACGTATTTTCAACCATATTGCTAGGCATTGCCTTCGATAGACTGATTTCACATCCATCGGGATCGTCTGGGCCATTCCGGTGCACCACCTTTGAATACTTTTTGCCTGTTTTACCAAAGGCCAGAGCGGAGTAGTGATCGCCGAGCGGGATCGGGTGAGCTAGAAGGTTGCTGTAAGCATACGGATAAAAGGAACATAGGACGCATGTTCTGGCTCATAATTTTATAAACTACTTATAACACTACTGCATCGGTCGTTTTTGTCGTTTTTCAGCTAAGCACTCCACTTATAATATCGCCAAAAGATGTACAGAGCAAAACATTGCGGTTAGCGGAGGCCGGGAGGCTACTTCAAAACGTCAAAACACACACACGGCAGACAGCTGCGTGAACCGGTCGCCAGCTCGATGCGCACAATGTATGCGCAGTGGTCGAGCTCGCTAGCTGCCTCGCTTCGATAGAGCCAACAAATTATGTATTTTCTTTGCACAAAATTTATGACTTTAGAAACGTTATGGAATTCACTTTGTTAAGCATGACGTCACAGCTTACACATAAACCTGCAATGTATTTTCCACCAATAGGATAGTTGGAAGGAGTAAGTCGGGGGGCCTGGCGAGTGCGAAGCGCGAGCGTCAGCGGTCGTGCCTTATGCGCAAAACGCGAAGCGCGAGCGTTTTGCGTGCCTTGCATCGCGAAGCGATGCAAGGCGGCAAGCCACATAGCGGCCGAAGGCCGCGTTGTGGCGCGCTAGTTTAGTTTAGTACAAAAGTTGTATACATATTTTTCTGCATCAACGTTTCGATGGACACAATTAGTAAACGCTCTTGAATCTCATAAGAAAGTCGTTAAATCATTATCAGATACGAGATGGTCAGCTCGAAATGATGCTATTGACGCTTTACACGATGGCCATGGGAATATTATTAAAACGCTGGATCTAATTTCAAACATCGAATTGCAGTCAAGTGACACGCGTCTTGAAGCCATAAGTTTACAGGAAAAATTGATGAAATTCGAGAATGTTTTTTTACTGATCGTTTGGAAAGATATTCTCACTAATATTCATTCGACTAATTTGTCATTACAAAAAGAGAGCATTAGTTTATCTGTGGTTGTAAATTTACTCAACTCATTAGAAAAATATTTAATAGATTTAAGAGACAAATTCAATGAGTTTTTGGATAAAACAAAAAAATTTCTTGGTGTTGAAGAGATTCCTCAAAATGAGCAGAGATCACGAACGAGAAGTGTCAAGATAACTAGATTTGAAGGGGTCGCTGCAGATACTACTTTTAGTGAAGAAGATAAATTAAAAATTAACATTTTGTATCCAATAATAGATTCTCTCTGCTCTAACATAAGACAGCGAAAAGAANTATAAGACAGCGAAAAGAAGCTTATGATAAAGTTCACGCAAATTTCAGTTTTTTTACTACATTGCACAAAATGAATAATGAAATAATTCAAGAAAATTGCGAAAATCTTGCAAAAAACTATGATTGCGATATATCAGCAGAAAGTTTAGCTTTAGAATGTATACAATTTAAGCATTACTTAAACGAAACAAGAGAGGAACAAATTTTAGCAATTTCAGATCTATTTAAACTAATAAAAACAGATTGTATAGCATCTACTTTCCAAATATTGAAATGTTTTCGTATTTTTTTGTGTATGATGGTAACAAACTGCAGTGGAGAAAGATCATTTTCAAGTCTCAAATATATAAAAAATGATTTTAGAAACACGATGTTACAGGATAGGCTTAACTATCTATCAATAATGTATATAGAATCGGATGTATTAAGTTGTATTTCATTTGATGATTTAATCTGCGATTTTGCAAGTAAAAAAGCAAGAAAAAAAATGTAGCTTCCATAGAGATGTCATTTTATCTATAATAAATTGCCTATTATTATAGTGTAATTATGTTATATTATTTTATGTTTTTGTTTAGATATTATTATAGTATTTACGTTTTGTTTGGGTTCGTGGGATAGGAGGGTTATTGGGTTATTGTGTTAATGTGCGCTCGTGGACGATCCAAGAAAAGACCAGGAATCCCAAAAGATATCGTCACGTGTATTGAATGTAAGATTTTCTAATGTATTCATCAAATTAAAATCTGCATATAGATATCCTCTACATCTAATTATTACTTATATTTTTCAGATTACGTTAACAAAAAATGCGCGAAATCGCTTACCGTCGACGAATTCACTGACACGATGAATTATCTATGTGGAAGACTTAGGAATCCTAAGCCTGCATTACCGCCACAGTGATATTGTTCTCATGTGATAATTATTTACTGAAAGAACTAAATAAATGTATTTTGTTCATACCAATAATATTGATTATTATTATATTAGATTAAAATTTTATGGTTCATAAATTTTTGTGTAAATATTAAAATAATTTTATTTAAATAATTTGGGAATGTTGCCAAAGCATCGGAGATATTTATTTAAAATTTTTTGCGAAACTATTGGCGAAATTGCGGAGATGGCCCTCTAGCGCAGTTTTGGCGAAGTTTTGGCAAAACTTGTGCCAATATATTGCCAATATTTCTCCCCTACCTATTGCCGCTATTTCGGTAAAGTTTTGCCAACAGGTCGAATTTTTGCGCGAGTCTCTCAGAGATAATTGCATCACAACAAAATTTTTATTAAAAATTACATGTAATTACATGTAAAATCAAACAAATTGTGCCCGCATTTCAAAACAACGTAGAGGATCGGGATAAAAAAAAATAGTTTTTTAGTTTGTGCGAGAGGAGACTCCTAAAATTTCAGCCCGATCGCATCTCACACATTTTTCGCGCACGAAACTTTAAGGCACTTCCGTGTCGCGGTTGTGCCTAAAAAGTTGGCCTGGTACGCGTGCCTTCAAATTTCAAATTGTATCTTCTAGACCCAGAGAAGTTTCCACTTGGCCGTGGATTTGCACATATGTGCGTAAAAAAATAGTCTGGGATAAGTCTTGACAAAATCTGGCTTAAGTCTGACTTGAATTGTCTGGCTTACGTCTGGCTGGTGGGAATTTCCCAGACTTCTGCCCAGACTTACGATTTTTAACTTTTTAAGTCTGGGAATTTCCCAGACTTCCCTTCTTACTTCCAAAGTCTGGGAATTTGCTAGACTTCCGTTCTTACTTTCAAAGTCTGGGAATTTCCCAGACTTCCCTTCTTACTTTCAAAGTCTAGGAATTTCCCAGATTTCTGCACGGACTTCTGTTTTTTTAGTGCCGACGTTTTAGAAAATTTCAAAATTACGTCGTCTATAGTTAAAGTCTCTTCGCAAATAAGTGCCATATGTATTGTAATTTCGGCGGTACTTATTTCGGCGGTATTGCGCATTCTCTCGAAAGAGATTAGATAAGGTAAGTAATAGTTTAATTTTAAGAATAGCCATTTCTACAACGCACATTTTCGCATGAAACTTGGATAAAGAAAATTATTTTAAACGATTAACTACAAATAATTCAATATTAACGATTCTTCTTGGGATTTCGTAATGTATTGCACATATTCGTTAGAACCCGTCTATATCTTGATTCTGGCAACTTATCTTCTCCCTCTGGTAGTTTCTTGTTCACGTACACTATACAAATATAAGAATTATTGCAGGAATTGACGCACATATAGTTCTTATGCCTTACGTAAAGTGGGAATTTATGTTCGATTTTTTTGAAACTATATATAAATATTTTTACGCATATTTCACTTTAAACAATAAAAAAATCGAACATACATACTTAATTTACATAAAAACTCGGTAAAAGCATATACTGATTGAAATATTTATAATTACTAACTAAAAACTGCTCTGTAGACTGCTTGGGGGATACTCAGAGTGTTTGCTCGTCCTGTAGGCGTCATTTCCTTCAACTTATCTTTGCCAACGATGAGTTTCATCAGTCTACGAGTCAGTTCTTCAGGCTTTGCCCGCCATTTCATTTTCATATAGTTGAGCTCTGTTGCATCCACGTATACAGGAATCCCTCTGATAAGCTGCAACTAGGTAATACACATTTTTTATAATACGATTTCAATTTTCTTGACATTACTTAAATTAAAAGTAAATATTTACTTTTCCTTCTTCAGGTCTATCAGAAACGAACGAATTCTTTATATTCGGGTCTCGATTTTCATCGTCATCGACATCGCGGACATGACCTGCATCGGCACCTCTCGGGTTTTCGACATCATGGTTATGTTCACGAACATCTATGCCTGCTCTGTGGAGCTCATTGTCTCCGTTGTTACCGAATTCGACATTCGCATTCTGACCAGCCTCGTCATTTTCAGCATGACCGACATCATGCACATCCGCATCACTGTGAAGTTCGTCGACTTGACTGCTGGCGGCTGCACTCACGCCTTTGGGAAGCTCGTCGACTTGACTTTTAGCGGCTGCACTCACGCCTCTGGGAAGCTCGCCGACTTGACTGCTACCGGCTGCACCCACGCCTTTGGGAGGCTCGTCTTCTTGGCTCGTCTTCGGTTTCGGCTGTGACCGGCTGCATTCAAATATCGGCGAGGCTTGTGATCCTGAACACAAGCCGCTACAGTCGCGCCGTCAGCATCGCGACGGTCTACACTCTCGTTGCTCTTGTCAGCTGCGTCTCGGTCTCTCTTCTCGTCTTCCAGTACCTCATCATTAGAGCTTTGCTTTTCCTGCAGGCACGTCTTCTTTCGCTCCTGTACATCCTTCTCTCGCTGCTGTCCATCTTTCTTTCCTTTCTCTCGCAACTGCTCACCTTTCTCTCCTCTTTCCTCTGTAACTTCAACTCGTCGTTTCTTGGATAATTTTGCAATATCATCGTTGTTTTCTTTTTTGTCACAACGACGATTTTCGTTAAGCTTTTGACCATTCTTCTTGGTCTTCTCATCGCCCCAATCCTCATAGACGAGCTTTCTGCTGAGATCCTGGCTCTTGCACTTTTCAACGTGAATCGCTTCTTTTTCGTCACTGAAATTAATTTTTCATTTTAATTATTTCACTCATTTATATTAAGTAAAACATTTATATGAAAATATACGTATTTAACATACTCTTCGTCTGCGCTGTCACTAAAAATGGATTTTTCTTTGAGAAGTTTTTCGTCCGATTTCACAGATACACTTGATGCCGCCGCCGTGACCTTTCTTTTATTCGATGCCATCTTACGCTTCTTTACTATTACAGCGTGCGGGAACGATTTTCTTCTCTCGGGCGTCATAATTCTTCCAGTGACATCAACATTCAGTGACTCCAAGTACTCAACGTCAGCTTGTAATACGATAGAATAAAAATATGTAAATAAACACGCAATAGGCGATAACGTACGATTAATACGATTAATGCGCGAAATTCGCAACATACGCAAAAGAGCTATGTATGTATAGTCAAACCCGATTAACCTCTCGCTTAACCTATATTATTTCGCGTACGTACTGGCGTCATCATTTTTCCAGTGACTCAAAATACTCAACGTTAGGTACGTTGTAATACGTTGTAATAGAAAAATACGCCGAAATAGACGTGCGATAGCGTATGATTAATGCGCAAAATATACGAAATACACGAAATACACGAAATACGCAAAATCTACGCATATAATAAAACTCGCTTAACCCCTATTATTTCGCGTACGTTTTTCTGATTTCAGAGACTAATGATTTAATAAAAATGTATTATAAATACCGCTGCTCATGATTATTTGAATTTCGTGCCATTGATCTCCCCATTTTCCGAAAGTTATTGAGTTTTTAGTCTTGATTTGCTTCTCACTTATAACGCTTGATGTTCTTGGATCAGCTTTCAACCACAGCACCAAAGAATGCATTTTTATTGCTGGATCGCTCAACTTAAGTAATTATTTGTTGTATAATGTAAGGGTTAATTGCATAGGTACAGCTGCCTCCTCGAGTTTTTCACTGAAATATCTGTTTGTTTTCTTTTGCATCGCGACCAAGTTCATACGTATTTCGATTCTCATATTTCATACGCCGGTTCTCACGCCGCTTCATAGCAAACATTCGATATTGCTCGCGTAGGTTATTTCAAGTCGAAACGCAATTTTGATTTACGTTAAAAATAATTTTATAGATCAAGATAATGAAACGAACAAAATTAAATTTTGCTGAATACGGGAAGACGCAGCAATACAAAATTAGAAAAGAATACTTGCAGTATCATATTTCACGCAATAGCGACAGCTCTGAAAATGATGATTCGGATACGCAGAGCGACATAGACGACATAAACGTGCCGAATTCTCTCTTCGACTCAAATGACAATAACGGCAAGTATTATAATTACAAATAGTATAGTATATTGGACAACAAGTTCGGTATAGTTGCCAATAGCACACGCGGGCGGCATTGGCCGGCATGGGTGCACGAGTGTAATGAGCGTAATCAGCCACCCGCTTACGTTATTGGCAAGCCAATATGAGTTGCACATACTATTTTTTTTGCCGCGACTGTGAGGTTTCTGCTGTTTGGCGCACGGATATGCGTGCCAATCTTTTATAAAAATAACAAACGTAAATATACATGATAAGTGCGCACAAAAAAAATTAACTACGAACTTTCTTTGCTTATGATCTTGCCCTTTTCGATTTTGCTAAATGTATATCATGTAATTTACTAATACATTTCGTAATAGATTCCCAAAACAATTCATTTCAAAGAGAAGAGAGAGAAACTATTCAACGTGATACGGATGAGGAGGACGACGAATATTATGCCAGTGCTACAGACGAATGCGATGAGAGCGAATCTAACGACAATAATTTATCAGACACAGATGCAGATGATGATGATGAGGAATACGAAGATGACGATTTGTGCATTAAAAATGCACGGAAACCTCTGTACCCTGGTGCGCCCATAACTGTAGCAGAACATGTACTATCGGTATTATCCTTGATGCTAAGGTTCAAAATGACAGGAGTTCTTATGGCGCAAGTATTTTCTCTTATACGACTACACTGCATTCAGCCGAATTATTGCATAAAATCAATGTATAAGTTTCAATTAATTTTTCAAAATATAAAGTCCCCTTTGCGGCGACATTTCTATTGCGAAATCTGCTATACAAAACGAGAAAATGGCGAAGAAGCTGAATGCAATGAGTGTAAAGAGATAACGCAATCGAATTATTTTATAGAAATTCCTATTATATCGCAATTGGAAAAACTATACAAACGGAACAATTTTAAAGAGCTTCTGAATCACAGATTTACCCGTGTAAAAAAAATGCAGATAACGTAGAAGATATTTATGATGGAAGCGTTTACAAAGAGTTGGAAAATACTGGATTTCTTCGAAATGGAAACAATATTTCTCTTACTTGGAATACCGATGGCGTGCCACTATATAAGTCTTCAAAATTAAGCATCTGGCCTTTCTATTTTGTCATCAACGAATTGCCGTATGTACATAGATTCAAGCGCGAAAATATGATTTTTGCTGGCTTGTGGTTTGGTGTGAAAAAACCAGCTGCGAATTTATTTATGGGTACTTTTCGACAAAGCTTGCGAAATTTATATAAAGGTGTAGATTTTATACTACCAAATGCTGAGTCGGTCCGAGTGCGTGGGGTAGTAATGTGCGGCACATGCGATTTACCTGCGGAAGCACAATTTCTTAATATGAAATATTTCAATGGCGATTACGGATGTCCCAATTGCAAGGAAAAAGGCAAACAAGTAGAAAACGTGCATGTTTATCCTTATAGGACTAATTTTGAATTGCGCACTACTGAAGAATGTTTGCAATTTGCCAATGAAGCTGGGGCGATTAAACGAGATGTTTACGGCGTAAAAGGGCCAACCGAATTATCAAAGATAGTTTATAAGTATATTGAAACAACAGCCATAGACGTCATGCACTGCGTTTATGCTGGTATTACGAAAAAATTAGGTACACTTTGGTTAGATTCTGAATATCACAACTGTCCGTTTTCCCTTAGACCAGTACAAGCTATAATTGATAAGCGATTAGCATCTATTCGTCCACCGAATTTCGTTGAACGTTTATCCCGCACAACATCGGACATAGCTTACTGGAAAGCACATGAACTAAAATTGTTTTTACTTATTTACAGTTTACCCATTCTCTGTGATATTATGCCTGAACAATATTTCAACCATCACAAGTTATTGGTTCTCGCTGTATATTTATTAAATCAAGAAAGTATTTCGAGTGCCATGATTGAAAAATCAAATCAGTGTCTCAATGAATACGTATCTCGATTTAGGCATTTGTACGGAGAGAGATATATGACTTGTAATCTGCACCTTTTGTTGCATCTACCGGAAATAGTAAAACGTTTCGGTCCTCTATGGACCACGTCTTGCTTTCCATTCGAAAATATGAATGGTATACTTAAAAGCCTTGTACATGGGACAAATCATGCAGCTTTACAAATATATTCATCGGTTTCACTATTGTTTAACTATACAGAATTAAAAAATAAATATCTAGTTCCCGGAAACGTTGTAAGTAGTTACTGTGCTACTTTAGAATCAAAATCAAGGTTAAAGACTCAACAAATTAATAGTAATATATCAATTGTTGGAAAAATAGAGAAAAAATTACATATTGCAGAGTCGATATTATATTGCTTCAGGAATATTGAGTTCGATGAAACGAAAGTTCATCTGTTTCATAGAATTCTTATTAATAATCTACTATTAGACTCTGTATCATACAAACGAAAGATAAAAACGAAATCGAACGTAGTTAAATATTTAAAAGATGGAGTTTTTCATGTAGGCGAAATTTTAACGTTTGTAAAGTTATGTAACTGCGATTGTACAGTACCGTGTGATAATTGTAATGAAAATTGTCAAAGCTATGCTATAATTAATACTTATACTACTAGAGAAACCTTGTATTCCGATTTTTGTACATCATACTTACCTCATACATATTTATGTACCGTGAATCAAGATGTTTTTACTGCTATTCTAGTAAGTGATATACAAGAGGTCTTATTTCAAATTAATATTGATAATAATATTTATATAATTATGCCTGTAAATACGTTTGAACAAGAATAAAATTTGTATAAATTTCGTAGTAATTTTGTAGTATATATACGAATCAAGCTGGGTATACCTCATTGGATTCTACTTAGACTTCGATACTAAAAAAACGAAGCCTGGGCAGAAATCTGGGAAATTCCCAGACTTTTGGAAGTAAGAAGGGAAGTCTGGGAAACTCCCAGACTTTTGGAATTAAGAAGGGAAGTCTGGGAAATTCTCAGACTTTTGGAAGTAAGAACGGAAGTCTAGCAAATTCCCAGACTTTGGAAGTAAGAAGGGAAGTCTGGGAAATTCCCAGACTTAAAAAGTTAAAAATCAGAAGTCTGGGAAATTCCCACCAGCCAGACGTAAGCCAGACAATTCAACTCGGACTTAAGCCAGATTTTGTCAAGACTTATCCCAGACTATTTTTTTTACACGGGTGCCCCTTTATTCTTCTCGTACTTTTTGTTGCTTCTAGACTTAAAAAACGATCGATAAAAACGGTTAACTCGCAGTTGCAGTTATAGCATGAGAGGCTCAAGCAAAAGAAAGACAGTTTAGGCATACATGACGACGAACCACTATTATATGCACATGGGATCGTAGATTTCGACGTGAGTTATAGTAGAAAGCGCTTCTGCGCCACCTATTTTCGTTTACCAGAGATACGCCGAGAGTTCAAGCGGTTGGTAACAAAGGGCCACTTCACAACCATATTCTGTTTTGGTGTGCGCACAAGTAAAAATTAACTTTCGATGAAACTCGCAACAGTTTATAAACAATTTTTCATTAAACCATCAAATGCACCCTTTGTTATCATTTTTTTTCCTTTTCGAGGGAAGTCTGGAATCGATGCAATATTGGAAATCTAGCGCGAAGACGAGCAGCCGCAATCGGAAAACGAACAAAATGATTACCAAATCTTTTTCGGAGTAGCATCAGAAACCAAAGTAAAACTGTAGTTGAAAAAAGCCATATAGGTTTAGCATTTCGTCCCTCGAAAGCATAGTCTCAAATAAAACCAGCCTAAACTCCTCTCAGTCATATCTTGCGGCTAAGCTCTGCGCGCGCCGTATATGCTGGAGGCTGAAATTCCTCGCTCTATTGAAGTAAGTATCCGAAAAGTTTCGCGACATATCCCACGAGAGCTTTCTCTCTCGGCGAGAAAAATGCGCGGCTCGCTGCAGCGGTACGAAACGAGAGATCCTCTCTTCTCGCTGCGGCTTTGCGGAATTTCGAGAAATCGCAAGGCTAGAATTTTTCGCGGCCCCGAGCCATTTTGCAAAAGCCGCGATAAAACTCCCGCTGGCTACACACGTCTTTGGGATTAGATTTAATTTTTTGTTGTTGTGTAATATAGCTTTTTGGTTTTATTTCGCTCTGTGTAGAGCTATATATTATACGCGTACGAGAGACGCGGAGAATCGTGAGCTCATTGATTTCTGTTGCTACAGGTGGCTCGTAATTTCGCGGACGTGGCGTGTTTTTGGCGCAGGCTAGAAAGTCATTACACAATATATTCTTTGCGGTACAATAAAGTCGAAAAATTTAGATGCATCGAAAACAGCCTCTGAATTCATTCATCCCGCTAGGAGAAAGAACGTTTCGCTTTTCCTCTCGAGCTTTTTTTAAAAGCGCGCGAAGAAGGGCTTTTAAATAATTCAGTGACTGCGCTGCATTTTACCGCGCGGATTTATGAATAAAATACAAGCACAAATATTGTTCTGTTCTGTCGATGTTTACATTTTTCATTAAAAAGCGGAGCTGACGGTGAACTGCGTATTGACGGAAGAATAAGATCGATAAATCCAGTGGCGGGGGACATCCGTGCAAATGAAGCGCGAGAATCGTGATCGAATTTATTTCGCTTTAGCAGAGCTCGTAAGACCGTGTAGTTTGTAGAAATTTAATATTTATATTCAATTTATACGCGCGCTTGCGAGTCCGTCTCGGAAAGCGCTGCTGCTGCACTCATGCAAATGGAATTCCCGCGACGTGTGAAATGCTAGGTGTGTATACCTATCAGGATACCTTTGAAGCCGTATTCTGCGTATGTTTCGTGCAATTGCATTTGTTTGTAATTAAAATTGTTATTACGATCGGAGTAGACGGAGGCTCCTGATTGAAAAGCATTATTTTGCGCTGATTGAAAATTCTTTGTTTTTTTTCTTATTCCTGCGGCTGTTAGTGTATGTTTTTGATGACGTGCATTGAAAGCTTCTGGAAGGAATTCGAATACTGTTGCATAATTATAATATGTGCTCGGATCGAACGTAAAGCTTCGCGAGAGCTTTATTAATTATATAAAAAACATCACTCCGAGTGTACCATACCTCTATTCCAGCACCTCGAACGGGCCAAATGAATCTATCCCCAATTCATAATCATAGTTTATAGAGTCTATGCGAATTCGTATAACATATAAGCCGAGAATTCGGGTAACGCGCTCTCGGATTCGATGGACCAGATAAGAGACTGTGGCAGGTATATATACCTGGTATTATATATAGATATCATTGCTCTCGAAATTCCTCTGCCGCTATCTCTCTCAGGGCTTCGCTTCGAATATCGAACGCTAAAATTCCGTGTATTGAAATTTCGCGGTGTAGTATTATACGCGCCCTCGAATATAATGCTTCGAGCTTTGGAGGGATTATTCTTTGACACCTTGTCCAACGCGTTTGAAAGGCGAAACGCTCGTTTGTACTATGCTTGCACGAAATGCCATTTTTTCGTCCTTTGAAAAAATTTCAAAAATTCGTACCCGAGTGCATAAGCCGTAATATACGGTAATGATCGATGAGTCTCAAATACGTTATCTAACGACTTACCGGGGGTGCGCAATAAATATCCGGGAGCCAAAGTCGCGGTCATTAATCTGGGCGTTAATCGTCCTCCTTGGTGGTTGCTTTGTTCCACCAGGCATGCGGGCATGTGTGTGTGTGTGTGTGTGTGTGTGTGACTATACGGTGTGCATAATTGCTCGAGCTGCACATGCAGCAAGCTCGCGCAAGATTAAGCTGAGCGCATGTATAGAATAGTTGCAGCTCCGGTGGTTAGCCGCGAGTATAGTAGCGCGACTTAACTCGGTTATCGGGCAACTTTGATCTGCGATTCGGCTGCAGCGCTGTGCTACACGATCGAGCTTCCCATCAGGTTCACTTTTGAGATTCCATTACCGCGAGAGCGAGCGTTGCACCAGCCACACGGGGATCAATATTTAAATCCGTAATGGTGGAGAGACTCTAATACTCAGCTGCCACGTGTGGGAGGAAAACCGCTAAACTCGATGGGTTTCTTCACCGATTAAAGCTCCCTGATGGTACAGTATCTTTCCATTTTTCAGGGAAAATAAGGGACGGCGATGATTATTATTTCAACGTACAACAGTACAACGGACGCGACGCGCGATCGAACGAGAGATCCTCCACTGCTCCGTCCCCTCTCGGCCGCAGCACGATATTAACGAAAAGAAAGAGGAAACGTCGATAATGGAGGCGAATTGCCTACGCCGCGCTGAAGGATTTCCTTTCTCTTTCTCTCATCCTCCGCAGCGCTGGGGCGGAAATTTTAGAGCCCCATAGCCGCAATATTGGTTAGCATAGATTTGAATAAATTGCGAGTCTTGCAACTTTCATTAAGACCGGCGAGTTTTTATAAGCTGACTTGCTATACTCCTCCCGTCTCTTGTTTTCTCCTCGGCGTTCGTTGCGCGAAGCAACAACGCACTGTGGTTAGGTATAACCTCCTTTTTGTTTTAAAAATACAAACAAAATCGTTCGCGATTCCCTCTCTTTGAGAAATTCGATTACAGTAGAGCCCTTTCCTCGAGGATTTAATTTCCACGAGCAAAGCTCACAGATAAAAAGCGACTGTATCCGAACGAAGCTCGGAGAGATATCCCAGCGAGGTCATCCCGAAACATCGCAGCTATCCGATCGTCCGGTGCGCGCGACAATGAGACGTCAATTCCTCTTCGCGAGCCTTTGACTGCTGTACAGAAGAGCTGATCAGTTGGATCTCGGAAAGCTTTCCTCGAATTAAGCTTGCAAGCTCTCTCTACCTCGCCACTTTTTTCATACTAGAAAACCCGTACAAGCGTACAGCTGTGCGCAATATAGACCAGGAGAGCGTAAGCGCGTATGTGCAGGAATGAGAGAAAGGCCGGGCGGCGTCAGAATTGTGCGTGGATCAATAAATCGCGCGTGCAGAGAGAGAGAGAGAGAGAGAGAAGAGCCCGTGTCTGGCTGATGCTGCGCGGCGCACCCGACGCTCCGAATAAAGGGGGCTTATACAGCCCATCCCACCGCCCAGCCGCCGCCGCACCGCCGCCGAGATACGGGCAGAGCTGCTGAAGAGAAGCCGCCACACTGCGCGCGCGGCCAAAGTCAGCGCGCGCGATAAGGCTACACTGTCCCCTGTACGTATATATAGAGAAGGTAAAGCGACTGCAATCGTTTGGCCGATGGCCCACGGCGTCGATTGTGCCAATAGTGCGGCGGGTACCTACTCATTGTTGAATTGAGAGAGAAGAGCGTTTTTTTTTTTTAAAGCGACAGTCGACGACTATAATGTAGAAGACTACACGCGCACATGCCGTCCCCCCCTCGGCAAAATGTTGAGCTAGCAGATTATGGAAAGCGAGAGCAGGATAGTTGGCGCTCGAGAAAGAGGACTTATGGAAAACGCGGATTAGGCGAGTTCTCTCGAGAGGGGAGCGCGCTCTAAAACCTGCGTGATTTATTTGCGCGACTTTTTTTCCCCCGACGATCCCCCTCGCGTGATATTCGTTTTGTTAAAATAGTTTTGTTTTCCAGTGGCTCGCTCGCGTCCGCGCTGCGTTAATTCGTTTAATAATACGAATTCGTGCTGATGCACGCAGCAAAGCTGCAGCGCGATTAACCCAGTGAAAAGCGAGGTAGATTAAATGCGGACATTATCCCGGTTAACAGCCTTTACAAAAGCACTGCTTAACTCGATTGAGCCCGGCCACAAAGCCGCTTCAAGTAAGTTTTATAAGATGGTATAATCTGTCCGCAGCTTTATGCGAGGGAGTATAGTTCATTGGAGTACACTATGCATTATATACTCTCCTTGTAAAGGCTGTCGCAGGTTCAATCCGACATCTGAATGGAGCAGCGAGAAAAAGTCAAATAAAGCTGCAAACAAACCTCCCTACTGATGTACATATACTACACAGCGCCGGTGTATGCATATGGTATACGAATTCTTTGCTTAACCAGTAGACCGAATAATCCTCATCGGGTAACCCCATCGCGTCGAGCTTCGCGCAAAACTGCGTCAAGCGGCTCGCGAATCAATCAGAACCCGTAGCTTATTGCCGCTTCGGCCGACGACTGATTATCCCGCGCGCTATCCGCTTATCGAGATTGTTAACGAGAATTAGACACACACACACACACACACTGGGCTGACGAACGAAACAAAAGGAAAAACACCGCGAGAGCTTGCACGACCCCCATTAAAAAGCAACAAGGCGAGAGAGGGAGAGAAAAAAAGAACCGCAGAGTATAAAATGTCCAATTATCCGTCGGCAAAATTGAGTATCGAACGGCCGTTATTTTCTGCTCCGGCTAGCTCTCGTCGCTGCGTGTACGCGAGAGCTTTTACCGAAATCTGGAGTGGCGCCAACAATTGGCAGACACGCTCGGCCAAAGGCTTTTCTGGCCGGCTTCGTCCTCTCTCTCCATAGAATTTTTATGCGGATTTATATACGCGGCCAGTCTCGTCTCGCTGCCGCTGGCTGCTGCTTTTTCCATCTCGCTCTTTCGCATTATTAATGCCTCGCTCGCTGCGAATTCGCGTCTCTAGCGCTGCTGTACCTATACCTAGCTCTCTCTCTCTCTCTCTCTCTCTCTCTCGCGCGCGCGCGCGCGCGCATTGTACGGCTCTAGAATAGCTATGTGTACTATGTGTGTGGAACAGTTGAATGTATGTATAGACGGTTGGACAACTTTGTCATTGTTGATCGGATAAAAGAGAGCGAAAACGCGATGAGGCGGAGGAATTATTAAAGCTGATCGTGATTTGCTGTCGTTATATGGCTGTCTTTGTCTCACTTTGTATGGACGACGAATAAGCTGCAGATAGTAATTTGCCACTCTGTATGATTGACATTTTTTTCTCTCCCTATAACGTTACGATCGTAAACTTCAGACATAAGCCGATGAAAAGTCCTCCACGTTATACGCACAGCGTCACACCCGCTGCGTCTATCAACGCGTGACATTGATTTGGGATAATTAGTACAAGGCTTCGCTCTTATAATTATTCCAGCGTGCTAAATATTGTAAAAGCTCGTGCTTTTCGGATCGTTAATTACTACGCAGAAAGTTTTTCAATTAGAAGCGTTAATGAGCAGTAGCAGTGCAATTAGCAGAGTTTTGAAACTCGCTTTCGGACGATGCGTGACGCTGTGCATCCAGGAAGAAAATTCATCCCGAAACAAGCGTGACGATACAAACGCCTCACCGTGATTTCCGAGGATATAATTTATACACGCTTCAGAAAAACGCATATCGTAATCACTGACCTATCCAAAACGTGGGAACGGTATACACGTATGCACAAGCGTTATAATTCCCGAGAGTGACGCGCGAGCGCAGCCGGTGTCGGTCACGAACAGGAAGTTGGGATGGACGTGAGCTTCGCGCTGCAAAACAGTCCACACCTACACACACATACGTGCCATCCCTTTGACATTAACAGCACACACCGCTAGCTACTGCCTCTCTCTCTCTCTCTCGAGAGAGAGAGAGAGAGAGCGCGCGCGCAAGAGAAAGCAACAGATCCTCAACTCTCGTAAAAAGTATGTGCACGTGTGTGTGTGTGTGTGTGTGTGTGTGTGTGTGTGTGTGTGTGTGTGTGTGTGTGTGTGTGTGTGAGCGCG
>CM053168.1:50032840-50145349 GCA_012977825.3 Pteromalus puparum
GTGTGTGTGTGTGTGTGTGTGTGTGTGTGTGTGTGTGTGTGTGTGTGTGTGTGTGTGCGAGCGGGCGAAGCTGTTAAAGTATTTTACGAGGGCGAGCTTGGCTGTTGAAAATTGTAAATCCGCCGCCGAAGTTTCTGGAGCCTTGGCTGTACACACACACACACACACAGACACACAGAGACCGCGAGAAGTATTGAAAAACACTCAAGGTGCGGGAGGCGTGCGTGTATCGAGGACTCGTAAATTTTACGGCCGGCATGCAGAGACGTGTACTCGCGAATAATGCACTATATGCGAGGATCGCCTTGAAAAACCGAGCCACGTAGTACGAAGCTGTACATTATTATATACTGAGGAGATGCATAGAGTAGTATGTGGCTTTCGTTCGACTAAATTCGCCTCGTCAGACACGCAGCGGGGGAGTATACGAGGAGAAGGAGGAAGGAAGTCGCGCGCGCGCGAAGGAGCGCCTAGCGATCGCTCTCGGAGTAGTGCGAGCCTGTATACGCGTATTATGCAGACGTGCACCGGCAGAGAACGTCACGAGCAGATGCCTCGCTGATGCGCGCACAAGGATACGTACGTCGTTGTCGTCGGCGAGCGATGAGCCAGTTCGCTCGGATTAATCGCTGCTATATGTATATGCGCGCACTTGTCTCCTCTATGCGACTGTCCTGTATCTATAGCGCTATATACTTGTGCGATAAATTACGGTGTTATATGGCAATAATGCCTGATCAATGCACCTACAGCGACCGCAACCGTTTGCTCTGTGTGCGTAAAACCTGCGGAAGCGCAGCTTTAACGCGAAAATCCGCATTCACGACTAGCTCCCGCTTTACAAGGCACTTAACGCTCGCTCCTCCTCGTCGCCCGGGCTTCGCAGCTCTTTCCCTACCGTGTATCTCACATATACACGTACGCGCTGCGTCCGGTCACGATTTATGCGGGCTTTTCCTCGCGTTAGTTTTAATTAAACACTTCTTTTTCAGAGCTGCTGCAGCAGCAGCGCGCCACGGTGGAGAGAGGGAGAGAGGGAGAGAGGGAGAGAGCCTCGAATGAAAGATTAACCCAGATACGGGAAGAGGAGCTATATAACGCTCTAGCACTTCGGGATTCCACGGTAGAGCGGAATAGCCCGAAGAAACGCCTCGGAATGCGCACACAGGCCTGCACAACAGCGTAAACAAGTGCAGGAAGCTCGGCAATTTTCATAAAAAGTTTCATTCCGCCGGAACGCCCGAACGAGAGAGTATATAGGGTCAGTGTACTGTACTCGAGAGCTTGCACACACTTTTAAATACAAACGCGCGTCGATTATTCTTCGGTGGTATATAGTGCTCTGGTGCGGTTCGCAAAGTGCCACTTGCGCAGCGGCGTTTCGAGAGCGCGCATAACACATAAATTAGAGCTGCGCGGATTCAAGTGCTCCGCTAATACTCTCACTGATGAGAGACCGAATGTGTACACACAGCAGCGGCCACTCGATGTAAATCCATCTCTCCGTGTGTAGTATAACAGTGCAGTAAAGAATCAAAACACCCACACACACACACACACAGCCATACGCAGCGTACTTGTCCCATAGGCCTTGAAAGATCGGGGCAAAGGCAAGACGCTTATACGTGTGTATAGCTATATACATACGTATGAAAGCCCGGCATCAGGCAGGAAGACAAAGGTCGCGAGCGGAGCGGGGGATTACACATCCAGCAGAGCAGCCCCCGCCGCCGAATAGAACGGGTGCAGGCGGTGCGCGTGCGCTAGCGCCTCGTGCGGACGTCGCCAGCAGAGCAGCAGCGTCGAATCGAACAGTACGCCCCCGCGCCCGAGAGCGCGAGTGTCGTCAGACTCGCTCCCCATATCAGAGCGCTTTGCTGCAGCAGCCGCGCGTTATTATACACACCGAGTGCAGATCCAAACAAAGCTCCTACGGTCCTGCTGTGCTAATCGAGTGTATAGGATTTAACGAGGCTCCGCAGTAAACACGGGCTTTTATATGCTGCTGAGACAGAGAGAGAGAGAGAGAGAGAAAGAGCTGCAGTTATGTCACATACGCGCGCACAATGCGCGAAGGGCTGGCTCTGCTCGCGAGAGCAGTAAATAGAGGAGAGGGCGTAGATTATTTTCCAGCAGCGGCAGCAGCAGCAGCAGTGGTATTATAGCCGCTTCAATGCAAAGTCGTTCGTTATTGTGCTGCCGTAGCCGTCGTTACGCCGGAAATTGCCGTGTTTCATTGTCGGATAATCCCTGGCATCACCTACGCTCCGCAGTTGCTGTTGCTGTTGTTGTTGTTGTTGTTTGTTTGTTTCTGCATCGGCGTTACGATCGTGTAATTCCGTATTTATATTTACGAGAGCGGCGGCCAGCAAAATGTTACGAGCCGACTTTCAGTCCGCTGCTGTGATACCTTGTTGCAGGTAAGCCATCACTCTGACTGTATACATGTACGTGTTTCGTCATTTATTATTTATTCGGAATCTCGAATATATACTCGATGCGGATTTTTTCTCTCCCGCGAATCTCCCAGTTCAACACACATGTGTTATACGAGTGTACCGGAGCCAGCTGCACGCTCGGTTTTGTAGCACACGTGACAGCTCGTTTCTCTCTTCTCTTTCTCTTCTCCGCTTTTTTTCTCCGGCTCCGCGCGCACGGTCTCCCGCACTATAACACACTACTATACGCGTATATAACTCTCGCAAGACAGGATCGATGTATGCGGTCGAAGCATCAGCAGCCTCCCCGCGTTTCACGAGAGCTCGATGATGATGATGATGCCGTTGCTGCTTTGAGGTTGGCGTAGTGCTGCGGTTGGCTGTACACATACACTTGTTAATGAACGCGGGAATTCGGAGGAAAGTGCTCTGCTGTGTATACCGACGCGATGTATAGATGCGGAAGTTATTTGGAAATTGCGCGCGTGACTGGAATACGTCATCATATTCCGATATGGGATGAATGAAAATTTCGCTGATCTTTATTGCAACCATTATAGAGATGATATTATAAATGTGCATAGCTGATCGCAGAGCTGCCCTCGTATTACACGCTGCGTATGTGTGTGTGTACGTCGACGGAAATGTGAGAGCGGATTAGGGTAATGAAAGAAGCCGCGCGCGAAGTTGGTCCCCCTCCCTGTAAACTGGAAATCCCAACGCACACGGCATGTTCGAGTGACGCCCGCCGAGAGCACTTTGCTCGAATATGAGGGGGGAAAGAGTAGCGCGCATAGGAGACAGCGGAGATTCGAGAAGTTTGCGAGTGTTTTGGGGTTATATCCTCGTCCCTGCTAAGCATTATAACGAGATTATCGAGAAAGCGCAAAAGGATTTTGAGCTTCGTGTGGTAGAGTATTTAGTTTTTTGAGAAGATGGGCAAGTGGATACGCTCTAGTTCTCTGGATGCAACTGGCTCTCGTGATTGAGTTAGAAACAAAGTTCGTCGGTTAAAGTAGTCAATTACTACGCTGTGGCTGATTTCTTGTGCGATCTTTGAACTTTTAAAAAAAGTAGCACAATTCAAAGAGAAGCCCTTTTCGAGCTATTAATTTTCATGAAAAGCGACGCTAAGATGAAGTCATCTCCCATTTTCTTTTGAGCAACGCAAGAAAATCCTCCATATACATTTTAATAGCTTCCTTTCGGACTCTCTCCGCAGGCTCGTCTCTTTCGCAATGGCTTCTTACAGCGACAGCTGATATCCCGCCGTCGTATAAGCTCCCGATAGTTTCCGCGTTTTATTATGAAAGCCTACAAGGAGTAAAGCAATCCGAGGGCGTATAATATCGTAAAGCCTCGGCGACGAGCCTTTAACGTTGCTCCCCTGCAGCGCAGAGTGCGTATAACGACGTGCAAGGCTATCGATGTATATATTTATATAAAGGGAGTGTCGAGCCGCGGGCTGCTTCAATTTCGAGAACTTTGCTCGGTGACTGCATCAGCTCGCTGACCTCTGCGTGTGAACGGCTACTCTTTGACGCGTCGACGCCACTTTTGCCGTCGCTTTCACGACGAAAAAAAAGTATTAGCAGTGCACACTTCAGCGATGCAGCAGTTCGATTAAAACTCGGCATCCAATCGAATGTGCACATCGAAGGTGCAGGAGAAAAAAGAACGGTGCTCGCATAGCCGATAAAATTTTTTGCTGCTCCTCTCGACGAAAAAAAAAAAAAAAAGATAGCCAGCGGAGGTTCGCCGAAGCAGTTTATTAGCTCGGGAAACTTGCAGCCGCCGCTGCTGCCGCGATGATCTATATAATGGAACACGAGCGGAAAAAGTTCCTCCTCCGACTTAGGCTCCTCTCTCTCTCTCTCGCGTGCGCGCGCGATTGTTTGCTGCAGGCAAGAATCGAATTTGAAATCGCGGCCGCTCGCGAGCTTTTCCGAACTTATTCAATCAGAACAATCAAACTAGTTCGGGGAATCAAACAAAGCCAGCAACAGCAGCAGCAGCGAGAATGTCAACGCTCGCGCACCAGAGTGACGTGGAATCGGGGCTATATATACGCGCCGTCGCCCGAGTTTTATAGAACGAACGAACGAACGAACGAACGAACGAAAGGTAGCTCGGGTGCGCGCAGCTTACAAAAGCACGCTGGCTCCAGCTCTCTCTCTCTCTCTCTCTCTCTCTATTTACACGGTCCCTGCAGCAGGAGCTTCCATTTGCACGAGCGGGAAACTCACGCGTTCCAAAACACCTCGGCTCCGCGAAATGCGATCGGCGCACTACTGCGCGTGACAGCTGCAGCGACGCCGCGCTCAATTGTCCTCTTTTTCTGCGGCGCTCCTTTCAAAAGAGCCGCGCGCGTTTTCGTATATACGTAATATGGATCGTATGTTTCAAAGGGATGAAGTAATGCCGAGAAAAGAGCCATTGCCTTACGCGAGAAATTGCAGCGAAAGGAAAACAGAGGAAAGTTGAACGACTGCGCTACGGCTGTTTTCTTGAATAAGGAGCGCGCGTTAAATTGCATTTACTTTCCCGCGCGCGCGCGCGAAGCTAAAGAGGCTCGAGAGTGTGTGCAGCCGCGCTGCGTTTTTATCCCGAGAGTTCAGTCTAACGAGCGACTCTCGACGCTCCATTTGACGAAAATCGCGAGCGCGCGGCGCGTTTAACATCGAATCAACTTGGATGATCAATTAAGGCGCGAGTTTAATGGGACCCGTTTTGCTGCGGACAAAGTTGAATGCTAATTTAATAACTTTGAATGTTTTTTATGGTAGAGAAAGTATGCATTTTCCGATTCGTTAAACAACGCAGCGATCTTCGATCACTGGCTGTGTGCGCGAAAATATGAATAAATTTCGAAGGCCGCTGCACTCCAGCGAAATTTAATGAAAGTCGATTTAAATTTTAATTAAAAACGATTAAAGCGCCCGTAAGAAAAATTAGCATTGTGTACGGAGTTAACCCCCGACTTTTCAGCGCCGAAGACTCGATTTAATCGACTCTTGCCTAACGATTAATTCGAGACGACGGATGAAGCTACATCTCCTCTCCGATAATTTATCCCCTTTCGAATCGTATATCTCTCCACAGCTTTCTCATCAGTAATCGTTCAATAAACATTTTTATTTTCTGTTGCAGATCCGCGCGCCAGCCGAGTGGAGAAGAGCCTGAAGTGACAATGCCGAAAATGCTGGAGCAGCAGCGAGGCATCATCAACCTGCTTCGCGATCTCTGGGCCGCGAACCCCCTATCGCACTCGAGACGAGAGTTCGGTGGCGGCTCCGTTTGAATAATAGCATGAACCTTTGAGAGACAGAGAGACAGATAAAGAGACTAAGAGACAAAGAACGAGCTAGAGATAGAGAAAGATCGCTGTTGGTGTTGTGCGCAGTGGAAAGGGGGGGTAGAAGTGGTGCCGGTGTGCGGGGATAATTGCAGGGCAAAAGGTGTGATGGTCTCGGGGTGGTGTCCGTGCGTGCCCCTGGGGCGCCGGGATACGCCGCCCCCGACGCAGCAGCAGCAGCAGCAGCAGCAACAGTCTAGTCAGCAGCATCAGCAACAGCAATCTAGTCAGCAGAAGCAGAAGAATCGGAGAAGCGCAGGGCCTTTCACGGTCAGCGCTGCGACAGAGCGCGCCGAGATGGTGCAGATGTTCTACTACGAGAACCGCGGCAAGTGCTGCAAGAAGCTACTCAGATACAACGGAGTTTCTAACAAGGTTAGTCTAAATTCTCGTATAGACTTACTCTCTTTGATCGTAACAATTTCGAATGATTTCTGCCTTGCCTTTATTTTACGCTCGCTCGGGTGAATTTATGATGGACAGGAGGGATTTTCAATAAGTCTATCGGTGCGCACACGCGCATCACGGCACATGTAGACATTGGGCTCGGGAGAACGGCTCGCCTCTCCGTAAAAGACTCACGTAATGGGAAACTTTTCGAGGATATTCGCTCGGCTCGCCAGCAGCAGCAGCCAGGAAGAGACTTACCTGTACCCGTGGCGGTGCGCTAGAGGCGAAATTGCATTTTATTGGCCCGCAACGGGCTCGAAAAGCCTCCGCTTGGATCACGATTTTATTTCCTTCAACTGTATAATGTGCTCTCTCCTTCTCTGACCGCGATAAGCTCCGCTAGATCCATTCAAATAAACTGCGAGCGCGCGCGCGAGCAATGGATGATTCGGCGCCAACTTTTCTCCCCGCAAACGAGCGCGGTTATCGAGTAGTTTCGCCGCCACGTGTAACGCTCCCTCTTTTTTTTTTTTCATGCTTTTTGCAGCGACGACGCGGTTTCAGAGCCGAGGGAGTATTAAAGCTTTTTGCCGACGCGCCCGAGGTATCGGAGACGATTAATCCAGGCCTCCTAGGGGACAAAAAGTTCAAGGAATCTGCGAGCTATTAGGCAAATTGCCGTAATGAATTGTGCGAAGAAACTTTCATTCGCTCCCGGGAGCTTGTCCTATACAATATATACGTCCTCCGTGCAGCGTGAAAAAGTGGCATTGAAAGATTGGCTCTCGTTTTGCAGATTCAATTTTCTTGAAATTTCGCTAGTAATTCCTATACATATCAGATCTTTTCCACGCAAAAAGTACACTGCATGCAGTAAAGTCGCGAGCGAGTTGCGAAGAGCTAAGGTAGAGCGGCGTGTGTCGGGGTCCCTCACCACTGCAGCCAGAGCGAAAGTGGCTTGCGCCGTGGTCGACGTACACTCGACCAGACCCCCTGAGGGGATAGGTACGCGCAGGCTTACAGCAAATCTACTTCTCCTCTGGGGCAACTGGCCGGCTATCTCTGCCGCGTGCGCGCGTGTTGCTGCTATACCACTGGCCGATCGCTGTAGCTACACGCGCTGCTACCGCTTATTCGCGCGAGAGCTTGAAAAACGCCTGTTTCGTGCGAGCGAGCTGCAATTTTATACGGGCAATTACGAGCACGCGACTGTTGTGCAGTATAGTTTGTATAAGGGAGAGTCGGGTAAACATGACGAGGAATAACGGTGATTCTGAAGCAAAGTACCTATATAGCATATAGCAGGCTAATGCCTTGTATTTAGTTTCACTTATAGAAAATCCGAGGGCATCCATGATTTGAGGAACAACTGGAACAACTGTCTATGAAAGAAAAAAGGTGCCGCCACTTAAATGGCGTGCAAGCACGCGAAAACAGTCGTTAATATCACCACCGCAAAAGAAAATGGTTTTGTACTGGCCTTTTCCCCAGCTGTTCGAGCGTTCCGTAACTCTCTATGTTTCTATTTAGCGACGATAGGTGGTGTATGGACACTTTTCTGTTTCCCTCGTGACTTTCAGGCACGCTGAGTGCATATGTACAATGGTGTCCCACCACACCTATGTTGAAACAGCCTTATCAGGCCTCTTTGGGCCGCTCAAGCTATAACTGCCTCGGTATCTTAGCCTCGAAGTTATGTGATTGTTAGTTGTTAAATTATATTCTACAGATACACTCAGCCTCGTCTAAATCTATAACATAATCTATAACGCAGTCAATTTCGATGCAAAACTGCTGGTACATTAGGATCGAGCGCGAAATAAAAAAAAAATATGAAAATTTTCCCCTAAAGGTCGGCGTCATCTGGAAACGATCGCGGCCATTAAGTGCAGCGGAAGAAACGCTCCCGTTGGCGCCTCCTCGTCTGCAGCGTATAGGAGCGAGGACGTCGGGGAGGGATTTTCTTCGCTCTTTATATTCGGTAGCGGAAGGCATTTGCCAGGGCAGGTTGAATTTTTATGAGCCCGGTAATCGCTCGCCTCGGGAACAATGCGTCAGCTCTCTCGCGCTGCTGCTGCATCGACCGGCCTCGTAAAACTGCGAGAGGAGAGAGAGCTGATGTGAACGTGCGCGCGGATGCGTCCAATGGACGCGACTCGCATCAGAGCTTTGCACTCGATCTGCCGATGCTAAAAGGCGCGAGTTTATTACTCGCTTTCGTCCGACGATGAGATGACACATACGCACACTGTATTTACAGTTCCGCCCCCACGTGTACTGCTGTCCAAATGCGCTTCGATAACCTCTAGTTGTCGTCCGTGTACATTGATGCATAGACGAGCGGTGCCATATAACTTCCGTGTTTGATGCTCTAGCTCTCTCTCTCTCCTCCGGACGAGCAGTTTATTGCCGCGATTGCAGATCGGAATCCAGATTTATCTCTCTCTCTCTCTCTCCGTTGCGTCAAATCGACCGGAATTTCGCTATAGTCGCGCCTCCGAATCGGAAACCGACGAATAATCCGCGCGGGCATTTTCGAAATGGCCCGTGTGCGTGAGCTGCGGTCGTGCAGTGCACTACTTGCCTCGAAAATCAATAAAGCTCCGAGACGAGCATCGATCCTTTTTTCATGCGCAGTACATATTTTTTGTTTTGTTTGTTACTATAGTATAGCTTAAACTTGCACCGCCATCATCTGCAAAATCTAACGGCTCATTCAGCGTCCGAATCTCATGTGGTAGGCGGCATCTCGGCTTTGAAACTAAATCCGCGCTACTCGGCTTGTAAGAAAGAAGCATCACGCGTATAATAGCAATTTAGGCTTGTCACCGTTGACGATGCGACTGCCTGGAACGAGTCTTCTCTCTCTCACGGATAATTTGCGCCTATTTTTGCAGCCGCGCCGAGCTGTTCTCTATTTTCGCTCTCTCTGGATGCGAGGCCGCTATACGCGTGTATGCTTAATAGAGAGGGGCCTTCGTTTTAGAGCTATTTTTAGCCGACTGTGGGAAAGTGCCGCTAATGCGCGCGCGAATGATGCTTACTGCGGTAATGCGAGCTAATTATAGAGCCGCTCGATGGTAATGAAGAAAATTTATATCATCATGTTATACACTGCAAAAAATACACGTTTTACCGAAGCGAGAATTCCGTATACGATTCGATCGCGTTATAGCCCAGGAACCTTCCCGCCGACCTCTCGACCGAGAAAGTCGATGTTTCGCGAAAAAAAAAGTCATCGACACGAACCCTGCTTCGATTTTCCACTCTGCTACTCCCGTGCTACTATACCATGCAGCGCTTCCTTCCTCATTCGGTCAGAGGAGCTGAGCCCGGTTACGCTGCAACACACGCGAGTCTCCAGCGATTGAATCTCTTTCTCGTACATTTCTCTTTACAACCGCGCACACACTCCACCAGCACGTTTTTAGCGCTAGCGCAACAAGAGCAGAATAATAATCGCCGCTTCAAGAAACGACGTTTTCAGAGAGAAAGACAAAAATCCAAAATTTTTCCACCCTCTCGAACGCGTGCGCGGTGTATAAAAAGCTGCGCGAACAAAGTAAAATCCGCGCGTTCTTGTCAACGGGAAAATTAGTTTTCCCCGACGACAGGCTGCCTTCGCACATGAGCGACGAGGCTCTCGCGCGGCGGACAAAAACAAGCGGCAGTGGCAGCGGTGGAGAGCGAAAGAAAGAAAGAGAAAAAAGAACCAGCGGCGGTGCGTCGCTCTGCGGGAATTTTAATCCATCACGCGCATTACGCGCCGCTTGATTAACGAGCCTTTCGCGCCGTTTCTATACACGCGTATATGCGGCACGTGTTTCTTTACGTTAACACACTATACGCTGCAGTTCGACGAAGATCGACTTTTCAGTCGGCGGTGTTCTGGCTCTATAAGCTTGATGAACGCTGTCACCGCTCGTCTGCATAGAATTGAAATTTCCACTTTACGCGCGGGAATGGATTGGACTCTTTTGTTCGCGTCGATGGCCTGTCGATTGTTGATCAGCTCTTTTCCTTCTTTCCGCTGCTGATGTCTTGCTCATACAGCCTTTGGTGTAAACGTGCCAGAGGCGTGTAATTCTCTGTTTGCGTGTTAGCTGCAAAGTCGATATATGAATTCCATTAGCACAGCGAGTATCTATAAATCCGATGAGTAGTAACGCTCTTGCTCATGTCAGACGACGCGTCGACGAATGTTACACATTCTGGAAGAGAAATATAAAGAGGCCAGTTCGGCATTGATATCGAAACTACGCTCTGACTGTACCGGCCGCTTCCGTGTATTAAAGCTAGCAGCGCGCGTGGCGCGTATAATATCCTCGTATAATGATTAATCGTTGTTGCGAGGCGAGCTTTTCTCGATGATCAATGCGCTGCTTGGGGGAATACTATATACATGCGCGCGCGCTGCCTCCTGTGTACAGTTTCCAACAGAGCGCGCGTTAACGGGTTATTAACGATTGCTTCCTCGCCGCTGTCGGACGGGCTTTCTTCGCGCGGGTCATCCTTTTTTTTCTCTCGTCAATTCAGCGACGACCAAAACACCGAATGACTGTCGAATCGCAGTAGTATGGGATATTAGAACATTATCAATTATTAGAAATCGTCGATACAAAGGCTATACCTTCTCGACGACGTGGACGAGACAGCGAAGAAGCAAAAGCTCGTGCAGGCGGAAGAGGAGACGCCCGTAACCATGGGAACGGGGAATCGCAGGTCCGCTCTATATACACGCTGTAGAACAGAGAGAGCTTTGCTTTACCGATGATAGTAATAATGTATATCCTGTGCGCGCGCGCTCGCCTCTCTCTCTCTCTCTCTCTCTCTCTCTGGTTGCAGGTCCCGGGATCCAGGTCAGTCAGTCGAAAAACACGCGTCAAGCTGCAGGAATGGGATGTAACTTCGGTGTTTTACATTTTGTACATCGGATAGTATAAGAGCCTTCTCTAACGATCGATCGACGCGTCTTTATAAACTACATCCCTGCGTTGATGCGAGAAAAATTGCTCGATGCGCGTATACTTAGCTGCTCACGCGAAGAGGCTGTACAGCAGCGATCGATGGCTCATTATCACCTTGGCGGAAAGCAGTCTGCTTCATTTTTATAAAAAAAAAAAAAAAAAATCTACGATGACGATGCGTACACGACAGTGTTATCGTATAGAACGTGTTTGCCAATAACCAGCGACCCCTACTTTTTGTAATCGCGGCGCCGTTTGCGCGCCACTCGTTCCTAACGAGGCCCCTTTGTCTAAACTCTTTTGCGGGCGGCGTTGGCACTTGAACACCAGAGCAACAGCAGCAGCAGCAGCCGCCGCCAATGACGCGAGTTCCACACGGCTGTTTTGCTTTTTTTCACCTCTCGTTCTTGAGCCGCGAGTTTTTGCACTCCAACAGCTGCGCGAAAGCTTGTGCGTTATAATATTATACTGACGCAATTTGCTGTGTATAATATTGTTTGCGGTTGAGATCAGTCTTTTGGGATGTGCTATTTTTAATTGATACGGATATTATAAAATAAGGGAAGGCTGATGACTTTCTTTTAAAAAGCTACGTAGCCATATACAATTAAAATAGATGCGCTCGGGTGCTTTGTAATGAAAATGAGCGTCGAGAGGCGAGCTTTGCAGTAGGTCATGGAGCACTGCAACGCTTTCAAATTAATCTCCGACCCCTTCCTGCTGCTGGGTATCGCGAGGAAACTGAAGCTGTACAGCCAGAGAGAAATCGCACAGCCTTATCTCGGCACTCTGATCCCAATCAATTCGTCTTTCTTCGAAAGCTATGTAAGCTTTAACTCTCTTTGGAAAGGATAGGCGCGCGCTTCTCGATGAATTTCTGCATCGACGTTTCCCGCGTTTGCCCGCCCCGAGAAGTCGATCCTGCTCGAAATTAATTATCAAGGACTCGACGTTCCGATGCCGAACTGCTCAGCAGAGTATATTAAACTCGACGAGCTCAATGGTATAACACATTTTCAAGCGATTTTTATCAACAAAAAATAAAAGAAAGGCTGCCCGTTATTTTAAGTGAGACTCGTCGTCGTGCGCGACACATTCAGCCAGATAATTCAGCCATAATAAGTTACCTCTAATAAGATCGTTCGCAGAGAGCGCTTGTGGCGTTATATAACCCGACTAATGAGATTACTTTGCGATTACTCGCGAGCAGAGTCGAGTAGAGTTGCTGGCGCTGCACTGGAGTACCAATAGCGTCACTCAGTCTGATTGAATGCTGCCCCGCTGCCGCCGCACTCGATATGTCATGCAAGCGAATTTCTCTCGTTGCCGTGTGGGTATACGCGCGGAAAAATGCGAATATTAAAGTTCACCGCTCGTAATTGGTTCTAAAACTCGAGTAGTCGAGCTTTGTGTTCGATATGTATGATGAATCTCGTGTATAGCATTTATTATTATTTTTTTTAGCTTTTTGTTTGTTTACAATATTCGTGAAAATAATATAATTTTCGCCGTTCCAACTTTTTTATAGTCTCTGACTGGGGAAGATAGGTGGTGCATTGGCTCTTACCGCTCTTGCTATAACTGCCTAAAGTTGTCAGTGTTTAAAATGATGTCTTTTTACGACGTGCTCTGAATCCTTTGGCTTCTTTTATATTGTTTGGCATTTTTCTCTTCCACATTATAATACTGCAATGCAGCAGCGACCGTCGCGTTTACATACTCGGTTTCAAAGAAGATTATGCGCTTAATGCAACTTTCTTCCCGCGGCTCGTGCTGCTTTTCCCGTTATACTTTCACGCGCTCGCAGACCGGCCTAAAGCCTAAAGCCAAAAAGCTGCTGTGGATACATGGCTACACTCAGCTGATAATCCGCGACGACTGGCTCGAGAATCTGCCGAGTGTACGGGCAAATACTCTTGGAATTAAAGTTTCTCTCGACTGCGATACGTGCTTATAGTACAAAATGTGTAAGCCTAAGGAATAAGAAAAGCCAGCGCAGTAGTGCATATCGTATTCGATCAGACGAAAAGACGAAAAGCCAGTCCCTCTCTCTATACACACATGAGCTCGCATTAACGAGAGCGTATAGGCATATCTCTCAAGTAAAGCAGCCTCGGGGCAAACGACTTCCCCTTACACGCACCTATATGTATGGAGACGGTCTGGCGGCCGCTGGCACACACAGTATCTCCATAGGTACGCGCATTGTAAACAGAGAGTCGTGTGTCTGACGAGCAGCGGCGCCGTTTTCCTCCATATAGCTCCGTTGCCGCCACCAGCGCAGCTAGTGCATGTGCAGAGCCGCATGCTGCCGCGGTGCTTTCGTCGTCATGAATATATGCATCGCTCCGGTTATTATCGGCATTGTCGCGCGCGCTAGCAGCGCCGGCAATCTGTCCTCGAGAGAGAGAGAGAGAAAGAGCGAGCGAGCTATTGCCCACTAAACGACTTATTCACTGCTCGCTATACCCCCCGCAGCAGCCATTTACACGAAAGCGATGCCATGTTAATGCGAGCGTGATACCGGTGCTCCTGTATATGCGGATATGATAGTCCTTATACTTGTAGCGGAGATCTGATAGAATTTGTTCCGAAATAAAGAGAGTTACTTTCATCTCCTCTCTACCTCGGATCACAGCTTCTATATACGAAGAAAAAAAAGCTAGCGCGACGAAAGAGGATATAGCATATCACACACGCGTCCGAGTATCGTATATTGAGAATATTGATTACGCAGCAGAGGCGGTGCATCTTTGAGCCAGGGCTATTCACCCTCGCCGCACGTACAAGCTCATCCGTTCTCAGATTACTGCACAGCCAGCGCAGCAGCATTGCGGCGAATCACACCAAGTGCGCGCGCGATATTGAATGTCCCCCGCGTCATATACGTTATAACGCTCGTTTCTCGTAATTGCGCTTTCTTTTTCTTTTTCTTTTTCTTTTTTTTTTGTCAATTTCATAGCATTTAATTCAGCCGTATACAAGCGCACAGCATCAGCCTTAATTAGATTTCGCGAGTTCATTTCTTGCGCGCGGGATTAGACTGGGAAAGTGGGCCATAGCAAAAAGATGAGACGGGCCATGCGCGTGCGCGATCGCTCGCTCGACCGGACTCTTAAACGGGATTATTGGATTTAGCCGGGTTATATATACAGCTCGTGCCTGCCTGCCTGCCTGCTTGCAGTATATATACTGCACCGACTGCAGCGCGGAGGTATATATAGAGCGAGAGAGCTGAGTTAATGCAGAGATAGGATGATCCTTGCAGTGTGCGAGCGTAGAAATGCAGCCAGCCGGCTTAATACCCCCGATGCTCCCGGTATCGATGCCAAAATTTATAGGCACCTCCGCTAATTATATCGCGGCGGCGGCGAGACTGGAAGGAGCGCGGAAGATGCGTATAAGCTTCGAGCTCGATTATTATAGGCTGAGTGCATCTCCATCTGGGTGCATTATAGACACGCAAGCGTAGATAAAAAAGAAAAGAGCGAGTGCAACAAGAGGCTGCAAGCGGCCGAGACGGAATAGCGGGCCAATGGTCCGAACGACCAGATTATCGGATTAAGCGCATACACATACACACACCGGCAGCAGCTCATTCGAGGGGGTCATCATTCACCCCTTTCTCTCTCTCTCTCTCTCTCTCTCTCCCTCTCTCTCTCTGTCCGAAGCGCTCGGCTGAATTCCTGCAGTAGCATACAGCGCTCACGGTCTCCCCCTCGGTTCGCGCGTCTGTCCGTCGCAGCAGCTGGATTTTCCCTAATTCAAGGGAAACAATTGTTTTGACCTCTCGCTGGCCGAGCATCTCTCTTTCCGCTGGACTTGTTCCGGGCGCTGCAGAGCTGCCGCTGCTTGCTAATTTCCGTTGGAACGACTCCTTTTTTTCTTTCTCCCTTCCAATGCCGTACACCCGTTGCCCTCTTTTTAACGCTCGAGGAGCGCGCGGCGTCGCTTTTTTCGCGCGCGACAGAGCTGCCAGTCTCTTTTAATTAAAAACTTATTAAAATGTCAGGCTGCTTATCCGCATATACGTTTATACGCAGGGTGCGTCGGTCGAATCAGAGTTAGAGCAACGCGGGGGCGCAGGATCGATTATCCCGATGATTGGCTCTCTTCGATCTCCATCTCTCTGCTCTCTCTCTCTCTCTCTCTCTCTCTCTCTCTCTCTCTCTCTCTCTTTGCCTTATCCGCGCGAGTCCTGCTGCTTGGACTCGCGGCGATTTATGTACGCCGCCTAAACTCTCCATTTTTCAGGTCGGCAGCGGCGAGCTGCTGCCGGCTGAGTGCGGGTATATTTCTTCCGAGGCCTGGAAAATTTCAGACTATCCCTCTTCGAGAGAGCAGCCGGAGAAAGATCGTCATTGACTCTGAAAAAACGAACCGCACGTTATATACGGCCAAAGAAAGTCCGGGCTAATCTTAAAAGCTAAAGCGGAATATCTCGGAAAGCGTTAATCAGTCCGATAGGCGCGCAGCGTAGGGATCAAAACTCGAGACTCAACGATCAAATCCCCGGCGTGCCAGTCACTGCTGCAATTCCTTTTATGGCTCGTTTGCAGCGTCGTGCCAGCCGACGCACTCTCTGCTCCTTGATTAAATTGCCCCCGTACATAGTGGCGCCCTCTCCCTCTTACGTGTATAAAGTCGGATATCGTCCGTTTAATTTCTGCTTGCTCTACATTGTCATATTGTCATATATACACATTTTTTTTGTATCATCACACTTGGCGAAGAAGTTACAGGAGACTCGAAATCCCCGCGCGTACACGGCGAAAATCCGCGCGCTCGATCTTCTCGGCAACTCGCTGCACGTATATCCGCTATAGGTATACAAACGGCGCTATGTGTACGCGCTGCAGGTTTCTCGGCGGAAATAAAAAGCGGGTACTTCGGAGCTACAACTGCATGCGATATAGCGAAGTAAAGAAAGGGGTTGAATTTGGGAAAATTCGGAACCTTTTCTTCTGGTTCTCCAACGATTGAATTTCGAGTTTACGTTTAAGTGCAATTATAGCAAAGCATAAAGAGCACAATATTAGAGCGGTGATCGTCAATTGCAATAACGGTGTCTGCTTATATCTGAAAATTTAATCGTGCGCGAATGCGCTCTCATTGTCCCGCTGTAATCCTCCCTATAATCGCGCACAGCTGGCTGAACGGGTCGTCGCGCGTGGCCTTTCCGACTTCTTCATAATATGCAGATAGCGCCGGGGGATAAGAGTGTACCGAAATTTCAACTGTTAGCATTGTCATTGCATTGTCCTGGAGGTACCTTGAATTGCGCTCGAATAAGCTCCGTCGGCTGCTCTTATTGCTCTCCTTTTCCGAAGCTTTGCATTAAACCTCGCAATTAGACTGTTTTGGTATTAAATATACTATAATATATGTAAGTACACATCTGCAGCGAGAGCTTTTAATTTCAACTCTTCTCAATAAGAGTCGATAAGGCTCGATCGGGATTGTTCCCGACACGCACACTTTCGTAGATAGGCGCACCGGCACTGCGGATCTATAGAAGCCGCAGTGTAGGCTCGCGGATCATTCGTTTCTATAGTTTTCGGATGAGGCCGCTTTCTCTTCCTTAGTTATTGAAATAACTTGTAAGAAGGAGAGGCTACACTGGCCATGTAGCACTAAGGCAAGAGAGGCGAAGTGTCGCTCTTGTGCTTAGAGGGCCGCAGATGCGTCGTATCCGCGAAAGAGGTACGCTTGATAGTGGCCTATGTGCATGTTTTTGTATGATGTACCGTGTGACCGCGCGTTCGAATATTGGTCGGCAACGCTCGCATAGAATAATATAAATAAGACGTAGAATTGTAATCTCTGTTCTTGGCGTGGGTTTTCTTCTCGTGAAACAAAACGAGAGTTTTTCCCACGTCACAAGCCTCAGCTTGGGCGAATGCAAGAACAGCGAACGCGTTGTATTTGTAACTGCGTAGCGCGCACGTGTTAGGTAAAAAAAGGGGCTCGCTTTGTGAAGACGAAGCGAGACTCTGCGAGACGCGGAGCCGATTTTATAGCCTTTCCTCGGAGAAAAGCATATCGGCTCGAATTCGATGCTCAAGAGCAAACATCTGGCTGCATGCAGAACGGAGTCGAGCGTGCGGACAAGGCCCGCACGGTCGGGTCTGGCTGAGTGGCGCGCGATGTTTTGGCTTGGGCTCGAGTTCTTGTTTTATGGCGGTACGGATTAGCGCGGGGACAGTTTCGGCGTAGGCGACGGAACTTTCCCGAGTTTTTCTAGTACAGGCAAGTGATTGTATGCGTGAGAGAACGGAGTGGGAGATGAATTTAAAAACGGTCAACGACGATCGACGTCGGGTGGCGGCTCGGCGAGGGTAGCTGCAGCGGCAGTACAGTTGAGTCCACGACACGAAGCTGTTTGCATCGTGCCTCTGTATTTTTCGAAGTTCCAATACATATTTTTTACTGTAATCTTGTACTTGAATTAATTACTCCTCACCACTTTCCCGTCACAACGATAGTTGCTCACGCGAGCGACAACAGGGATATTCCGACTGTATGCGACATCATATGGCAAACAGCGCTTTATTGAAAAAAAAACTCGAGCGAATGAAAGGAGCGCAGCCTTAAAAAAGCTTTATCCATCCTCCGGTCTACTCCTCCGCGATACATTTATTTTACGCTTCGTATAAAAACAGAAGCGCAGGATTCCATCAAAGGAAAACTTGCCGCATAAACTCGAACGACAACATCGCGAGTCGAATCTCCTCTCTTTTTTTTACGTCGCACTGACCGATAGCCATCAAAGTCGCGACCGCGCCGAATTATAAACATCCCGCGGTATACATGAGTGGAAAAAGTGCGAGTACAGAAGCAATAAAAGGCGAAGGATAAAAAACACACGCGACAGAAGCGGCTTTTGTTTCGCTCGTTTTCTTTTTCTCCAGTCCTCTCGTCGGGCGCTCTCGGCATATTGTATATATTTTATTGATTCTCCGGCTGTTCCGTCGCGTCCACCTCATTCGCCAGCCGCACACACGCATATTACGAGACGGCCGCGAATAGGAGAGCTCTTAGTATTTTATTATTCTTTTCGGTACCGCGCTGCTGCAGTCCACTCTCGACGAGGCGGGAAAATCAATGGTGATAACGAAGTAAAGGACGGGGACCAGTAGTCGCGCCGTCCATTATCCGCACTATGTGCAGCGGGAGAATTTTAAGACGAGCAAAGCACTTTATTTCATTAATGCCCGCTAATGGAAGCTCTCATGCAGGCTACGCTGCGCGTGTGTATATAAGTTATAACGTTATACGCAATTTTACAGCGATTTAGCAAAATAATTATTACACAAATTAAGAGAACAGCAGCGGCGCTTTGTCGGGTAAAGCGGAGATTTCATCGAGAATTTTATACCGAGTAAATATACCACGCGGAGCGAATTTTCAGAGAGTCGGCCGTATAATCATCGTCAAAGTATAATTGAATTTCCCACGAAATTCCCTCGCGCGTGTATTAATTTCCCGCGCACGTCTATCGATCGCCGCTACCCCCATATAATACTCATCACGCATATCAGACGAAGTTTCTGCGCAAAAAAAGGCCGAAAATATGAAGGAGCGAAACTGCACATCTCCCCCGTGTGTCGGTTGAACGTCCATTACTCGCGTATATAATATTCGCACTCGAATTCGCGTTACACAACCGCAGCTCTCTCTCTCTCTCTCTGCTGCTGCTGCTGCGGCGCGCCCGAATGGCACCCAAGAGAATTTCAATATTTCGGTCAGATATTACCACGCTCGCGTGCGCCGCGCTATATACCCGCGCACACACGTATATACTCTGTGATCGCGCGAGGAAATGCGAGGCTTTCTCTCTCTCTCTCTCTCTCTCTCGGTCTCTGTTAGTGCGCGAGGGAAACGGAAGCGATATTTGTGCTGCACATATAGCGGCGGCAGCATTGGCCCCCAAGGCGCTTTTTCCGGGCTGTACTCGCGAGGGATGATGTGCGCGGGTGTATGTAGGTCGTTCGTGTATGTATTATACTGTGTATGTGGGTTATGTTGAAGTGATCCAAGAGGTGTATTGCGATATACCTTTTTTATGTTAGAACTTGACAAAAGCATAACGTATACGTAGTGATAAAATCACGAAATTTCAATATCGACGATCCTTCAAGCTCTCATCATCCCTGTCTCTCGCATAACACCGCAAAATCTTCCCCGGCTGCATTTATTTCTCGGGCGGCTATCGCACGGCGCGCAGAGCTTATATATATCCACGATATCCCGCGGGGAATTCACTACACATCGACCCTCTCGGCCGTTTCTCCCGCCGACACGCCATGAAAAAGATCATGCAATTTTTCATTCTTTCTTCTCCTAGCTGCTACTGCTGCTGCTGATGCTGAGAGCTTCATTTTTCTTTCTCTCTCTCTCTCTCTCTCTCTCTCTCTCTCTCTCTCCCCTCTGGAGAATCCTTCAATTTGACAAAGTCATTCGAAGCGTATAAACGTGTAACGCTGTGCTGAAAGCTGCTTTTGCTTTTCACGTTTCAGGTCCTTCTCTTTCCGGAGGAAGGCTGGGCGAGGAGCGCAAGCAGTTCCTACTGGACACTCACGCCATTCTGGTGGAGCCGGAGTCGCTGCAAAGTCGTCGAGGTCGTCGCTGGAACGAGAAGGTATTATATCCGCATATACGTACACCAATTACTCATTACACATCACTATAGCTCCGGCCAAAGTCCCCTTGTCGGAATATCGCAGAGGCGGACAATAAGCCGTCCAGAAACTATATAATGGGGTCAGGCGGAACTATACAATTCCCTCTCTCTATCAGTGTACTATAGGCTCTATGCAGATAGTGTCGAGAGCTGGGAGGAAATTGGCTCGGAAAAGGCTCGCTCACAAAAGAGCGTAAAAAGGAAGCAGATTCGCTTGGAGTCCTCCTCTTTCTTCTCTTTTTTTTTTCGTCGAAGCATCAACGGATATCGGATGAAAGCTGCGGAGAACTCCAGTGCCAAGTACTTTTCGATTCGGCCCGCCTCGCTTTATAGAAGGCAAGCAAAGTTCCGAGAGGAACAAAGTCACTCTCGTATCCTGCACCTCATTTTCGTTCTTGCCGCGTATAAGTATGCTATACAACACACACACAGCAGCAGCCTTTGCCTGTATACACAAGACACACGCGCGCGCTTTCAACTTGTCCTCACGTACTTGATTAGACTTTCCTCTTTCTCGCTCGCGAGTTCCCCAGCTTCGATAATAGTATGCGAAGACTTTGAGAAGAGCGGCTTTATAGCAGTAACCGGCTAATTGTCACCCTCTCTGTTTCCCTTGATGAGCTTGCGCGCGCGCGCGTGCGTGTGCGTGAATCTCTCCTTTCCTCTAACGACGGGGATGTGCGTAGTGTCGAGGGTAAACTCCTTCCTCAAAGAAGCCCGCATTGTATAGCTCGACTTTCTCATTTGTACAAGTTTCGAGGAAATCTCGTCGATATGGAGGATGATTACACGCGCCTTTGTGTTTAGGATGCCGTTGCTGTGTTGATCTTCTTATGCTATTGAAAACATCAGCTCTGCACGAGGAAAATATTCTCAACAAAAAAACACGAATACACACGAACGCAACTCGTTATATCCGCGCGCGCTTCGCTTCCAAGAATCATATAGCTCTCTGCCTGTCTCTCCCCGTATGGCATTGAAAGAATATACCGCATCCGCGGAAGCCGTGCAGCACGGGAAAGAGTTTGGTTGGAAACAGTGAAAAACATTTTATGCAATCATCTCTCCGATGCAGAAAAAGCGCTTTAATTCCCTCTCGCCCGCGGGATTCCCCGTTTAATTAAAAACGCCGCGAAAGTTTTTCGCTTCGACCGTATAGCGCGCATATACACAGCGAAGAGAAGCTGCCTTGAGCGAAAGAGAGAGCTTTCATTCGTGTCCCCGGCTGCACAGTTGCTGTGTGTGTACGCGCTCGAAAGCCGCGAAAGTATAAAGAAGTAGGAAAAAAACTTGACGAGGTCTATCGCTGCTGCTGCCGGAGCTTATGTAGTCTGTTGCGTTATAGCGTCAACGCTCGTTTATCTATATGCAAGCTCGGGAGACAGAATTTTGCAGTGCGTACACGGGAAGGAGTTCAAAGAACGACAGTATAAGTGTAGTGTCGATAGCGCGTAATCTCAGCCCTTTCAACTCGTCCTCTCCTCCCCACATTACACTGTACATGCAGCGGACGCTATTAGTCCGGTCATTCGACTGGAAAGCGGAACTACGCTCGCCGGGAGGAATGTCTCCTTTGTGAGCTTCGGCGCGGGATTCAAAACGCGAGCAGCTCCGGGAATTCCCAGCTTGAATTGGCTCTACTTTATATTTCGAATCCTCGCGAAAGGGTACGCGCATTATTTCTTTTTCCCAGCGAAACGTCTGTGCAGAGCGCATTACGGCCGCGCGGAAGAGAGAAATCTTTGAAAAGAGTTGAAAGCTCTCTCTCTCTTTCTCTCTCTCTTCTGCGAAAGGGAAGCAATGCGGGCTGACTCGAATTCAAAAGTGTGAGCCAAGGCAACTGTGGAAGCCGCTCTTTGCTCCTCCCTTGCCTTGGATTCTCTTCCGGCGAACTTTTCAAGAGAGCGGCGGGGATAAAGTTCCCGCGCACTTGTTACGCGAGAAAGAGAGAGACAGAGAAAGAGGGACACTGTAAACTCCGTTTCGTCCCCTACTCTGCTCGCTCGCGTGAAACGACGATCGCTTCGTTAGGGACGAGAGAAGAAAGAGCTTTTTTTCCGCGGCGGCTAATGAATGAGAACTAAGAGCGAACGTGTGTCGTTTGGTTGCAGGCAAAGCACACAGGCCAAGATGGTCGACACGGGCACGGGTACCCTCTACATCATCGGCTCCTTCAAAAGGATGACCACAGACGCGGACTTCAAGGTAAGAGCTTTACGTTCATTGTGTGTGTGTTCAGTGTTTTTTTTTGCATGATACACGTACACACGTACCTTTCTTTTTAACATGTCACTGTATACGTGGCTGGACGAGTCGTCGAAGTACAGCGATCTCGAGGCGGTAGTGCTCAATTGTACAGCTACATAGTCCTTTTCTTCGGGAGGTGCATGCGCTCAAGCTCTCTCCGCGAAAGTTCGGCTCTCGCCGCCGCGGGCCGACGAGCTTATAACGGCTTTAATGGGTCAGGCGAGACTCGATTATATGCCGGGGACAATCCTCTCGAGTTTCCCCGCAGCCTCTGGCCCTCCACGCTATTATATATCCCACTCTCGGCTCTTGCTTCGCTTTGCGGAGATGCACGGGGCGTAGCCGCGTCCATTATGGCTTGTGTATAGAGAGCGTTCTGCAGTAGCCCCCTTCCCTCCCCTTGGCCTTCATTGATGTGCGCTTTGTAGAGAGGAGTTTGTTTTATACTTGTAGCCTTTTTTCCGACTCGTTACGCGCGAGTGTGTTGCAGGAAAAACGGCCAGAGCTTTTGTAAACTTCCTTCCTGCGCGCCGGAAAACGTTTATGCATTAACTAGGCGAAAAAGCTTGACCTCTATCCGCACTCAAGAGTGCAAGCCACTACTGGCTGAAAGGCTCTGCAGTGTGTCGTCGTTTTGTTTTCTCGCTCCTAATTCCGCGAACTCTTACTCCGACGATGTGCAACGAACGGAGTAGGCTGCAACGTAGTGCGCAGCGTTGCAATTAGAATTTCGCGAGATTAAGAGCCGCGAGCTTTCGGCACGTTATACCTGCATATATAAGTTCTAGCTTCCCGCTGATGCCAAGACGGCGAATTCCGGCGCTGCAGCACGAATTACTGGGATTCTGCGCGCGCCCATATCTCCCGGCTTTCAATTAGTTCTCGTAAATCTTCGCGAATCCCTTCCGCGAGCAAACAGCACTGTATTCGAGAATGCATACGCTACTCGAGGTAAAAAAAAAGGCTATCTTGAAAAACCTCGTGCTCTGCTGACCCGCTGCTGTCGGTCGTTCTCTCTTTTTTTATTTCGCGTATGCCACCAGCTTCACATCAGGGCGACGCACTCGACTCACTCTCTTCTTTGCGGTGGAAGCTCGTTCAGCACGCGTTATATAATGTCTGCGTGGCTACCGTCACAGAGCGGACAGTTCCTTTGGCCTCGTCTCTCTCTCTCTTTCTTCTATTTGCTCGAGACTCGAGAGTGGTCTCCGTAGCTCTGTTATATTGAATTCGGTCTCCTACGCTATGCAGCCGCGTTGAAATAAACATATATAGCCGACAGACGCGACGAAGAGAGAGTGTATTTGATGTATTTTGCAGCGCATTTCCAAGAGCCAGGAAATAAAAAGGCCAAGTCGCGCGCGCGACGAGCGTTAATTGGACCGCGAGAAAAGAGAAGCCAGTGCCAGAGAGCCCGAGTATAATATAGTGTGAGCAGAGCCTGGCAGTTTTTTTTTTTTTTTTTATGCACCCGCTTGCGTCATCGAATTCCCAGCGACGAGATTCTTCTCGTTTCCCTGCACTGTTTTTTCAAGCCGGCGAACATTTTTTTTGCATGCGTTGCAGCTATCAGTGTCCATCTGCGTTACTTCATTTTTTGTTTTGCGCGGACGTGCCAGTGATTTAGAGACAGCACGTAGAATTTTTCCTCTCACAGCATGCGTTAAGTGGAACAAGTCGATGTCTGGTAAGACCGCTCGAAAGAACATGTATATATCTTTTCTGTTCTTGGCCACTTGTACCACCATCAGCTATACCTGACGTCTAACGTGTCGTCGAGCGACTTCAACATGGGCTACAGCATGACCGGTACGCTGGAGCGTGGCTGCAAGAAGACCAACACCTTCCAGATGACGCACTTCGCGGTGATACGCAGACGAGACTACGAGAAGGCCTACGAGGATCCGAACCCCACCTAGTGCCCGTCCACACCCACGCTGTCCGAGTCCGGGGACTACCAGCTCTTCGCGTAGTCTTGGAGCACAGGGTGCCTCGATCGAACTTTTTCATCCGTATGCCTCTCACGTCCTTTCGTTGGATCTTGGACGTGTTGGGTAGTATATACGTTCTGAACACGCGCGTGCATCGGCGGCGCCGTTTCTGTCACCGCGACACATCCGAATGCATACACCTTTTGATGCTTCGCTGCGACTACAACGACGGTATCCAGCACAGCTAGTGCACACGATTCGCGAGACTTTTTTTATAACGTCGGATTTTCTATACAAAATGCTTATATTCCTAGCGTGTGCACGCGTGATATATTTTTCTGTCGTGTAACCGGAGTCTTATATTGAAATATGTTCATCGGTGTGAGCTGGGTATATAGTAGCGCGCGTTACGGTGAATTTTTTCTCTCGGTATTTTGTCGCACTCGAAAGGGGGAGGCACCCCGTGACAGAGCAAAACGTCCATAATAGATATAATTCACGAAGCTGCGTTACGACGAGCTGCTATAAGGGTGTGTCGTGTGCCAAAATTCAAACACCTGCAACAGATTTACTTTTGTATACACTTTTCTTTTCGAGAACGAGTTTGTTTTTACCGCGCATCTCTCGTACATTCGATACAAGCACAAATTCAAAATATAGACTTGGGGAATTCGGTGTCCAACAACTATATGTAGCAGCGTACGACGGAACCGTATCATCGCGGTGACACGCAAAAGTCGTATCGGATCTTTACCAAAGTATTAGCTCGTAAGTTTTTCGCAGTTACAAATCTAATGGGATTTCTTTTCGACCGAGGATAACGAGATGTATGATGTATGAGTCGTCTAATGCAAAGGGAGATCGTTACTATGCTAATCATAATTTACCTACGAGATACATACATATAAATATATAAATACATATGTTATAAACTTTATAGACATGTAAGGCGTATAAACAGCGATACAACATAGAGTATATTTAAAATTATGCATATACACACGCGCGAACCTCTTGCTCGGGATCATACTGTACGTGAATAGGGCAATCTGTGTCTATGTATATGGGTGCGCGACACATTTATTTTTGCTATTGAGTAGTAGGTACGACGAGAACGCCGACTCTGATATGGTGTGCGTATAACCTTGCCCATTTACTTTTCATTGCGATCGTTTTGTCGAGCGAGAGAGAGAGAGAGAGAAAGAGATAACGGCACAACTGATAATACTGTATACTTGTGTACTTTCCCATATGCTTTCAATATCCGCTTATTTCGCGCGGCTCTGTTTTCCACTCGGTTGCACGTCGCGCTGACGCTTCAAAGAGCGATGGAAAAACAACGATCGTACGACGCTAGCACAATTACGCCATCATTATTTCCCGTGTGCAATTTGTAATACGTTTGTTTACGGTTAAAAATTAAATACACATCAGATTCGAAGAAAAACAAATTCATCAACTCTGTTTACGTTTTATACGGTATCAAAAATGCATTTCATTATTCGTGGAATTGAAAAGAGCGCGTTTCATGTAGAATAAACACGCAGAGAGCGTTTCGAAACACAAACTTTATGCAGTGTAAACGTATATACTTTCGCGTGAGAGGAAATCACGGCAATCATCGTAAAATCAAATTCGGCTGGTTGTGACTGCCAGAGAGAGAGAGAGAGAGAGAGAGAGAGAGAGCATTGACCCAATCAAATGACATTCAAAAGCAGGTAAAGATAAGCAAAAAAAAGTCTGTCTTGGTATTTCACTGTATGATATCGGAAAAATCATAAAAGTCTCGCGCCGCTTTTTCTCCGCTTCGCGACACATCGACGCTGTTCTATCTGTATAGTTGTTAGTGCCAAAGAGAGGTAATATAAATTAATAAAAATAAAAAAATAAACAAGAAAGATACGTGTCCTTCCCTGCGTGTAAGAAGCGTCGTAGTCCTAGAGAAAAAAATTAATAAACGCCGGATAACAAATATAACAAAGTAACAAAGGTTTATATCAAAATCTAGATATATATATATATGTAAGTATAGAAGAGAGCAGAAACTTTAAATAGTGCGTATATATACATCTATATATAGCGTGTAAGGAAAGTTGAACTCGATCTATTTTTTGTGCGAGTGGGCTGGCACGTAACAGGGTTAAACAAGGAGAGAAATCGTGCATAATTCTTCGCTCCGAGAATCAACGAGCTGTGTCCGGTGCTCTTCTCTTCGGAAATCTCGACTCGGCTCTGTCGCTGATTGTCGGATAAGAAAGAATCGGCATACGTCTATAGAAAAGCAAATTATTCTCCCAGTACGGAGAAAGAGAGCTTACATAGTGTCGATGTTTAGAGTATTCTCTCGCGGAAGCTTGCAGGCCGTTAGACGCAGTATAGTAGAAGGCGCTTCTATAGTCCAGAAAATGTCCATCCCTCGTTATAACATAGCGTAGCGATATCATTGATATTGAGTATTAAGAATCTAGTATAGTATGTAGTGATAGCAGCAGCTGTATACTGTTCAATGTGCCAAAATTAGGAAAATTCAGCAAAGCTTTTACGATCAAAATTTAACGAATCGATATGCGCGTTTATTTCCCAAGCTTCAGCCTATACAGCTTAGCAGCTTTGTGTAGAAGGAGTGCGAGAGCAAGGAAAACTTTTCTCGCCTCCAGTCAGAAAGTCTAGCGCTTCTTAACTAAATAATCCTACTCGGCTTTAGCGCATAGCATTAGAGAGAAAGTATATAGTAGCGTGTCTCTGTGTCCTCACTTTTCGACTCGTAGCTTAGCTCGACCTAGGATGATTTAAGTCAAAGTAACGTCCGATATCACGGTCCCTCCTAACTACTTAGCCGTAGCTTAGACCCATGAACGATGCACGCTTTCTTCGAGTTTCTCAAAGGCAGAACCAGGCAAAACAAACAACGTCACTATCTTCGTCGGCTGCACGCGGGTCTCTAGTCACTTTTTCGTACGTAATATACACATATACTATGTAGCGTATAGAGCGCCCCGTCGAAGGCACACACTTACGCGCGCACGCAAACACTATACAAGCTATCACCGAAAGCTCTGACCCTGAGAGGCCATAAATTTTTCCAGCTGACCCGCGCGCCAAGCGGCGCAAAACAATATATCTATATGTAATATCGAGAGAGAGAAAATAATAAAGATGTCATTCCCGCGAATAATACATATACGCAGAGAAATCGGACAGTAGACAGCGTCCTCACGCGTAGACGTAACGCCGAGGGAGGGCTCTCCCCTCGCGCTTCACTTCGGTATATACACCCTCGCCAGAGCGGGCGTTTTTACAGCAGAGACTCGGAATAATAAAAAAGACATCTCGATCGATCACTCGTTCTTTTTCCTTTTTATTTCTCTTTTCTCGTCGATTCCGCGCGCGGACCTCGACTTTTTTGCCGTGCGTCTGGGTGTGTGACTTCTCGACGGCGTGTATAGATCGTAGATCGTATATATGGTATAGTAGCGTAGAATCGATGTCGTCGTTCGTCCTCGAGCCGAAACTTTTTTCTCCTCGGCTTTTCTCTCTGTCTCGAATAATGATCGAAGAAAACATCTCTGCTCCGTTGCCGCGGTATTATATCGATTATGCAAACAGTTCCCGGCGTGGCGATCGAATTACGCATTCAGATTCATTCAAATTTATCTCCGTCCGCGCGAATCAAAAGGCATTGAGTTGTCTGCAGTCGTATTCTCTTCCCTTTGTTTAATGGATTTCAAGTTCGGCTGTGTACGACTGGATTTTTCTTCTCTTATTCGTTGTATAAATAGGGCGTGCTCGAGGACGATTTTCGGCGCGAGAGGAAGGATGGTCGCTCTTTAGAATTCCGAGCGCGTCGAAACACTCTGAAACGCGCGATAGGATGAGCGATCGTCGATTCTCCCTCTCTGCCGAGAAGCTCAGTGTCAAAAAATCGTAGGGTAAAAGTGCGAAAATTAAAATTAATAAGGATTAAATCGGTGTAGGCGGCGAAAACGGCAAACAGCCGAATCTTATCGTTAATCGTACCGCTACGTATATACATTAACGTTATATAATTATGAACAGGTCTTAAAAAATACGAACGGGAATTTCGTATTCAAAGCTATGGCTGTGATCCTTACTAATCAGTACGGTTCGTATTGTATTCGACACACTACGCGTATCTCATAGGTATATTCACGATTCCATAATTTATAAACTATAAATAACGTATTAAGCGCCGGGTGAGAGCGATAAACTGTATTAGTAATGAAGCGGACGTTGGCGTGTGCCTCGTTATCCCGGAAGAGATGTGGCTTCCTTTTTCTTACTTTCATCTCTCCTCTACACACGGATCGATGATCAGCCGCAGCTACATAGAGGAACGCCGTGTAAAAGACGCTTATTTTTATTTTCCCAACGATTCTTTTACTTATTGTAACCACAGCAGCGTTATGGGTATACACATTTCAAGATAACGAACGGCACCGACGCCCCATGAAAATGTTGCACACACGTGTATCGCTGCGAGAGGAACGATGTATTATATACGAAATAAGAGTTTTAAAGGGCAATCCTTGTTTTCAGGTCCTCTTCCTTTTTCCAGCGCCCTCATTGGTATCGCGCACCTGCGTCCCGATATTCTCGTGCCAAATATTTCAAGATGTATAATTTACGTGTGTATGTGCAGTGCGAGCTTGCGCGTGCAAAAAGCTTCTTTCGCGAAGACACGAAAGTTCCGTTCGTTGTACGCTGATTTTCGGAAAAGTTCCAAAGATTTCACCGAAGACAAACTCGATCTTTACGTTGTCGAACTAAAAAGATGTACATTCGCAATTGTGATAGAGGCAACTTTTTCGTTGTTTTTTTTTCCTTTTTTGGTATAAATTTGTGATAGCGAGTAAGGAATAAGAGAAACGCTGCGACAAGTATATACATCGCTCGCGTGTATACTTTCAATCAAAACTGTAAATAATCGTTATAAGCACGTACGAACGCTTCGCCATGCGTAAATAGAATAATAACAAAACAAAATCAAGTGTGCGTCTCGATGGAGAGGGACGATAAAAGCTTCGTATCACATAGAATAAAAAAAAAACGAAATATGTATATGTATGATAATAGATGCGATAAAGCGCGCAGAGTGTCCGAAAGTATGAAAAAAGAAAACAGGGGCAAGAGAAAGGAACAAAGGATCGCGGTATTCTCAAACAAAACATACGTCTATACTTCCTAAGTGTTTCCCCTCGTTTCACGAGGGCTAATTTCCATTCGCCGCGCGTTCGTTGCTTAGCTTGACTTTTATACGAGTCAGCGCCGACGTCGCCCGTCATCGATCACACTCTGTGATTCTTTTGATTTTTTCTGCCTTGCCCCTGTATGTTCGAGAGAAAAAAAAACACTAAAATTTTCGGACGCCCTCGCGAGGAAGAAGAGGCGCAGAGGCGGTGATGTGTATGTGACGGCCGAGAAAAATGAGCAGAGAGTATATACAAGGTGTACCTATAATATAAGAAAACGAGAGAAGAGAGAGAGAGAGAGAGAGAGAGAGAGAGAGAGAGAGAGAGAGAGAGAGCGCGCCTGTGTGAAAGGGAGGAGGATAGGCGAGAGAAGAGGAGAGAAGGCTTTGATGTATTTTCACTACACAGTCCTGTCAATACAGTCAATTCATTTTTGTATTTAAACTTATTAATCCGTGTATATCTATTGTCAGAAATCATGCCAAAAATAAATGTTACATTTACGCAGTGGCAATGCCCGTCCATATGTTTTTCATTGACAACCCGATATTCACAGGTATATATACAGCGATATCAACGTCGATCGTCAGCGAGTCACGTAGAAGCAAAGTCGCTGGCCCGAGAAGCGTGGAGCTGATGTAATTAGCGAGTTTTCTCGCAGCTCGACGCTTGGCTCTGATTATTGTCGCCAAAGTTGGCCATCCATAGGTATATACCTACGTGTAAACGCTTACACGCTACGCGCAAGGCTTTGCCGAGGAAATTCGTTCGAAACACTTGCCGACGCCAGGCATCCCTTTGTGACGCGGACGACGCGACAACGAGTGCTGTCTGCCAAGGAGTTCGAGGAGCGAGTCTTGGCTTGGAAATTATACAACTTTGCAAACTTCCAGACTATACATCTCGATGTATAGACTCTCCAAAGCTCTTTGACGAAAGCGTCTTCCTCTTCTCTTGAAATTGAGAAAAACAATTCGAACCAGCTCTCAACGTTAATCGCGGATATATACCCGGTATAAACTGATTCAGCCTTTCAGCCTTATTCGTACAAAGATAAACTCGCAAACGAATCGGTCCGTAATCTTTGGAATTACGCGCGCGGCTGCTGGCGAGGAAAAGAGATTATTCGCACTATTTCTTGGCCGCCACTACCGCTGCAAGTAGGGCTTCTCTTTGCGCCTGTAGGCGAATCGTCGAGGGGCATTAATCTGAAGCCCGCGCGCTCGCTCGCGCAGAGGAGAAGTGGATAGGATTTTGGCTCGCGGAGAATTTCGAAATTTACATAACCGTTCTCTCTCCCATACCCTCCGCGATGAATTCCGGCTAGAGTATACTTTGCATACAAAACCCTTATACCTATACCTCGCCCTCTTCTCCGCGCTATACATGCGTGCAGTCGAATATCTACACAGCGTGTCTAGTTTCTCCTTATTTACGACGCGTACGTCATGCAATATTCCGGAGCTTTTTATTTCAAAAGCCACTTGGAGAACCAAACGATTCAGCCTTTTATTCTCTTTCTCCCTTTTCGGATGAAAAAAGCATCAAAAACGCGGAAGAGAATCCAAAGTCCGAATGGCCAACTACGGAGGCGTACATATAGCAGCTATCCTGCGCTCGTTAACGTTCGCCCGCGTCTCTCCGATGATTGATACGGTTTCCGCGCGCTCGCGGCAATAAAACTCGCCGCCGGGAATTCAAAATCCGATAAGATTAATATGCGCGCGAGCCCGCGGGGCTCTGTGTGGAAGAGAGAAAGAGAGAAAGAGAATCGCGGAAGAAAAGGAGAAAGCGGTTAAAAAACAGCCACGAAAATGTAATTTCCTCGCGCGCGTGATTAACGATTAGCTCCCGCGCGATATTTTCCAGAATGTATACCCTCCGCACGATAAAGATACCTAATGGGATCTCAAGGGGGTGAATACGAGTGTGGAGAGTACACTGGAAAATATGGTAAAACACAAACGTACGCTTGTCTGGCGGCATCGAATTACGATTGAAATAAGCCGGGTGCAGAGATAGACCAGTCAGAGAGAGAGAGAGAGAGAGAGAGAGAGAGAGAGAGAGAGAGAGAGAGAGAGAGAGATATCTGCAATAAAGGAACGCGTCCCTCAGTTTGCTCGGTAATTGAACTGTCCGAGAGAGCCAGCCACGAGATAGGCGCTCGGCATCTAGATACAGCCGTCCTGCGCGAGAATTCAAGTGCTCCGCACGCGGGAATACCTATCGTCATTAACGGTTGGAGTCGTGATGCGCGACGACGAAAAATTAATGAAATCCCGCGGACTTATCGGACCGTGTTCGAAGATTAGCCGCGCGCCGACTGATCCTTTAATTCATCTGAACGACCGGCGATTATATTATATAGTTATATCCTAAGCGCGGCGAGCATAGATGATATGGAGAAGAAATCGCTTATATATCGTATTCGAATTGGCCACGTTAATCGGTATAGAAAAGAGAGAAATAATTCAGATACACTCGCGCGATTTAATTGTACAGTAGCACGCGTAGGCGAGCCGTAATTATCGCAGCTCCGCACGCCGACTATCTAATTAACGCGAATGTCGATGCTGTATATGGACGCGCCGCGCTTGTACGTATTATGCGAGGCGCTTTGTATGCAGCGCGACGCTCGGAGACTGTACTGCAGCCTCGAAATAATTCAATTTCAATAGCCGGCTAATTTAATTGCCTCTCCCTCTCTCTCTCTCTCTCTCTCTCTCTCTCCTGAGATAATATCGCGCTTCCGTGAATTTTAAACGGCTTCAAATCGTTCCCAGCTGATTCCGCGTATTACCCTTACACGCGCCTGGCTAATTTATCGGAGCTTCGTGTGTACCTTATATATATATATATATATATATATATATATATATATATAATGTAGAGTCGGTCCTTTTTTCCCGACGAGGTCAGCAAAGCTCCGAGAGTCACGTAGCGCAGTGAGGAAGATGCAGACGCGCGGAATTAGATGGGACCCTGTACACCCATATCGGCGACGGTCATCCCTGTTCTTCTTTCTCCTCTGCTTTATAACTCGCGCTAGGCGTCTTAGTCAGCTCTGGCAGCAGATAACGAGAGCTGCTGCTGCTGCTGCTCTATCGCTCTGCCTCTCAGGAATACAAAGTATATCGTCGCGAGAAACAACAAAGAGCTAGACGTGCACCGGCAGTTGGCGCCCGCGGGGAGAACTGTCAGCAAACTGCATTCGCCCATTGTATAGCCTAACTTCTCTAACGATCTTGCCTGCTTGGCTCTATATATACATCCGAGATGTTTTCCTAAAACTATACGCGCAGACATCGCGTCGCGTGATGAAAGAAACTCGGCTGAGATGCTACTGCTGACGTTGCCACTGTGTATAGCTGCTGCTTTGTTCTTTTCCATCGGGTCCTTTACAGAAGAGGATTTTTCAACAGTCTCGAAATGTAACTCGCATGCAAGGGAATCGAAGCAGTTATAGCATGAGCGACTCGATGGTCTAAAACGCTAGTTTATAAGCATAACTAGCACACCGCTATATGTGCACTGTGTTTACAGATTCTGATGATGGAAATACGAAAGCGCTTATGCGCCACCTATATCTCGCCGCATGAAACTCGTTATGCGCAAGCTTAACGTCGAGCAGCTCGTATAACACTCGAATCAATCAAAGTTATTACTTCTGCGCGTTTTTCTTTTTCGTCTCGCAACTCGGTCCTGTCGGTAATCGTAATCCCGGGATTTTCCAGGCTAGAAATTCCAGAATTTCTCAGTAGAGATCATCTCACATGTTCCAAGTTCCGATGCAAATCGCATTGGCCCGTCTGAGGGAAGACGCTCAATTTCGTACCATCCAATATAGCTGCAGCAGCCAAGCCTCGCACAGCACAACGTACACCGGAATTAAATCTTAGACGGGCTGATGCAGCTGCCTCGCGGTTCTTTCCCGCGAACGCAATCAGCCGCTGACGATCTATATACACAATACGACTTCTCGCCATGGCTTTTGTGCATATATAGAGCGAGAGAGAGCCTCGCATCGTTAGGCGCATCCGACTGCGCAATTAGTCGGAAATGTAATGGCGCACTGCCGAGGTATTCTCCCCTCGTCGTCTTTATGCATCCGCTTCTCGTCTTTCTCTCTCCCTCTCTATCCGGCATTGCCTTTCCGGCGGGGCTTCTGCGGCTTGCGGCATCGATTTGGGAGAGCCAAAGCGAAAGAGGCGAGCTGCATAGCTCTCTTCTTTTACTTTCAGTTATTCCGACTTTGCGTTTCGATTGCGTGCCATGTTTTTTCAAGCTCAAAGGCTGTCAAGCGGCTTTGAGAGCTTCGTATATGCCATTTACATTCGGTTCGCTCTCGCCCTCTATTTAGTTTTTGGCTTTTTTTTTTTGTGCGATAATAATATATTCTCGCAAATTTTGTGCTGAAAGGAGGGCAGAATAGAATATGTACCCGACCTTGTGAGTAAAAATAAAAATAGCGGTCCGGATTGAGCATGAGCGGCTCAAATAGCAGAGCCAGCAAGGCAGTTTTGCCATGGGCAGAACCTCTATATATGCAGACTGCGCAAGCAAATAGCGATTATGGAAATTCGAAAGTGACCGTACGTCACCTATCGCCGCTAGTCAGAGGCTGTTGACGAACCGGAAAGTTCAAATGGTGGGGAGAAAGCAGGCCAGTCCAAAACTCATTTCTCCTGTTCGCGATATATCGACTCTACCTTAAACTTAACCAACCTTATAGTAAATGACGAAGCATTTCTAAATACGTAAATTAGAGACCACGTATAGGATGATCACAGCGGTAGGTGCTGAATTCCAGGAAACATCTTCGTCGTCAGCGTGGCGTCGTCGTCGCGAGCGAGGAGAAGATTTAATTGATTATAGTCGCTTAGCTACCCCCTTGGCTACGGCTCTCCCATCGAGATTCTGTTTCGATTTCAGTTTCGATTTAGATTGACGATCGCGCCCTCGCGCTCCTGGACGTTCGTCTCTGAATCCCCGATAATCTCGTTGGATGTTCACGCTTTAGCGATAAGCCCGTGGGAATAGTAGTCGCTCTCTCTCTCTCTCTGCTGGCCTGCGTTTGCCACTTTGACAACGCTGATAGATTGCCTCGGCCGCATTGACTGACCGGCGGAACATAAGTATGCCTCTCGTGCTCAACCCTACTGTGCACACATGGACGACCAGTTTTCCCATCACTGGCTGCCTATACACTGCAGTGCGCTACTGTCTCTCTTGTGTGCTTTTTACTCTTGTTTACCGTCGCGTTCAAATTTCCATTTAACACGCGCTAGCGAGAGATTATCCATTTGGGCAGGATTGCTGGCGTATACAGGTGAACAACGCCGACGAGCTCTTTTCTGGTGACGGAAATGTTCGGTCGTTCCGGCGAATTCGTTATCGTAATACTTTTTGAAAATGCCTGCTGCAACTACTCTCCTACATCACGATTTACGTCCGTAAACATACATCAATTAATTCTCCGCGCAACTAGAGCTACACGCCTGGTGTACGGACAACAGCCGCGCCATTCCGGCGTAGCCGCAGCAGTAGTATCATCGTTTCGCATTCTGGCTTCGGAAGAAGCATCGTTTGTCGAGTTTACGGCGCCTTGGCGCATCTTTCAGGCCTCGTAAATAAACGAGTAGTTTTCTCTGCAGCAGCCGCGAATCGCAGGGGTGGCGCCCGCTCGCTTGAAACTCGAGGCTCACGCTGCCGCCGGCGCAAACTTTTCGCGGCCCCGCTATTTCTTTCCCTTGCAAATCAGAATTCCCCCGCAGCCGATATGGATGCCGGCGCACAGGCTCGACGCTCATAACTCATTGAATAAGCGAATGCTTCGCTCCGTAACTTCCAGCGTCTATATAGAGACGTATACGCAGTTTGCGCAAATAGCCTTTATACTCTATTTTCACGATTTCGTTGCAATTTTCTGAATGAAATGTAAAAAAATGAACAAACGAAAGCGCGACCACTTGTGTATGCGCGGTTGTGTGCACAGGACGGCGGAAGAACGCGCGCGAGGATTAATGCGTCGAGATCATGCAGGGTTGACTTCTCTTGGGAGAAAAATTGAATTTTCGCGAAAAGAGTTTGCGAGAGCCCATAAATCTTGCAATGTTTTTACGACGGCAAAACTGCTCTACCGCCGGTACTAGAGCGACGCTCTTGCTCGGTGCGATGTGTTTTGTAAAATTGTTTCACGGAGCATTGCGAAATTTGTCGTTGTTCTTCTCTGTATTATACCCGAGCGGAAGATACTTATTCCATGTTCAGAAGCTGAGTGTTTGTGTGGTTTGCATCTATCCAATAATATGCAGCCGCAATAAAGAAAAACTGCTGCCAATTATTTAGCACGTACATTCCTCCAGTATGTTTTTTCGTCATCTAATTCAAGCCTACGTAAAATGGATTAATGAGAAAGCGTGCAAAGGTATCGAAAAATCCCGATAAGTGGTGCCAAAAATACGCGATTTTTGAGGTCCTGTACGAGACGATTTTTCGGCCCATAGTAGTAGTATTTCCGCCTTCTTCAAGCCCATGTAGATTAGAATTCGGAGAAAACAGCCCAGGGTATCGTAAAAGCCCGATAAGTGAGCGCCAAAAATACCCGATTTTTAACAAAAGGATGACGAACGATAATCTAAATTCTCCGAGCTAAAAAGCTAGGTAGTTTCATTCTCTTTTAGGTACATTTTCAGTAGTTTACTTCTATTAAGTTTTACAATAACTTTATTAAAAAAAAAGAAAAAAATTGAATTCCTGAATTCAAATATCATTTCTATAAAAAAAAAAACGGTCAGTACAAAAAATGTGACTGTGAAATATTACTATTACAAGGCCTCCTTAGGAAGGAAGTCAAATCGTTAAGCGTAATTTAACTTATCATCATGCTCGTCAGCATACAGGCATTATACGATCGTGGTTCTCATCTCGGAATAAAATATAACGCAGAAAAGTGCTCCTCGTATACTCTTCTTTACTCTTCTTCCTTTCTTTCATCCGCGCTCAATCATCGATAAAAACGAAAGTTCATAGAGAAAATTCTTTGTGTGCACAGCCGTCGTTCTCTCTCTCTCTCTCTCTCTCTCTCTCTCTCTCGGTGAGCTTTTTTGTCGCAAGGACCTAGACGCAAGGACGCGCGGCGGTGACTATACACAGCGCCGATATTACTTTCCGCTCGACCCGCTTTTTCCGCCCCCAGCAGCCGTACACTCCTCCGAAAACGAATAAAGTAAACCGAGAGTCAGATACTATGTCTCTCTCTCTCTCTCTTTCTCTCTCCCAGAGAGCCTCCCCCCCCTTTCCTCCGGAAAACAAAGAGGAGAGCTTTCCTGTTGAGTTATACATGACATCCATTCTTCGCTCTTCTTTTGAAAAAGCTTGTAAACAAAACGGGCGTGCGAGAGAGAGGGAACGATGCTACGAGGAAGTAGTCTGTATAGCTAAAAGAAAACTTTTCCTTTTAATAATGTTTTTAATCCCGCGGGAAAGAACGAAAACAAGGATTCCCACTTCCTGCTCTCTCTCTCTCTCTCTCCCTCTCTGCTTTAGCGCGAGTGCACGCCCGCTTATTATTACCGCTGTCGCTCTCCGACAATAGTTCCTCAGCGAAGTAGAAGTGCGCGTACACATTATAGCGGGGCAATTTTTTCCGTTGAAAAACGGTAGCGCATTACTCGCGACAGCGCCGCCACCTGTTATATACGGAGGAACATACATTGATGCGTTGACGAAATGATGTTCGCTCTCGCCAAAATGGAATACACGCTCGCGTGACCTTTTTTCCCCCGAGCCTTACTTCATGAATCACGGCGCGGCTCTTTTTCCTCCCAGTAGGTGTCAGGCGTACAGAGAAGGAAAAGATACGCGGAGAATATATATGAAGCAGGAGTCGGTCTGTTTCCTGCACACGTGGTTACTATATACATAGTCTTGCAGAGCGAGGTGTCGCTTGCCGAGCATAAAATTCTACCTCGTCCGTTATGCGTATAGCATATTACATATAGTATACTCTCGCCTTGCACTCGGACGTTGCAGCGCGCGCTAGACAATGAGAGCCAGACGTTCGCGCCATATTTTTCCAGAGCTGCAGCGCGCAGAGGGGACATTTTCACGAGACGTTTGCCGCTTTCCTGTTGCTCAGCCAAGGAGCGCGGCAGCCTTATGCTGCGTCGTGGCGGCGGCAGCGGCTTGTGAATTTTCCTCCCTTCATTGTTTCAGCTCGAGTCTAGTTTTTTCGAGCTGCCTCGCGTTTCTCCGAGGAGCTTTTTCTCGGAGGGATTTCCTCAATGTAGTCCTCCGCGCCTTTGATCGTTTCGTCGCTCAATCGAGACGTTCGACTGTATAAGCAGTGTCTGTATGGGGGGAGGAGAATATTGAATCGAGCGAGGCTGCGCGAGGGAGTTGAACATTGGGAATGGAATCGCAAGAAGAATAAGAGAAATTCTATGCAATATTGTATTTTTAATAGCAGAACTTGGAATTCCAAAATCGTGTTGCCGGTTATACACTAATTACACGCAAAGATACATTTCAATATAGGTAGTTTCTAACGCAAGCAATCAACAATTCGATTATAAAAACTATGGTTGCGATAGAGCATCCAATGCTTGAATGTACGACTAGAGGATATATGTCAACTACTGCGTCAGTGGTATTGCTCACTGACATGCTGATCGATTCTCGGGTCGATTGATCAGTTGTTTCATGACGTTTTTCCCACCAGTACGGGATTCCTGACTCCACAAGATGTTGTAAGACATTATCAATTTTCACTGCGAATGGAGAGGCCTTCTCGTAGACAAAGCCAAGACCTTGTTCGTTAAACGATGGTCCGTCAATTTTTATTTTACGTATTTTGTCAGCGACGTATGATTTTTTTACAAAATATTTTGCAATAGTTTCCGTTAATGTACAAATTGCATTTTTACTTGATATGACTTTGTTCATGCATTCCACTGTTGCGTCTAACCGTTTTCCAAAAGTTTTTCCAGCGGCAAATCTTTGTAATTAAGTTTTGTGCGCATGTATACTGCCATTTTAGACTGTATTAAATCATCGACGCTTTGAAAATTCTTTTCTTCGTGTATTAATCTTATATCTGGTAACGACGAGAATAATACGGTAGAATATTTTATGTTTAGTAAAATTATCACAAAAAAGATATTCTTTCGGCATTTTTGCGCGGCTGCGAGAGTGATATGCCTAAAAATAATTGATATATTTGCATGATGCTCCAATGATTTGATGAAAAATTTAGCAGCTTGCTCAAAACAGCAAACACTTATTATAATTATTATGTGTTCTCCGGAAAAATATATTCTAGAGGTTTGCTTTACAGGGACTATGAAAACAGTTTTGCTCCACAATATTGGTCTGCCTATAACACAATGTTTTCCATACGATAATGTGCTAATGAGATGCATACCAACTGTTATGCTTACTTCGTTATTTGCTAATTTATCATAAACTCCTTCTATCATATCCATGTTACAATAAGACTCTGGATTGCGAGCTGGATTGTTAATGAACTGTAATCGAACGTTCAACTTTTTTGCTACGGACTCTAAAAGAACGTAATGAGTACCACTTCCTCTGATCTTTCCGTTTTCAGTTTTAAAGATTAAATGGGGTGGTAAATTGCATGCTATTGTACGTAGCTTACATCCCATCACATCGTTATTTTTGTCAGGAATAATGTCAGATATAGTTGTAACGTGACCAGTATTTATAGTTTTTGAAAACGGATTGTAATTAAAGAATGCAATCTCTTCAGCAGTACCTTCTACAAGTATCGTAAAATCCAAAAATTTCATAAGCCATGCATATTGTAAGACAGTTCTGATATAATTGTTTTCCAAACCCAGTTTTCTGAATAATATCAACAAGCACTTTGGCCTTGGTTGTACTGGAGATATTTCGACAATTCCGTTCAAAATATCTTGGGTTTGCGACGTATTTACTTTTTTGTTTTCAAAATTTGCAAGAATAATGTATATCTCCGATAACTTGCCATCATCGATGTTCTCAATGTTCTTGACGTGCATCACATCTGTCGCAAGTGTTGCACTATGATTATTCAGATTTTTTAAAAAATAATACATTTGCTTTCCATTCGTATCCACTGAACTTATGAGAATCGTAGCATGATGTGGATTCAATTGAATAAATATGCGATCTAGAACCAATCCGAATTTAAATATTGTTAGCGTGTTCAACAAATTACTTTTCACAACTACCGCCAGTGACAAAATTCGCAATGGAAAGAACATTTTTAATACGATTAAATCGTCAGTAACGCGTTCAATTCGTACTGCACGACTGCACCAACGACACTAAAGTTATGTCATAGTTTTTACACAATAAAATTTTCATAAGTTGAAAATTATAGTGTTATGTAAAATATCGATAAAATTATAGAAAAATTTTTCAAAGAAGGCCCCAAGGCATTTATCATGATATTACGTATCATTTTTGTGTAATAAAAATGTGCATGAATAATATATAAACTTTGAGGTTTTCATTGGTGAATTGCCGAATGTTTTCATGCGGATATAGAAAATTGTATATATCTATAATCTTATAATCTCCTGGAAACAAATCGATCGTTATTCTTGCAATGTTTTTCAACGAGTCTGGTAAAACGTATAATATTTTCATCTAATATATAAATGCTATAAAAATTATCCTGATGTAGTAAGAAAAAAAGTTTTTAGACCATCACATATGTTATTAACGATTCACAGTCTTGTTCGTTATTTAAAAATCGATAAGGAGTAAATAAAAGAATATATATCGCGCGTGGGAAAAAATACTGAAACACTAGAATCGATAAATGTGAATTTTTAATCGTGTAAGCTGCAAAACATTATGAGGTACTTCAGAGTGAAGGTCATCCAGAAAACTGCACTGAACTTCCATTTACTGCTATCGAGCAAAAGTTTAAGATTTCAAAAAAAAGTAATCGCCACGGACTGACACGTTTGCCCGTGCTTTATCCTCTAAATACCGTTACACGACTGTTTCGCTACCTTTCCAAAACACGCTCTTTAATTCCCGCGTAAACACATCCAAGCAGAACTGGAGCCCGAGAGGAGAACAAACACAGAGGGCAAACACACGCGCGCGCGCATACACTGCACTGCCGAGAATATAGCCGTGGCAGCAACAGCAATGGCCTCGACAGTTGCGTAAATTTGGTCGCTTAAAGCCGCCGAGAGAGCTGCAGCTAGCCGGCACTTTACAGTGCAATAATACCCCAACAGCGGCAGCTTTTGTCGCTGTTACTGGCGCCGCTGAATTTGCCGGCTGGAAGAAGGAGCCCGCGCGACCATTAGACTTTTACTGTCTGCGTATACGTACACGTAAGGTAGACGTACGCGCAGTTTTACGAGAGCCTGACAGAGAGCGACGGCCTCATCCGAAGGACCGTGTCTCGCGCCATCCTGCAAGTTTGATGCTGGGCTCCGGCGTGTCCCTGCGCGCGAATGAATAATTTCACGAGGATCGGCTGATGCCTTTGCCTCTGTGTGTATATGCTCCGTATACTGTGCCCGGAGCGCACCCACACACACACACGTATGGTAGAGGGTTCGCGATGCGTGCGAGCCTGACTGACGGCGGGGCTTTTGTTTCCGGAAAGAGAAGGAGCTTGAAGCGTTAGGATAATCGACGTTTACGCCTGAATTGAAGTGGGCCGTGTAGCGCAGGGAGTGAAGATTCGATATGACGACGACGAGGGGATGCGCTGCTGGGGAGGAAATTGGCGCGAAAATTGCGAGCAGGGGATCGCGTTACTCCGCTTTTTCGAGGCTGCAGGACTTTTCAGAGACTCGGAAGGGTTTTTAAAGCTAATATTCAAAAAGAGTTTTATTTATTTTTTTACTGCATAGGAACACGAAATAACAGGAAACAGCAGCAGGAGCCTTTATCATTATACCGCGTTAAACCGTATATAGGGGGAGGCGGTACGCAGTTTTGCATGTATTTGCATTGTTGGAAAATTGTTTAGCGAGCCTGTAGCCGACAAGGCAAAGTATTGCGAAAATTCATAGCATACCGCGCGCAGTGCGTTGTTGTAAAAGTTTTACGCGCGTAATGAATGGAAATTCGCCAAAAATACCTAGCCGAAAACACGAGTTAAATAATATATGAATTTCGCGTCGAGTGCTCGCACGCCAGCGAATATTCCATGTACGCGCGTATATGCAATTTCGCGAAAGAGCCTTTGTTCAGCATACGCGTATGCCGAAGATATTATTTATATAAAAATTGCGTTATGCGAACTTTGTGAATCCACCTCCGGTATATAATAATATTGCAAGGGCTTTAAAGCGTAAAATTATACGCCTCATAGAATTGAGTTCACTCATGCCTAATGTATACGTAATTTTAATCCCGCGCTATAACTACATTTTGATCGAGAGCGATAATTGAAGGCTTTGCCTGTGTGATTAATAGTCGTTGAGTACATTTATATAGTTGACGAGGAAACACGTACGTACGGCAGCTGAGCCACTAGGAAACACGTCGACGCGTGTCATCGAGAAACAGAAGATCGACGGAATGTCATGCAATCGTCCGTGAAATATTTGTCGAACGAAACGGACTGGCGCTCACGAGGCGCGCTCTGAATTTTATCGACGGAAATGTAACGTGCCATAAAACATGTGCCTCCCCTGTTAAGCTCATCCTTTGTGTCCCCTGTGCGCTACTACTGCCATTTTTCCTCCAAAAACGAATTTTCTATTTTCCATTAGCTGCATAAGAATACGCCTCTGACCTAATTGAATTTCATTTGACTATTAGGCGAAAAAGCAGTGATTATAGAAAGAATTGGGTTACGTACATTTTCCTGTTATCGAGAGGAAGTTTTTTTTTCTGTCACGACTATACTACACTGCCGTGGAAAGTTGGTAGCTAATGCGGATCCGAAAGAGGAATTAGCCGTAGTGACGTTGTTTCGTTGTCAAAGTGCAAGTCATTTATTTATCAGCTAAAAAATATTAAATTTTGTTCAGCTTTCAACCGGAAAAATGATCGATTATGCTTCCTCGAATATATTTTTAGCAAGCTAATCGATCCGCTGCCATAAAACCAGTACCTACAGTGCGAATCTTTCTCTCACAAAAGTCGTGTCGTAATTTCAAAAGTATTACGCCCGTGCATAATACGGCACGTCTGACAATGCAATTTCGATAACTGCGCAATTCTGCACGAAGCTTAAACATATTTCACCTTCTCCACCAGATAAAAATTATCCATTACAAGCCTACTTCAAAAGCCGAAGGAAGATTGCAGTAGAGCTATAAAAAAATGTTCTCCGCGCGCGATAGCGCGAGACCAGCTCGAAGACATTTTTCGATCGACATAAATTTCAATCCACTTACTACGGGGATTTCAATCTTTAAAATATGTCTTATAGACTCCCTCTCTATATGCCACTCCCGCTGCAGCTTATCTACTTCCGTTCGTCCGTCCTATATTCGATCTATAGATTACTTTACGAGTACTAACCCGACGACCTAGCCCCGACTCTCGAAGTTCGTGGAAAAGTGCAAGATAAAGAAAACTATTATAGTTATTCCTTGAAACAACCAACACTCGTCAAGCTCAAGAGTCCAATCAGCCTGGACGTGAGCGCTACATTTGCATAAATGCAATTCTTCGATGCGCAACTCTCCGCAGACAGTGTTGTCGGTGCAGCGCATCGTTCGGGGAAAATAATAATCTCCGGCAAATTGAAATAGCAGCGCGGGCTCTCGCGCCACTTGATTGCGGTGCGATTCCGCGCGCGGCAAGTTTGTTAAACTCCGAACGGCAAACAGCTCACGACGCGAGCACACGTGCACAATGTGTACTTTGTATTACCTCTCTCGAAGTGAGCCGGTTGTGAGAGATACATCGCGCGCAAGCTCGAAAGCTCTAACCGCGTGCGATATCGCGGAAAACTTGCAGCGCTTCCCTCCTCCGCAACTGTTCGGCGGAGAGAGCAGGGCTTCGAGAGGGAAAAAGTTGCTGCACCAGTTTTGCCGAAGCGCACGGTGCAGCTCCCGGGCCGGATGATTAAATTGCATTCGACAAAAAAGCTCGACCCGCTGTTTACTTTTTCACTCGCGGAGTTAGTGTTTTCCGTGCGGTTGTTTAATAATGCGAAGCAAACGTTATCAAAAGCGGCTGCCATAAATTTAGAGAAAACACGAATTTCACGCGCAGTATAGTAGGCGCTATAAAATAAGGGGAAGAAAAATCGCCTCGACAGAGTTTCAAAGTGCGCTCGTAAAACTTTAACGCGGCTGGCTTCGTTATTTATCCATAATAAACAGAATAGATTGATCCATGCTTTATTTAGCGCGCGCGCACTCTGTATCATTAAAAGCTCGTAAATACCTAAGTAGATGAAGATTCCCGGGCGCGGAGCGAAAAGCTCCACTTAAAATTCTTCCGGCCCGGAGAAAAAAAGGCGTCAGTCTTTTCGGAGATACGTTTCGTAATTCAGCTCTAAATATTTCTCATCAGTTGGCGTTTACCCCAGCATTGTATTTTTTATCGGACAGTCAGCGGGTTCTCCACTTTCTACGCGTATATATCAGGCCATCCGTGAAAGTATACAAGAAGATGAAGAAAGAAAGGAGAAGAAGCGAAAAAAACGGCCGTCGCTAGACGCACTTTCGAGCTTTTGTTTCCTCGCTGCAGGCGTGCCTGAAGCGTTAATTAAATTACTTCGGAAGAAGAGGAGGTATAGAGGTGGGGGGAGGAAGAGTCGTGTAAGCTGCCGCGCCTCATGGAGCGCGAGGGTAAACTTAAACTTTATTGCCTTAGCTTAGAGTCATCTAGTGGACTACTACTGGCTTTCTCTCGCTCTCGGTTGTTTCGTAGAGCTTCTTCTTCTAAGACATCGTGGACAGTACATTTTATTTCTTAATCAGGTGGAGCTGACCCGCGAGAGTGAGAGAAAGCTGCCGTGCTTTATTTAGTTTCACTATTTAAGCGATCTTGATGCAGCAGCTTTATAAGTATCCTCGAGAGGTATCCTCCGACTGCTGCTGATGCTCTCGAGCGTGTATAATCGGATTAAGTTAATTCAAACATGAATCCTCAGCTTTAATATAGATTAGCCTCGTTTCTCGAGGGCCGGGCTAAGTCTGAGAAAGTGTATAATTGTTTCGCATTCGAGCTTTCGCATACCAATGTTTGCAGGTAAAAAGCTTGTTCCGTCAGCTATGCACAGATGAAAAGGAGCACGCGAAATCAGCAAGGCACGGCAGTTGTGCAACGAGACAGTTTTGGATTGGTCTTTCTCTCACCGCTACTACTGTTCTTTACAGTACTAGGCCTCTAGAGGCGCGCCTATGCATCAAGAAGTCCTCTGAAGTTCCTCACTAATCCACTGACATTTTTTGATAACGCTCTGAATTGGCTCATGTATGGCTTTAATTCGATACTATCGCTATCTCCCTTTTATGGATGGATCTGGCTAGCGTCGATAGGTGGCGCATCGGCGCTTTCCTACAATTCTCTCGTCAGAATCCGCGCGCTGAGTGTAGATTACTTATACTTATACCTATAGGAGTGTTTCAGCTATATGCCAAAATTGCCTTGTTGGTCCTATTGCTTAAGTTGCTCATGCTTTTTAAGCTATTGCAGACTGCAAACCTTATAAAGAATCGCCGAATTCGTGATTAGTTTGTATGGTTTGCGCTTCCTCACGTGACAGTCGTCAAGAAATCCATCATCTCGACCAGGCAAGAAAAACGAGTCAAAAACGGAATTCGGAAAACCTTATCTCAACTTTCACGTTACCGCACTATCTCCTTTTCTCTCTTTCACCCCGGGAGAGCTCGCGCTCACTATCGGAAAACTATAGTAATCCCGACGGCGATCCACGGGATTCGCGCCATCGAGCAACTATATGGCCGGAAGTAGCTACACGTACCTATATAGTATATATACATACATACATAGAGGCTAGCGAAGCCGGCCTTGGTAAATCCAAGGTGCGATATCGTCCCGTAGTACGGAGCTCGTTATCGTTATACCCTTACTCTTTCCCATTCTCTCTTTGCCGGCGCCGCGTCTCCCTTCTCTCTCTCTCTCTCTCTCTCTCTCTCTCTCTCTCTCTCTCGGCCGCAGCAGTTCCATTCCGACTGCGCACGTCGTCGACTGCAGCAGCTCTCCCACCTAGGGAAACTTCCGGAAATTAAAGCAATTATCTCGGGCCTCGAGTTTTCCGCGCATAATAAACGAAAACTGACGATTAATCAACCGGCCTGCTTTCCTTTCGGCCCTGTATATCATCGCGTGTTTTGTTTTTATTTCCTTATTCACGGGGAGACCGCATCAGGAGAGATTTCGGTTAAATTTATAATGATTATTGTGCCAGCCGAGAGCGAGTCTTTCTCGCGCGTATTCTGCGTGGCTTGGATGTGCCGGAGATTGAAAAAAGAGTTAAGAGCCAGGAGCGTGATGTATATACGCGAAAGCTGCGAGAGGCGATGATTTTCGGGATTTGGCCGACTCGAATGCGCGCGCTGTCCCAACAGATAAAGAGACTTACGGTAATTGCCGCGGAAAGCGTTAGCAGCTCGAATAATGGCTGGAACGACTTCTCTTGTCGTCCCTTTGTCGATTAGTTGGCCGGCGTCGCGAGCGTTTGCACGCAAGTTTGGACTTTGGGTTGTACGTGTTATATGCGGGACGTAATGGCCGAGGCAAAGGGGAAATTGTCGAGCCAATGATCCGACGTTTTATGCTGTTTGTTCGGCAACTTGAAGCTGACGGTACCGGACTGTACCGAAATCTTACTTCCCAGTTTATCCTACTCTAAAAAAGACTCTGATTGGCTGCTCCTTTTACCGCGCAATATCTGCGTGTTTGAATTCCTAAACTCAAAAACTAACAATTGCGAAAATATGATAACAATATTTTCTAGAGCGATATCAACTACCAAAACAAAGCAGTTTTGGACTGGCCCTTTCGTAACCGCCTAAACTCTCGATGTCTCCTGCAAGTGAAAATAGGTGTCGCATAGACATTTTTCCATTTTCCTCGTAACAATATGCGCGCCGAGTCTAGATAAAGTAGTGTACCACCCATTGCTAAAACTGCCTTGCTTGGCGGCTGCTCATGCTATAACTGCCCGCGAAGCGCATCCATAGTTGTTTGTAAGGATATCAATTCGTCTGACCGAACTCGGCGCTTACTACTGGCCGACGCCGTTTCTCCAAAAACTTTTTCCACTCTGGAAAAAAAAACAGATTACGCAATCAAGTCAAACGGTTGATCGGCTCACAGAGCTGTAAAATCGAAAGATATTTCATCCGCGTGTACAGCCATCAGGGGTATTTCCGTCGTAATAACCTGCCGAAGCCGCATTTTTCTCACCCTCCTCCCGTGTCGAACTGTCGGCAACGAATACGTACATATAGATTTCCGTGCAGCCCCGTGGCTCAAAGTGAATCGCGAACGACGACGCCCAAAAACGTTTCGCATACATATACCCGAGCCGCAGCGCGCGACGTTATACGAGACAGAGATTTGAATATAAATTCTGCTTTCGAGAGCTGCAAGGGGAAGCGCGTCAAGGGGCAAAGCTGCCGATAGGAAGAGGGCAAGAGAGTGAAATCGAATTGGAAAAATACAAGGATCCTGGAATGCCGAGGAAAGATGGAGCCGCCGATATATATATATATATATATATATATATATATATAGACGCCCACCCCCGTACTCGCCGTGCGCTGCAAACATTTACTTAATGGCATTCCGCAACGTCCGCATTTCATCGATATATTCCCAAGTCTTTTTCTTTTCAATTCAGCCGCCCTATAATGCTCGTGCCGCTGTTATTATCGTTATCGTTATATACCCGATCAGATCTCAGGCGACGGATCGATACGCGCGCTAATTACACTTTGATTGGAATTTCTCCCGGTAAGTTTTCAAGCAAGCATGTTAAAATTAACGCCCCGGCACTGCTTGCAGATAGCAAACAGCAAAAAGGTAGCGATGCGCTCTCCAATCGATACTCTCAGCCCTTTAGCTTTCGCGTCAACTTTCTTTCTCTCGTTCTTGTTAACATTGTAAGTTGGTCGATAATTTAAGGGAAACTTTTTAATGGCGATCCGAGCTACGAGCGAGCGAGAGAGAAAAAAGTTGAGAGAAGAAATGGAAATTGAAAGCCGCGCGCGGAAATGTAAGGGGCTTCACCACCGCTTGCCGCGGCGTAGTCTGCGCGCAAGTTAGAAATGCATCTCGAAGTAGCTCTCCGAGCGTATAAAAAATATCTCGACGGCGAAAATGGTCCCATGCAAATGCACGCTCTATATATACGTATATAAGCGCAGACGGCCTCAGAGCGCTGGAATAGAGACAAGTTAAGTTCTCTGCGCGAGGGGAAGAGAGAGAGAGAGAGAGAGAGAGCGAGTAGACGTGAAGTGCTCGAGCGCGCGCGCCCTCGGGCGCTACACACTGTATATATAGCGTCGTAGCCATTGCCGGCAACGTAATACCCTCAAACTTTTTAATGGCTAGTGCTTGTGTGTGTCGGACTTTCACGGAACTGATTACGCGCGCGCCACACGCGACGACTTAGTGTGACGAGCGAACTCCGTTCTTGACCCATATTACGTGAATTAATTGAATTTTCGCGGGATCCTTTTCAAAAGCTCGAAAATTTGATGAAAATCCCGACAAAAAGCCGTCTCCTCCTTCCTCGCTTTGTGAACTCGGCTTCCTCGGAAATTGAGTTTAGCAATAAACCAGGGGTAGGGCCGCAGAGAAGGAGAGTAGTCGCGAATAATATTCTCTTGAGTCCCGCGGCATAAGCAGTAAGTAAGCTTCCTCATTAAAGCTCCCCCGTTTATTCGAGCGGCGCTAGCACGTACTCTAGTCTCTGGTCTGACTCTTTCTCTCCGCGTGTTGCATAAAATTCCGTGAAACTTCTTAATGGAGATCAGGCTGGGCTCATAAAGCAACGACGACGACGACAGCAGCGGCGGCGGCGGCGGCGGCGGCGGCGGCTTTTGCTCGCTTCCTGCCGGTAGGGAGAGCGGTAGTCCTTTTGTCTGCTGCTCTCTCGCTGCGACCTATCGATTATGCATGCGGCACACGCCGGGATAATCGAAGACGTTCGTCGCGAGTCTCCACTCTCCACTCGCGCGCCTATGTGTATAAGGAGTCGAAGAAACGAGCGAATGCCGTGATAATGGAAAAACAAAAGCCGACGACTTCTGGGAATATGCAATAAAGCTCTTTCTCGGTGTGCTCTGGTGTATTTAGAATGATTGACGGGGCGAGTGACGGTTCGGTATATAGGATGTACCGCGCTGTGATTGCGGTATGAGAAAAAGGCCGAGAAAGCATAGCATCGCCAACGACAAAGTCGATACATGATTTAATTTGTCAGAGAGAAGTTTTACGCTCCTGATGGATGGAACGCGACGACGTACGAAGAGAGATCGCGCTCTTGCCAAGATACACGTGCCCGAGCGATTTTATTGCTACTGTACCGAGTTCTACTGTTGCTCTCGTTCCGACGAAACATCCAATAACGCTCTTTTGTACGCCTAAACGCAAGTTGGCTTTTGTAACATTACTCCGCTCTGTCTATCGATCTCTTTCCACTTTGACTATTGTTTTTCTCGCAAACAAACAAAGTATACAAAGAAAAATCATCGAAAACTACTGAACGAAAGGGCTTGATTTTTCATGCATAATATTACAATGTGAATTTTGCGTAATCAAAAAGAGGAGCTAGTAAACAAATGTGGGATTGATTCATTGTATTCTTATAACTTTATTGATGAACACGTGTTACAAAAAAATCATGATGCGAAATATACACACATTGCACGCAAGTACACATTTCAATGTGGGTATAGAACCTAACCCTAGTCCTGTCTTTTTCCAAATCTCCACCAGCTCGGAATTCCCGATTCCACAAGACGCTGTAAGATATGAGGGCGGGAATCTCGTCACAAGCGAAGGTGAACTGTTAAAGCTGTGGAAGGGCTATTTTGATAAGCTGCTAAACGTACATGAAAACTGCGAGGAAACGGGAGACGAAATCCACACTGCTGAACTCCATTTGAAAGAACCGACCTACAAAGAAGTAGAAACCGCGATCAAAAAACTAAAAAACAATAAGGCCGCGGGAAACGATTCTATACCAGCGGAACTACTTAAATATGGGGGCACTGCGCTGACATCGAAAATTTTTGAACTAGTACGCTCTATTTGGAAAAATGAAACAATGCCGGAAAACTGGAAAGAATCCATCATCATACCGATTTTTAAAAAGGGAGATAAGACAGACTGCAATAACTATCGGGGAATCTCACTTTTAGCTACCTGCTACAAAGTTCTGTCAAACGTAATACAGGCCAGACTCACACCCTTCGCGGAAGATATAATAGGAGATTATCAGTGTGGATTCCGGCGTAACAGGTCGACGAGCGATCAAATGTTTACTATAAGACAGCTGTTAGAGAAAAAATGGGAATATTGCGAAACAATACATCAGTTATTCATAGATTTTAAAAAAGCGTATGATTCTATCAAGCGAAGCAAAATGTATCAAATCCTTGTGCTCCTCGGCGTACCAAAAAAACTTGTGAAATTGAATACAAATATGTCTGAACGAAGCACGGGAAAAGTACGAGTAGGCGGTAATGTATCTGAATCGTTCATGCATACGCGACGGTTTGAAACAAGGTGACGGGCTCTCCACGGGCTTTAACTTAACGCTAGAGTATGGTGTTAGACAAAATGCAGACTAGACGGCTGGGCGCAACACTTCAACCGAAAAAACGCAGATTCTAGGATATGCAGATGATTTGACCATAGTGGGGTAATGGCGAACGTAGCTGAGAACGCGAAATACTCATTAAATGCGGCCGGAGGAAGACGGGGTTTAGGGCTGGCGAATCGAAAGCGATATATGATTATGGATAAACTGGCATTTGCGAAGGAGAGGGGATCTTAGAGTCGGAAATTACTTTCGAAAAGGCGTTAGCGAATTCAGATATTTAGGCACAACTATAAATGCATCGAAACGAAATCAAAGCCGAGATTAATAAGAGACTACTTCGGGTTAATGCCTGCTTCTACGGCCGTGAACAAATTACTAAAATCAAAACTGCTGTCTAAAAATGGTAAAATTAGGATATATAGGACTATAATAATGCCGTAATCTTGTACGGTTGCGAACTTGGCGGGCACTAAAGCAGAGGAAAACCGTTTTAGGGGTGTTTGAAAATAAAGTTCTGTCGAAAAATATACGGGCCAAAGAAAGATGAGGAAAACCGGGAGTGGAGGAAACGGCACAACGACGAGCTACATAACTTATACGCGTCACGGAATATAAACAGAATAATTAAATCGCGAAGACTAGATGGGCAGGGCACGTTGCAAGAATGGGAAATGATCGCACGCAGCGGGTATAATGAAAGGAAAGCCAATACGCCGCGACCTCTAGTAGACCTAGACGCAGTGGAGGACAATGTAAAGCGGACTTAACTGAAATCGGCCAGACGGCGCGAAATGGATAGGGTTAGCACAAAATAGGGTACGTCGAAGGCTTGCGTAGATGAGGCGATGAACTTTCGAGTTCGAATCCACTTAAAAAAAAAAAAAAAAAAAAAAACGTCGAGAATAATACGGTAGAATATTTTATGGATAGTAAAATTATCACAAAAATAGTATATTACGTACCTGGTGCATGAAAAGTGTTTTGACGAAACGAGCAGTTTGCGGATCGAGCCGACCGGAGCCTCGCCTTCGGCTCGGTCCGCAAACTGCTCGTTGCGTCAAAACACTTTTTCTGCACAGGTACGTACGATATTTTACGTTCTTCTAGCCGAAAACATCCGGCGAAGGTGCGTTTTTGAGGTTAGAAGAACGTAAAGTTTATTCTTTCGCGGCATTTTTGCGTGGCTGCGAGATTGCTATGCCTAAAAACAATTGATATATTTGCATGATGCCTCAATGACTTGATGAAAAATGTAGTAGCTACCCTGGTAGAAAAGCGCCTATTTAAAATGGTGGTAAAGGCAGAAACTGGCTAAGTAAAATGTGAAAAACCTAGACATTTTAAATTCCTCGAAAGTAGCGATATCTTGTGTATTTTTTATGGGTGAGAATTATATTTCATGAAAGTATCAATAAAACAATTAGTTTTTTGGATGCAAGATACAAAATTATTAATATTTAGGCGTAAACTGAAGCTCGTAAGGCTTGTGTGGAAGAACGTCTGCGTGGCTCAGTCGGTTAAGGCGCACGACCGAACTTATTTGTCCTCGTGCAGGACGTGGGTTCAAATCCCCGATCAGACAGAATTTTTTCAGATGCAAATAATTATTCTATACTTTCCTATAACCAAAAAACTCGAATCGAAGCCTGCTAGCCACGACTTTCCAATACTAACCTCGAACCGCGTTAAGCCACGTGTAACTCAGCTGTGTAACTCGACCAACTATAATGGGCAGTTTGTACATAAAAACAAGGTTCGCAGAATGAATCCAAGAACTACCCATTAAGTGAGAGAAAAAGCGTTACATTCTGCATAAGAAATGGCAAATAAAACTGTCTAGTTCTTAGCTTCTATGCCAAGAACTGGCCATTAAGTGGGTTACTGATTTTACCAGGGTTGCTCAAGACAGTAAAGAAAACTACTAATAATATTACAATTAAACACATATTATAATTAGTACATGTTCTTCGGAAAAATATATTCTAGAGGTTTGCTTTACAGGGACTATAAAAACAATTTTGTTCTGGGCAATTGGTCTGCCTATAACACATTGCTTTCCATACGATGTCGTGCCAGTGAGATACATACCAGCATATGCTCATTTCATTATTTTCTAATTTGGAAAATAATTTTTTTGTCGTGTTCCAGGTACAATAAGACTCCGTCTTGTTAACAACTTGCAATTGAAAGTTCAACCTTTCTGCTACAGTCTCCAAATAAACGCAATGAGTATACCGCTAACCTTCATTTTGACATTCTCAGTTTTAACGATTACAAGGGGTGGATAATTGCATGCCATTGTACGTAGCTTATATCCCATTACATCGCTACTTTTGTCCGGAAAAATGTCAGATATAGTTGCAATGTGACCAGTATTTATAGTTTTTGAGAACTGATTGTAATTGAAGAATACAATCTCGTCAGCAGTACCTTCTACGAGTACTGTAAAGTCCAAAAATTTCATAAGCCATGCATATTGTAAGACAGTTCTGATATAATTGTTTTCCAAGCCCAGTTTTCTGAATAATATCAACAAGCACTTTGGCCTTGGTTGTACTGGAGATATTTCGACAATTCCGTTCAAAATATCTTGGGTTTGCGATTTATTTATTTTTTCGTTATCCACATTTTCAAGAATGATTAAAAAATAATCGAATTGCTTTCTGTATCCACTGAACTTATGAAAATTGTTGCATGCTGTGGGTTTAATTGATGAAAAAGGCGGTCTAGAACAGATCCGAATTTAAATGTTATTATTGTGTTCAACAAATTACTTTCTACAACTACAGCCAGTGCCAGAATTTGCAATGAAAAGAGTATTTTTAATACGACTATTTCCTCAATGACGTATTGAATCCGCAGTGGACGGTCACACCGATGACACTGAAGGTTATACACGTAGTGCAAATAAGTTAAAAAATTGTGGTTATGAGTTTTTAGTTAAACACACGTTTTTTGGTCAATAAATACCAATACCTACATTGGCAAAACAAAAGTACGACGCATAGAAAAAAACTAGAATGCTGATATCTTACTGTCTATCGATCTCTCTCGAATTTGACTACCATTTTTCTCGCAAACAAACGAAGTATAGAAAAAAATCATCGAAAATCGCTGAACAAAGGGACGCAGCACGTATAGTCCCCTGAAAATTTTATCTTCGCTTTGTACACACACACACACACACACACACACGCACACCCAAACACAGGCAACTTGCTCGAGTTCCGGACTCAAATAAATATAAAAGTTTGGCAGGCCGCGCTATCGCTCATGCTCGCGCGCGCTCGCGCCGCGGAAAGAGCTTGCGCGCGCGGCTGGCGCACGTATACGTCAAAATGTTTTGAAAGAAGGGAAGAAGATCCCAAGTCTCTCTAAGTGGGTTAAAGGGGAGACACACCTGCATATACGCAGCCGCCGCCAGCGTAAACTTTTTGACAGGCAAAACGAATCACGCCGCTCAACGAAATATCCGCGCACACGCGGCGAAAGGCTCGCCGTACACTCTTCTCTGCCGTCGACGGATACGTCAAGAGCAAGTATATATCGTTTCGGAAAACTTTCATTCGCGCGTATGTACACACAGACACACACTCGCGTTCCTTTGGGGTAAATATCGCGCGAGCTCTGTTTTCGGTTGCTGCGCGGATTGCTAATAAAGCTTGCGGTAATTATACGCGCGTCGAGAGACAATAATTCTGATGCGCGCGTATTATAGTTAGCCGAAAAACAATCGCTGGATAATACACGAGCTCGCGGTAATGGACGAGCGTCGATGGCTCGCAAAAGTCCATTACAATGCAGCCTATACATAATTTCGCAGCGTAGAGGTTCAGTATACAGAGCTGCGCTCGGCAATACAGAGGGTTTAAATTGATGTAGGAATGCGGCGCGAATGAAATTGCGATCCCCCGCGGCTGGGGAACGCGGCTCTAATCAGCCTAATCAGTCAGATATCTCGCGCGCAATCAAGCCGGGCCGCTGATTAATTACACGTTTAGTCGGCCCAAGACGATCTCTAGTAGCCCAGTAGCCCCTCAAGGAGGAGCTGTAGGTATACATACAGGCGACCGAGGTGAAAAACACTCGGATAGATATTCCGAGGAACGAGAGAGAATCGCCTCTAACCCGAAAGCTCTAATTGACAAATTGCTAATACGCGGCTGCGCTGACGAACGACCTCCGATATTGGCTGCTCGCCTCTTTCTTTTCTTTCGCCGCGCGGGAGCTCTCGGCTATATACCGCTTCTTTAATGGCTCATTTAGCCTAACGAGATTAGAAAGCGGAGGAGGCGAAGTAATTGCGCGCCTCGTAAATCTTGATTTTTTTTTTGCTCGCCTTCCAACAAATCCTCGCTCGCGGACGTGTTAACCAGCCCGATCAACGCCGTGTTTGAATTCTCGACGAGGCATCGTGCGTTCATCAACAGCCACATATATAATATATACAGCGCGCAGCTCAGCGCGCGATGAATAAATATTAATGAATATACGTTTCTCCCGTTGTGTGTCCGCCAGGGCGTGAAATCAGCAGTAGCATCGCTGGTGGTGAATTCGGAGAAACGCGCGCGGCTGATGCTTGCAAATGAGCGTTGCCGCCGCCGCCGCCGCCGGGCTGACTAGGGATCAGAGATGCGGCGAAGCTAGTCCGTTGCGTGCCGCCCACGCAAACTGGATTATCTTTGTATCATTAGCTTTTGACGCCGCTGCAGCCGGCGGGCCTCGTCGCGCGCTTTATTTGCATGCATTGATGAAGTCGCCGACGGACAGGTAATGTGCCCTCCCTTGCGCCTCTAATGATCAACTCCCTAGTTGCGATGTACTTTATATGCCTTATTTCCTGTTAGCTCGTCTCTGATGGTAGTACACGCATGAAAATAGAGCGATATGGTCTGCGCTCAATTGAACGGGTCGACTTTTGTCCATTTCAGTATTCCAGTCTATTTTTTACACGTCATACCTTTGTATTGCCAATGTAATGATTCTTAAGTAAGGTCGAACATAAATGGTTAGCAAATAATGTACGCGTATTCAACATTTTCTATCTACATTTTTACTGGTCAGACAAGATGCTCTTGGCCGACCTTCTTTTAAAAAATCGAAAAATTTTAAATATTTTTACTATATTTTACGATTAATTCTTTAACTTATTTGTTCAAATATACATAGTTTGCATTCTATAAAATTCGCTGGAAACTATGACGTGGCTTCAGTGTCGTTGGTACAGCTGTCCACTACGGATTCAACGCGTTACTAAAGAATTAATCATATTTAAAATGTTCTTTTCGTTACGAATTTTGGCACTGGCTGTAGTTGTGGGAAGTAATTTGTTGAACCATATTTAAATTCGGGTCTGCTGTAGATCACCTTTTTTGTCAAATAAACCCACCTCATTCAACGATTCTCATAAGTTCAGAGAATACAAATGGAAAGCAATTGGATTATTTTTTCCAAAAACTGAATAATCATGGTGCAACGCTTGCGACAGATTGATGATGGCAAGTTATCGGAGACGTACATAATTCTTGAAAATGTAGAAAATGAAAAAATAAATGAATCGCAAAACCAAGATATTTTGAACAGATTTGTCGATACATCTCCAGTACAACCAAGACGAAAGTGCTTGTTGATATTATTCGGAGTATTGAGTTTGGAAATCAATCACATCAGAACGGTTTTACAGTATGCATGGTTCTTGAAATTTTTGGACTTTACAATACTCGTAGAAGGTACTGCTGAGAAGATTGTATTCTTTAATTACAATCCGTTCTTGAAAACTATAAATACTGGTCACGTTACAACTATATCTGACATTTTCCCGGACAAAAATAACGATGTAATGGGATACAAGCTAAGAATAATGGCATTTGATGTACCGCCCCTCATAGTTGTTAAAACTGAGAACGGAAAGATGAAGGTTAGTGGTACTAATTACTTTTATTTAGAGACTGTAGCAAAAAAGTTGAACTTTCATTTGCAGTTTCTTAATAAGTCAACTTCTAATATTAACAATATCGTACACAAACTACTTTACAATTTAGAAAATAATAAAATAAGTATGTCAACTACTGTGTGTCTACTGGGCACGTTCTTGTATGGAAAACAATGTGTTATTGGCAGACCACTGGTTCAGAGTAAAGTCGTGTTTATAGTCCCTGTGAAGCAAACATATAACTTGAATTTTTCCTGGAATAATCTTATAACCATAATCAGTTTTCCCGTATTCTTGCTATTATTCACTGTTTTGGGCCACCTACTACGTTTTTCCGCAAGTCATTGGAGTGTCATGCAAAAATATATCAATTGTTTTTAGGTATATCAATTTCGCAGCCACGCAAAAATGCTGAAAGAATAATTTTTCTCGTGGTAATTTTACTATCCGTAAATTATTCTAGTGTATTATTTTCAACGTTTGCAGATGTAAGATTAATGTACAATGAAGAAGATTTTAATAGTGTCGATGATTTAATACAGTCTGGAATGACATTGTACAGGTTTGGAATGAATCATTACAAAGATTTGACGCTGGAAAAACTTTTTGCAAACAGTAAACTGTCGGATAATATGGCGGAGTGCGTGAGCAAAGCCATATCAACTAAAAATGCAATTTGTTCATTGCCAGAAACTATTGCAAAAGATTTTCTAGAAAAATCTTTAGGAGCTGATAAAATACATAAAATAAAAATTGACGGACCATCGTTCAACGAAGAAGGTACTGGCTTTGCCTATGAGAAGGCATCTCCATTTGCAGTGAAAATTGAAAAAATCTTACAACGTCTTGTGGAGTCGGGGCTTTCGAACTGGTGGACTAAAAGTCAGAAAACAACTGATCAATCAACCAGCATTACCGTGAACAATACTACTAACGTAGTAGTTGGCGTATATCCTTTAGTCGTGCCCTTGACGCTGAGTAAACTCTACACAAAAAAAGTTCTACACACTACACGAAAATAACTCTACACAGTTATTCTGTACACGTAAACATTCTACACGAATATTTCCCGCATAAAAATTTCCTACACGCATTTTCGATTATTTTACTTACACCGGTAAACTCTACATAATCGGGTAACCAATTGTTATACATTGTTGCAACAATAGATAATGCGATGTGTAGAGTTTACCGGTGTAGTAAAATAATCGAAAATGCGTGTAGGGTAATTTTGTGCAGTGAATATACGTGTAGAATTTTTACGTGTACAGAATAACTGTGTAGAGCTATGTTTCGTGTAGTGGTAGAACTTTTTGCTTCCTCCTAGAGGAAGCCTTGTAATAGTAAATTTTCGGTTTCGCTAAATCTTTATAGAACATGTTTTGAGATGTTAGAAGTTCGAATTACGTGTTTTAGGAAATGTCTGTATGGTGTGTGTTGTGTGTGTGTGTGTGTGTGTGGATGTGTGTGTGTGTGTGGATGTATACCGTATATTTCTGGACTACTTCGTCAATATTAATCAAATTTAACATGCATATTTATTTTTGAATTCTGAATTCGGAAAAAACATTTTTTTTAATTTTTTAATTATTTTTTTTTTATGGCGATTTTTTGATTTAAAAAAATTTTTTTTTGCGTTTTTTTCATCATCCCGTTGTTACAAACATTCAGCTAAAATGCATTTTAAAGATAATAAAATTAACTACTTTCCCCGTTTGGTCTCGGGATCGACCGCTCCGTTCGGCAGATAAAATGAAAAAGGTGATTTTTTTTTTTAAATTCATATCTCTGAAACTAAACATCATAACCTCACGAAAAAAATCATGTTGATGGGTCACATGTAAACTATATTTCATTAAAATTTCAAGTGATTTGTCTACGTATTTTTTAGTAATAAATCGAAAACTGAAAAAAATGAGTTTTTTTGTGCCTCGATTACGGGCGTAAAAAAGCCTAATTGCACTTGAGATTTTGGGAAAAGGTAGATATTTTATTTGTCTTGGTTAAGTTCATTGCGCAGCTTTTAAACCCTATGGTTCTCAAGATATCAAGGTTTGAATTTTTTTTTTTTAATTTTTGATTTCTTATATCTTTAAAACAATGTAGTCAAATGCCTCAAATATTTTATGGCGATTCATCATACAAAAGCTAATCCGCTGTTAAAATTTTAAACGATTTTGTTTGAGCATTCTCAATAAAGAGCTAAAATGTAAAAACCGATTTTTTCAAAAATTTGGCTTTTTCTTCTAAGGGTCGTGGTTCACGTTTTAAAGTCCCTCCCTATGAATTTATGTTTATACTGATATGTATATGTATGCATATATATATATATATATATATATATATGCTACGCGCGGAGGAATTAGAGAGTGTGTTGCGTCGTGGTGAGTGTGTTTGTGCACGTGTGGCCGTCTAAGGATCAAACCCAGGACGTGGAGAGGAGTGCGGGGTTAAACTAAAAAGGCCAAGGAGTAAGCTTGAGTAGTTTGTTTCTGTGGTTTTGCCATGCTACGCACGTTATTGTGCGTACATGACAATACTATTTAAAAAAAAAATATATATATATACACATATATATACTATAATTATATTCAAAATATTTAATTCAAATTAAATTAATTAACATACCTTGTATGTACATTAAGACAATATATTTTAAAATTTTGAATTATAATTAAAACTTCTTCGACGATTTTCATCGTTTCAGTGATCCACAAGATTTGAGACCTGATAAGCTGATTGATTCGTATTCGGAGTTCTGATATACAACCTGTGTATGAATAATGGAAATATGGTGAATAAACGTTACAAAAAAATGGTGTACAGTTAAAATATTTTATTTCTTTAGTTTTTTTTTTTTTTTTGAAGGGGGTGAGGAGGTGGAAATCTGTCATACAAGACACCTTTTAGATGGAGATAAAGGTAGTGTCGGATTCATCACATTAAAGTGATGCCTACCGACTAAAACCACCTCCTCAGGGGGCTAACTCAGAGGTTATATGCCCAGGTAAAAAAGAAGGAAGTGAGAATTAGATGAAAGAATTAAAGAGATTTGTATGCTTCGCAGTTTAGAAAGTCACCTCACTTTTCATAGGGTGGAGAAGAGGAGAATATGACGCTATAGTAGCGAAGCTCGGTTTGATTTAGCAGTGAAGCTTTCAGAAGAAAGGTGATGAGGTTGTGTGTATATGTAATTGTATCAGTGTGCGCACGTTGTGGTAAATGAGTAGGTGAGGATGTGTGGTGTAATAGTAAAGAGCTGAAATGTAATGACCGATTTTTCTCAAAAATTTGGCTTCCTCTTATATGGATGTCTAGTGCTTCTACAACAAAATAATTAAACTTGGAAATATTTAAAATAGCATTCATACACTGTATTTTAAAACAATATTTTATTTATTGGAACAATAAATTTCGTTGGAGGAAGCTACGTGCCAATGAATTGGCAGCGGTTTTTATGTAGAGTTTACTCAGCGTCGTGCCCTTAGGCATTGGATGCTCTGTCGCAACCATAGTTTTTATAATTGAATTGTTGATTGCTTGCGTTAGGTTTTATCTACATTGAAATGTATCTTTGCGTGTAATATGTGTATAATCAGCAACATGATTGTTTTCAAATACATGTTTATCAATAAAGTTCTATCAAAAATCAATAAATCTCTCTTTTATATATAGAGAAATTATACTGCATGGGAATTAGGGGGAAAGCTCTGACCCTGCTCACTAGTTATCTTAGTAACAGATACCAAAGTGTAAAAATTTGTGAATGTGTGAGTGACGAACTTTTAACAAATACTGGGGTACCGCAAGGTACGATACTTGGCCCACTTTTGTTTATCCTATACATAAATGATATACTCCAAGAGATACCTATGGAAGCTATTTTGTCGTATGCTGACGACACTGCTATAATTGCAACAGGAGATTTCTGGGAAAAAGCACAAGATAATATGAATAACTACTTGTCACGCATTCACAAATGGCTTGCCGTAAATAAGTTATCATTAAATGTTGATAAGACTGTATGTATGACCTTCGGCAGCTATGTCGGAAGCGTGCTAAACAAATAGATATAAAAATAAATATGTTAAATATTATTAAGAAAACTAAATATCTAGTGTATATCTTTTACAAAATTGCGAAAACAATGTCAACTGAAACTTTGATGTTAATTTATTATGCCTTTTTTCATAGTATCATGAGTTATGGTATAATTGCTTGGGGTGGAGCCTATAAAAACAATAGAGATCTAATACAAAAAATACAGAGAAAAATCCTAAAAATTATAAACAAAAATAATTTTGTCACGCAAAATATTCCTCTCAATCTTGAGCAACTGTTTACACTCGAGGCCTTAAAGATATACATAATGATCTCAAAAACCAATACCTCAAATCATCTAGTGTTACGAGAAATAAAAGTATTATTGTACCGATCAATAAAAAAAGAATTAGTAATAAGAATTGTTATATTAAAGCGATCTCAACATTTAATGCTTTGCCGAACAACTTAAAAGAGCTAGAAATAAGCAAACCAAGTCAAATAAATATAATTAAAGAATAGATTAAATCCAATTGTTGATAACTGAAATATATATCTACGAGTTAAAATGTTAAATGTTAAAATATTGAAAAATGTATATACAGATGATGCTAAGGNTAAAATATTGAAAAATGTATATACAGATGATGTTAAGGTAGTAAGGAGGCTACTAACTATGCATCATATAGAATAAGTTTTAGTTTTTAAGTTATTTTTTTTTTCTCTCGCCAGGCCTGCGGACAGATAACCTGTTTATCTTTGCAGGAATGCAGAGGATGTAAATATCTCTGTATTTTCTTTCTGGTTAAATAAATAAATAAATAAATAAATAAATATATATATATATATATATATATATATATATATATTACTAGGAAATTTAAGTGCGCATCGCGCACTTCTTATTATACCATCAATTATGTCTTATTCTAGAATGATTTTAAATTTTGCCGCCTGCTGAACACTAACAGTTCAAAGCGTTTGTAGGTTATGTAATAATATTCGCGTTTCTAATTTGGGTTCCTAAATTCTTATACCAGGCGACTGGACATCAATTAAATGCTTCACATCACTTTTTTAAGAGAGGATTGAAAATCCATATTGCAAGGTTTTTGGTTTATAAAAGATACCCTTCAGCGACGATAACATTTTTTTTTAAATCCAATTTCAGTGTAGCATAGGTGTCCACTATACATTCAAAACGTACGTTATCGAGTTATTGATCGCATTGAAAAGTTTTGCTTCCTCCTCAAGAGGAAGCTTTGTAATAATAAAATTTTCAGTTTTGCTAATACTTCATGGAAACGCATTTGGAGGTGTTTGGAGTACGAATCATACGTTTTTAGAAAATGTCCGTGCGGGTGGCTGTGTGTGTGTGTGTGTGTGTATGTACGTATACCGCCATAATTTTGGAACCATGGACGGATCGTAATAAAATTTGACATGCATATATTTTTTCTAATTCTGAATTTAGGTCATTTTTTGTTTTATGATTCTGACCATTTTATGGCCATATTATAGCCATTTTTCTATTTTTGAAAAAATATTTTTGCTTTTTTATAATGATATGATTTATACAATATATTCAACAATAGTGTATCTAAAAGAACATAAATTTGTCTACTTTTTCCCGCAAGATTTTCTAGATTGACTGATCTGTTCATTTTTTATGATATAAAAGGTAATTTTTCGATAAACATATATAACTCAAAAAATAAATAGTTAAATGTTTTGAAAAAATTCATGACAATAAAAAACAACGATATCTACTAGTTGTAAAAATTTTAAGCAATTTTGGCGACTAGTTTTTGAGATAAAAATCAAAAACTAAAAAAAATGTTTTTTTTATGTCGTACGATTACGGGAGTAAAAAGGTTTAAATTGAGTTGAAATTTTAGGAAAAGATTGATCTTTTGATCACTTCGGCTAGGTTCTTTTTGTAGCTTATGAAACCTTTTAGTTTAAAAGATATTAAGATTCAAATTCTTCAACTCTCACCCTGTATACTCTGTGTGACTGAACATTATTATTTTTGTTAAACCATATAATTTGATAATTAAAGCTTAGTATATTTTGAGAGTTTTCATGGTTTTATAAAATGTCCGTGCAGATGGTTTTGTCTGTGTGTGTGTGCGTGCGTGCGTGCATGCGTGCGTACGTATACTGTTATAATTGTGGAACTACGCGATCGTAATAAGATTGGACGTGCATATATGTTTTCTGATTTTGAATTCGAGTAAACCTATCCTTTTAGTATCGAATAGTAGCGAATATTTAAATCGAAGAATGAGTTGATTGTCCCATGTAAATATCTTCCACTAGCAGAATTGGAGGAAGCTAAGTGCCAATGACTTGGCAGCGGTTTTTTTTTCAGTAGGTCTGGTAATTTTCAGAGATATTCTCCTGCTGAATTTTATTTAGAAAATAAACGCTCCATATTATAACGATGAGAAATACCGAATGAGCATATGTGCCATACAATGGGAAAAATGTTGCTACACGTATATACTTATAAAGTAACAATGAGCGAAACGCGACGCTCCACTGATTCAATTCCCGACTGCAGCTCTTGTTCCCTTGCAGCCCGAGAGCCGAGAAAGAGCTTCTATAACGTGGAAAGAAAATCCCGAGAAACGACTCTTTCGTTTTTCTCTATACACGCGACACCGCCACGTGTGCATGTGTGCATGTGTGTGTGTGTCACTGCAGGCGACGAAAGATCAGCGGCGAATGATGAATGGCTCCGAAACAAAGGCGGCGGTACGTGTACTTTTTCTTCGTCTTCTCTTCTCCCTCTCTTCTCTTGTTCTTTTCTCAAGAGAGAAAGCTCGCCGAAACTGCAGCTAAGCACAACACGCGCACTCTCGTGTGTTTAAGCGAAAAGCCAGTCTAAGACCGCTGCGCACCGAGAATCTATGTCTCTCTGTTTTCCGAGAGAGAGAGAGAGAGAGAGAGAGAGAGAGAGAGAGAGAGAGAGAGAGAGAGAGAGAGAGAGAGAGAGAGAGAGAGACTCGAGTGTATATCTCTACGGAGTAAACGCGTCTTCTTGGCTTTTGCATTCTTCTCTCGAATACCACGTGAGTCAAGAGAGCGAGCTTTGCTGCAGTATTATACAAAGCATGCGAGCTTTCGCGCTAAGAGTACACGTACAAAAGAAGTTATTGTGCTTTTTTTGGTGAAAAGAAATCAGGTCTGACCACATCCGGGACTGTACTACTCGAAGTCACCGGCAGCACGGACTTTCACATTTTCCACTACGCCCAATTAGCTTCGTCGAAAGAGTAAAACTACAGCTACGGCCGCGCTAAACTAATTTCCAACTCAACAAAGCACACGTCGTAAAGCATAAAGCGCTCGAAAATAAAAACTCAGGTTTGCTCGTTACACACTTTGGAAATTATTTATCGCTAGCACGACGCGCCTCTCTATAGAGAGAGAGAGAGAGAGAGAAACGCGACGACGAGTCATTAAAAGTCTTGAAAAGCCCGTGCACGGAGAAAGCCCGGGCTGTGTTTGAATGGTTTCGCAAACAATGGTGGCTAACTCTCCTCTGGCTCATCCGCGTCAGCGTTATACGTGTGGCCCGGCCAATTATCCCTATGCCCGTCGACGTGTCCCCGAGGAAGCCGAAATCGGACGCTCCGTATAAAACGCAGAGGCTTGGTAAAAGAGACGAATTTTCCGTTGATTGCTTTTACCAGCACAGAGAGAGAGAGAGAGAGAGAGAGAGAGAGAGATTTGGCTGCTGCTACTGGCGCTGTTCGACAAGCCTCGCGCGTGAGTATGTGTACACACGGCAGTACGATGGCAGTTTACTCCCGGCGCCGAATGGAAAGCAATTAGCTACCTCGCATACTAATTTCGGCGCGGGGATCCCTCGATGTTTGCGCGCGCTGCATCGGGCTTGAGAGTTGCCGGCAAAGCAATGATTTTTTTTTTATACTTTGCGAATGTACTTATTCCAACAATTATAGTTCCAATAACTCGTTCCACCTCGAATTCACGACGATGATAAAGCCGGATAATATTGTTTCTCTCGCAAGATCTGACAGCAGCCCATGTAAGATCTCACCACGGTGCTATCCCTTGTACAGGTATATAGATACATCGCATTGGGAATAGCAAGAGAGAGAAAGAGGAAAGGAGAGGGTCGTCGGTTCGTTAGACGGCGCAACGCGCGCGCGAGCAGAGCTCGAAGACGAATTGAATTGGCTCTAGCGAGAGGCTCGAGAGCGACTTCGAGGCGGATAATTGGCCTCGGGCAAACATGGAGCAGACTCTATATATACCGCTACACGCGCCCCTCCGAAGATATCTGCCCTCGTCCGAGTCCGAGATCCTGACTTATTTACGGGAATTACGTGCGCGCGGGAAAAATTATTTCGATGCCTTGTGTTGTGCTGCGCGACTTCGAGTGGATTATGTCATGTGTATAATGCACTGCAAATCTACAATTTGCTCTCGCGAGTTTATTTCCGCCAGACGCAGAGTTCATACTAAGAATAAACATACATATATTTCATAGACTCATCAGGCAGTTGCAGTATGAGCGGCCTAAGCAGTAAGCAATTAGTCGGCATAAGTGTCACACACCGCTATATCTAGACTCGCCGCGCGGATGCTGCTGAGGGAAACAGAAAAGCCAGAAACTACAGATCGTTTGGCACTACTCTGGCTGATTTCTCTGGTTCACAAAGAGTACGCAGATAGGTCTTTTTTTTCTCCGTGTTCCGATGAAAGACAATACAAGGCCTCAACCAAGCGATACAGAGACGTATCCAAGATCGCGGCTACCGGCAATCTCACGAATCACGTATGCAATTACGCGGGACGCTGCAGCGAGGCTATATATCGATTCGATTTCTCTTGTCGCGTATACGTGCATCCTCCTGTACAGTACTCCTCCCGATATGCCACTGCTCTCGCGCTGCACAGATGGAAATTGCTGTTTGCGGGCATCTGGCGACGTCGTAGTTCCCCCTATCTCTCTCTCTCTCTCTCTCTGTGAGCCCATAGTCCGCAGCATTCGTAATCACTCGCCGGTACTTGTACGCACGTGGTCCGGCGAGCTCATATTTGATGGATATCTCCGCGACCGTAGCGCGCGTGTGTGTTTGCTGCATCCCTTGATCCCGAGGGTCGATTTAATTGAATAGCCGCGCCTTACGCCGCCGATTAATTAGTCGCGCGCGCACTTGCCGCAAGCGATCGACCTTCGTTCATTTTATTACATATAACGCTGAGGTCGGGGAGCAGAATACATCGTTCGGTCTTCTTTTGCTGTAAGCGTATATTTATTTTGTGATGAGAACGAACGATTAATATTATACCATTACAATGGTTTATCGTAGTCTTTCACGACAAAACGAGCACGAGAATCCGGCTCCTTACGAAAATATTTGTCGAACAAAACGTAATTTTCATCAAAACGTGGATTTCCCCGAAACGAGCCGTTCGTCGTTTTAAAAAAGAGAACACAGAGCGAGAGGTACATACATATATCTGGAACAAAAAAAAGCACAGTTTCAAACTTCAGGATTCATTGTGCAGTCCATGCACTGCAGTCGCGTTTTATAACGGGCCGAGAGATGCGAAAGCAATGGGTGAGGGTAGTCGTTTGATTAAAGGCCTTCATAGCACTCGTTCGTTCGTTCGTTCGCTCGCTCGCGCCATCGGAGCATCTTTTAATTGCTTGTTGCTTTCGCCGGCGCTCGCGCGTATGTGCTAGGCCATGCACTCGTAGCTAGCGTTAATTTTGAAAATAATAAACGTGCTACCGTGATTAAATATCGATCGTGCGGTCGATGCATAGTCGTTGTTGACGTACCGCTGATAATACCGTGTGTATTCGAAACTCGGGATATAGTCTCCGTTTTATGGTCCTTGTTTTCCGATGAAAATTATTGTCACGTGCGCGTCGGGCTGTTTTTCGTGGTGTATATCTGTTGAATTTTATGCTAAAATCTAAGAGTATATTTTGAAATATATAAGCATCGAGATTTCTAGTTTTAATAGCCGGAAAAACCCAGCAGCTGCCGAGTTTAAAGTTCTATCAGTTTTCCTTGCCGCTAGAGACGCACATCTAAGTATCGGCGTGGCAGCGTCCCTCTCTCTCCCCCTGATCAGCCGTTTTGGCAGAAGCACCTCTGTACTGACCTCAGCGGAGGACAAGCGTCAGTCGAAGATTAGCCCTTCAAGAGAGAGCAGTTGCTAAGTTGAACGCTTCACTTACAACTGTCTCTATACTTACTATATCACATTTGTTTTTTAACCTCATTTAATAAACAAACTACTGGGAGCATCAATAACTCTGTTTTGCCATTTATTTATCTACCCGATAAGTAAATATATTCAACAATATCGAATCGTAATGTATAGCTGTAACCAATTTCTCTTATGAAGCCTGAAGCAGCGATGTGGCTTTGAATTGAGCTTTGCGAATTAACGCGTCGTATAAAGCGTCAGAGAAACTCAGTAGAAAGTATAGCAGAGCTGAGGAGTAGCAAACTATATCGTTTTCAATTGATGCCCCGTTGCGTAATTAGAAAGTTAGTTAAGTTTCTTTTTCAAATTTGTTCTCGACTATACAGTGCACTGCTGCACTGGAGTGTTAAGCTGCAACGTGTTCGAGAAAGGGAATACGATATGACGCGCGCGATGCACCCTTGTACAATATATAAGCACGATGTATATATATATATATATATATATATATATATATTTAGTCAAGTTGGCGGTCTGTGCGCACAGAGCTATATGCAAAACAGGTTTTGGCTGCGCGTATTGTGAATTGTGATGTACGGCGTAAGTTAACTCCCCGACAAGCGTGCATACGCGCTGATAGCTTGCGACGTCTGTTTTCCTTCTCGCTCTCTCTCTCTCTCTCTCTCTCTCTCTCTCTCACACACACACACTATCTCCCACGGGACTTGGTTTGCCGAATTCATTAAGAATCGCATATTGCACGCGAGCTAAGAACACTGCAGGTGACGACATAGCAGCGCGGGCCGGATATTGTTCCACTGACTCGAAAGCGCATACAATGCGAGAGCTCGAATAAATCTTCCTAGTCCCAGCTTCACTCGGCCACACTGCAGAGCACAAAGCGCAGTAGCAGCGATTGGGTGTCACAGTAGTCGTCGACAATGCACCGAAAGACCTGCCGGTAATGCTCCCCGAGTGTCTCGATTGAGCTTTAGATGGAGAGAGGGTTGATCTCTCTCTCGGTGGTCGCAAGAGGCAAGTCAAATTGAGTTGGCCTTAGGTATACGGCGGCGAGCGATAGAACATAGTGAAACGCGCGCGCACTTGAAACTGTCGCGTCCCGGAAACCACTGCAAGTCCCCGACGACGATCGAACTTCCGTGCGCGCGGCTCTCTTCCGTTAATTAGGAGCTTTCGTACAAAGCCGCGCGTGAATTTCCTAAGCCCTGGCCATTTTGTTACCGCCACCTACAGAGTCGCTGGCGCACGAAACCCCCCCTCTACCACTACCGTCGGCGCTGCTCCGCGAAAGAGCATAAAAGCGGGAGCGCTTCCCGCTCGCGACACAGTCTGCTCCCGGCCCCTGCCCGGTGAGCATCGCCCCACTACCGCCACTCGGCTCTCGAGTCCGGTAGTACCCCCCTCGGATAGCCAGCCTAGGGATCTTTGGAGAATATACTTGCGGCAATCAACTTCTGGACTTTTCTTTATACCCCGACGCTCCCCATCCTCCGCTACGACGAAGAAACGAGAACAGCGAGTTCGAGGTCTCTCGTCGACGTCCGCGCTCGAAGACGTACTCTACAGGCGCGCGACCTCGCCAACTTCTCGCGGTCTCTCTCTCTGGTCCGCGCTCCGTGGATATAGCCCCGTACTCCACCGACGAACGGGCAGTACTCGCGTGGACTCCGAGCGGAAAGGTCGGACCGGTGAAGCCCCGCTTCCTGGCCCCTTAACGCAGTCCATATACGCGATTCGTACACGGTCTCTCTCTGAGGTCCGCGCTTCACGGCTATATCGCGAGACGCACCGCAGAGCCGGCAGTTCGTCTCGAGCAGTCAACGCGAGCGGTCGACCGGTGAAGCACCTCTTCCCGGACTTCCCTCGCCAGTCACGACTCGCGAGCTACACCCGTGCCCGGACGGCGACTAGCGCTCGACGTCATCCGAAACGCCCGCCTGGTGACCCCGTCCTAGGCGGCGGACTAAGAGGCGTCGAATTCGCTCTCGACCGAACCACAAGCACGGGCTGTAACAACGCGGCGAAGACTAATTGACACGCTCCGAGCCAAGCGTAACGCACATGGTGGCGAATCAGCGATCACGATCCCGTTCCGAGAGGCAGAGACAGCTACGGAATCGACGGAAGAGGAAGGCCGCCCAGACACTACCAGCTTTTACCGGGCGTGACCCTCTCGCACTCGCTCCACCGACACCAGCTGTGCTGCCTCAGCTACCTGCTTCTCCGGAAACGCAACCGCTGAGGGCCAACACTCCACCAACTCTACGCGGAGAAGCCACGCCTAAATCTCCGTCGCCAATCCGCACGATTGTGCCTTGGTCGTACATTCGGACCCACGACGTGATTTTTATCCGACGGCCGTACCGAAAAGCGGTATTCACCGACTGGCCGCCGGTTGTGGCTGCTCCCCCACCAGCTACTCCTGCTGAGGAACCGGACGAGGACGTGCTCGAGCTGCACCCGACCCCGGATGACGATTTGAGCGGTGGGACAACACCAGCGTCACCGCCGGTAAGGGCCACTTCTCCCGCACCGGCTCTCCTACCAGCAGCCAGAGTAGTCGCTCAAGGTCCGTCTGTTCCCGCGCCAACGGCTCGGATTCCGACGCATCCTCGGATCATCAACGTGCCTCGAGGGGCACATCTGATCGAGTCCCCCGACAGGCCCGGACCGAGGAAGACGTTCGCATACCCGCACCTGCGTGACCCCCGTCGCTTCACGGCGGTAAAAAGGAAACTAGCTTTCGCGGACAGAAGGGACGATCCTCGGCGCACGTCGTTCTACGTCTCTAACGACGCCCCTCGGAGCAGAAGCAACAGCCGTGTTAACTCCGTGAGGGAGTTAAACCGCCGCCCTCGTCACCGCGAGCCGACCCGACCCAAGCGTCGACCTTAAATTTATTCGATATATCAACCGGCCCTTTTCAGGGCCACCATATAGTTCAGACGTACGGTGCACTCCCACACGTTCTCCCCCCCCTTGCTCTTCGGGTGGGGTGTAACAAGTGGCGTGCCCAACGTGGGGCTAGACTTAAAAAGTCATATCGGGCAGAAGCTCGTCTAAGAACCCGCGACTGAGTCAACCGGCATCCAATGCCCATTCAGCACTCGCCTCGAAAAACTCGTAGCCAAACAGAACGAGACAAGGGAGTGAATACACTTCTGGAAGTGGACAATAATCCAGTGGCGCCCATCGAACCAAGAACCAACGTGGCAGACAACGCTCGACAGACACGAGAGCGCGCTGAAGCAGAGGCTCAACAACTTGCGACGGAAGCGCGTGCCAGGGAAGCTAACAAGCGTCGTCAGGCCGAGGAGGCGGATATCCAGCAACGTGCCGAAGAAGCCCGGCGTCGACGAGAAGCTCAAAGTCTCGCAGAAGCCGAAGCTCAACGCCTCGCAGCAACAGCAGCAGCTGAAGCCGCGGAGATCGAAGCCCGACACATCGCACAAGAAGCTCGTGAACGTGCCGAGGCAGACGCCGAGCGTCGTCGTCAACAAGCCATGGCTGACGGACAACCTCCAGCTCCCGCCCCAGCTCCGGTTCCTGCCGCTGTTCGCAACTGGGAGGACTTCGCTCAGGCACTCTTCGGGTATCGGCCGCCTCTCCCTGAGTTTCACGGACAAGAGCACGAGAACCCTGATACTTACCTGACACAGTGCACCGAGTACCTGAGAATCTTTAATATTCCAGGAGATCAACAAGTCAGAGCTCTAGAAAAGGGTCTGAAAGGGGACGCAGAAAAATGGTGGCAGTGCTACCGCTCTCTAGGTACGGACTATCAACGCTACCAAGAACTAATCCGCAGCCGCTATAACAGTCAAACTGTTATCAGCGGATTGATCTCGGATCTTTATGGGAAAAGACAAGGCGAAAAGGAAGCTACTGGTACCTTTTTACAACAAAAATATTTGTTGTTCCAACGCCTCCGTCCAAACGAAGAAGAAGCCACGAAGCTCTCCACTCTTGTGAATCTACTTCGACCCGGCATACGACGATCGCTGCGCGGTCAAACCCACGCTGACTTCTCCGCACTCCTAAATAAAGCGCTCGAGGCCGAGCGCGACGAGGACGAGGAAAACCAGCAGTACAAGGGGAAGAAGAAAGAGGCTGCACCTGAAAAACCACCGTCAGCTGCGAAGAACGAGAAGAAGCAACCCCCGAAGTGTTGGCACTGCCCAGGCCACCATTACCACAGAGACTGCGAAGTACTGAAAAAGAAACAACAGCTTTCAAAGAATTGGAGGCAGGACAACAACGCCGACGGTACTCCTAAGCCGGAAGCCAGCACTATATACAGTGATCCGCACGAGCTTCCCAGAATCGACGTAAACTACAACGAACAGCAGCTCACGGCGATAATCGACTCCGGAGCAACGGAAAATTTCATCAACCCGAAATTTCTCCAAGTGGGTACCCCTTACGCCGAGTGTGATGTCGTGACCCGACTGGCAGCAGACGGAGCATCAATGAGCGTGATCGGCAAAGCAACGATCACCTTCCAGCTACAGGGACACACCTTCACGACAGACGTGATGATGGCTCCAGCACTGAAGGAGCCGTTACTGCTTGGTCTGCCCTGGCTGCGCCAAGAGGAGGGCGTTGTCGATTTCACTCGTAACGTTCTGCACGTGGGAAGAACCGAGCGCGTTACAACCTCCTTCTTCAGTGCTCAACCGAGAAAGATGGACCACGCTCCTTTGGACCTCGATAAGTTTGTCGATGGATTTCCCAGTGCTCTCAAAGGGAGGTTTCACAAGCTGCTCCAAGCGCACGCTCGGGTATTCGCACCTCTGGGTGGACGATTGCCCCAAACCAAAGCTGTGCGGCACGACATCAAGTTGACCGTGGAACGGCCATTTCGTCTACCAATGTACCCGCACTCGACCACCAAGCGAAGAGCCATTGACCAACAAGTACGCGAAATGTTGGCCATGAAGCTGATCGAGCCGTGTACGTCGCCATACTGCTCTCCCGTAACTATGCCAAAGAAGAAGGACGGCAGTCTACGCTTCTGCGTGGATTACCGCAAAATCAACGAATTGACGGAGGACACGGCCCAACCAATGCCAAAAATCCACGAGACGCTCCGAGATATCGGAGACGCCACTATCTTCACGACGCTCGATCTCAAGAGCGGATATTGGCAAATCCCTATGGAGGAGAGGGCAAAAAAATACACGGCATTCTCTACACCTTCCGGAGGCACTTATCAGTTCAACGTGATGCCGTTTGGCCTCAAGGGCGCACCAAAAACTTTCCAGGCTGTGCTCTCTCAGGAGGTTCTGACCGGATACATCAACGATTTTTGCATAAATTATCTCGACGATGTGATAATTTATTCAAAGACTTGGAACGAGCACCTTCGGCATATTGCGCTTGTACTCGAACGACTCGACACTCACGGATTTACGTGCGCCATCGAAAAGTGTCGCTTCGGGATGCACAGTATCGAGTATCTCGGCTTTCACGTGACGTCCGACCGCAACGAAGCTAAGCCGGAGTTCGTGAAAGCACTTATCAACGCAGCAGCCCCGAGGACAAAAAAGCAGTTGCAAAGCTTTACGGGAGCTTGCAATTGGCTACGTGAATATATTCCACGTCTAGCCATTATTATGGCTCCGCTCACCGACCTCCTGAAGGGGAAGCGCGGTTTCCGATGGACGCCAGCAGCCCAAAGAGCCTTCGACGCCACTAAAGAAGCGTTGAAACGGCCGCTCACGCTTTCACGTCCCAAACCCGGGCTACCCTACGTTCTCCAGACCGACGCCTCGGCCAGGGGCATGGGCTGTGTGCTCTTCCAGGAGGAAGCTGACGGGACGAGACGCATCATCAGCTACGCCAGCGCCAAATTCACGCCGGCCGAAAGCAAGTACCACTGCAACGAGCAAGAGTGCCTTTGCATCATATGGGCGATAAAACGCTTCCGACCGTATCTCGAGGACGAGCCATTTACCCTACGCACTGACAGCAAAGTGCTTACTTGGCTGAATCGATTCAAGGATACTCGTGATAAGCTCATGAGATGGTCGTTATTGCTACAAGAATTTACGTTCAACATCGAACACTGTCCCGGTCGAGAGAATGAACTCCCGGACGTGTTGTCAAGAGACCCCGAAGGAGAACACGAAGAGCTCGACGACATCGATCGACTTCTACCCCCGGTGCTGGGAGACCGTCCACAACGTGCGGTTTCACCTGAAATTCACCTCATTAATAAAGATTTGTCGACACCGGAGATCGAGACGGTTCTGCTGACCGCCATCCACGAAGCACAGCAGGAAGACGAAAAAATCGCTGAGATAGCGCTCCGCCGTTTACAATTAGGGGAGCGTGAACCACCAACACCTGCCGACAGACTCTTCAAGGAGAGATACGACATTCGTAACAACCTCCTGTGACTACGAGACGGAGCAGACGACTCTTGGAAGATCGTTGTTCCTGCAAGCATTCAAGATCGCGTCATCCACGAGTATCACGACGCTCAATTGGCCGGACATCCCGGGGCCGAAGAAACTCTGCGAGCCATATCCAAACATTACCGCTGGCCCAAAATGGCGAAGCAAGTGAAGGAGTACGTGCGATCATGCCATCTGTGCGCTTGTCACAAGAGAACAACTACTCAACCTCAAGGACTACGACCACGACAACCCCAAGAACCATGGGACACCATAGCCGTAGACCTGATGGGACCCTACCCAGCCACGAGCACCAGGAAACGCTTCATCCTCGTGGTCACGGATTTATTTACCAGATGGGTAGAGGCTTTCCCACTCGGTTCTTCGGAAACAGCGCATATCTTGCGTCCACTCGAAAACGACGTTTTCGCCCGATACGGTTATCCCCGGGCAATCATCTCCGACAACGGACCGCAGTTTACCAGCCGTGCATGGGCTGAGGCATGCAGAAAATGGCAAATCACGCATTTGACAACGGCCATTTACCACCCCCGGGCTAACCCTACGGAACGACGAAATCAGGAGATAAAGAAGGGTCTCAGGCTTCACCTCGATGGGAAAGCGCATAAGAATTGGGACCTGGAATTACCAAAAGTCTTGTTCCAGATCCGCAGCAGACGTAACGCAGCTACGGGTCTTACTCCAGGAAAGGCGCTCACAGGGCGAGACATTCGTCGACCCGGCGAATGGCGATTAGCGGCGTCCGAAACCTCCACCACGGAATGGAAGCAGAGAGTGGCCAGTATAAGGGAGAAGCAAGAGAGTTATCAGACACGCTACACCACGCAAGAAGAAGACCAATCATCACGCTACGAACCCGGCTACGAGGTGTACATACGGAGCCACCCGCTCTCAGCAGCAGCCGAGAAATTCCACGCCGGTTTTGCACGCAAATGGGACGGTCCGTTCCGGGTGTTAGGTGTGCTCAGCCCGGAAATCCTCTTGGTCGATCGCGATGGCACCGAGGTCAAGGTCCACGTGAACCAAGTAAAAATCGCTTGGCCTTTAACAACGGCAGGCGAAACAACGAGCGACCCCACTGTTGCTCCTCACACCTTCGGCCCCACTGCCGACCCAATTCCAAGCGGACGCGAAGCCGTTGGAAACTCCGGAGGACGCGCAGCCTCCCCTGGCTTGGATATCGAACGCGCCGTCGATACGCCAACCATCGTCGAAGGTAGACGCGTAGCTACCCCGACTCCACCACCTGCAGACGTCGAACGCGCAGTCGACTCTCCAACAACCGTCACACGTGGACACGAAGCTACGTCGAGACCCTCCGATGTCGAGCACGACGTCGCCAACGAACTTGCCGAAGAGGACTCAACGAGCAGTCAGGAGATTGCTTCTACGGGAGATCCAGCGCAACGCAGGGAGCCGTACAATCTACGCCCTCGGAAGAAGGTAAATTACAAGTGTTAAGTGTTAAGTGTTAAGTGTTAAGTGTTAAGTTAAAGTTTAAGTGCATTACGATCAAAGAAAAAAAAAGTGCTGTGAAATGCGAAAAGTGGTTTCGAAATTGTATTTTGTATCTAGGTTAAGAAGTGATCATCAAGAAAGGAAAATTTCTAAAACACGGAGAAAAGACTCTGAATGAAATACAAAAAATTTTTTTTTAAAAAATAGTAATTTTAAGACTTTTAGTTTTACGAGTGTGAATGTAATGTACGCGTACATATGCTGTTATTAGTAGTAAGGCTCTTTTATATTACATATGCCATTCGACAATTACGTAGAAAAAAAAAACATGCGATCAAAAAAAAAAAAAACCAAAACAAATGTAAAGCTGGCTATACCGAAACAATTATCGCACGCAAGCGACTTCTGAATAGGGGGGATTGTTACCGCCACCTACAGAGTCGCTGGCGCACGAAACCCCCCTCTACCACTACCGTCGGCGCTGCTCCGCGAAAGAGCATAAAAGCGGGAGCGCTTCCCGCTCGCGACACAGTCTGCTCCCGGCCCCTGCCCGGTGAGCATCGCCCCACTACCGCCACTCGGCTCTCGAGTCCGGTAGTACCCCCCTCGGATAGCCAGCCTAGGGATCTTTGGAGAATATACTTGCGGCAATCAACTTCTGGACTTTTCTTTATACCCCGACGCTCCCCATCCTCCGCTACGACGAAGAAACGAGAACAGCGAGTTCGAGGTCTCTCGTCGACGTCCGCGCTCGAAGACGTACTCTACAGGCGCGCGACCTCGCCAACTTCTCGCGGTCTCTCTCTCTGGTCCGCGCTCCGTGGATATAGCCCCGTACTCCACCGACGAACGGGCAGTACTCGCGTGGACTCCGAGCGGAAAGGTCGGACCGGTGAAGCCCCGCTTCCTGGCCCCTTAACGCAGTCCATATACGCGATTCGTACACGGTCTCTCTCTGAGGTCCGCGCTTCACGGCTATATCGCGAGACGCACCGCAGAGCCGGCAGTTCGTCTCGAGCAGTCAACGCGAGCGGTCGACCGGTGAAGCACCTCTTCCCGGACTTCCCTCGCCAGTCACGACTCGCGAGCTACACCCGTGCCCGGACGGCGACTAGCGCTCGACGTCATCCGAAACGCCCGCCTGGTGACCCCGTCCTAGGCGGCGGACTAAGAGGCGTCGAATTCGCTCTCGACCGAACCACAAGCACGGGCTGTAACAACGCGGCGAAGACTAATTGACACGCTCCGAGCCAAGCGTAACGCACATGGTGGCGAATCAGCGATCACGATCCCGTTCCGAGAGGCAGAGACAGCTACGGAATCGACGGAAGAGGAAGGCCGCCCAGACACTACCAGCTTTTACCGGGCGTGACCCTCTCGCACTCGCTCCACCGACACCAGCTGTGCTGCCTCAGCTACCTGCTTCTCCGGAAACGCAACCGCCGAGGGCCAACACTCCACCAACTCTACGCGGAGAAGCCACGCCTAAATCTCCGTCGCCAATCCGCACGATTGTGCCTTGGTCGTACATTCGGACCCACGACGTGATTTTTATCCGACGGCCGTACCGAAAAGCGGTATTCACCGACTGGCCGCCGGTTGTGGCTGCTCCCCCACCAGCTACTCCTGCTGAGGAACCGGACGAGGACGTGCTCGAGCTGCACCCGACCCCGGATGACGATTTGAGCGGTGGGACAACACCAGCGTCACCGCCGGTAAGGGCCACTTCTCCCGCACCGGCTCTCCTACCAGCAGCCAGAGTAGTCGCTCAAGGTCCGTCTGTTCCCGCGCCAACGGCTCGGATTCCGACGCATCCTCGGATCATCAACGTGCCTCGAGGGGCACATCTGATCGAGTCCCCCGACAGGCCCGGACCGAGGAAGACGTTCGCATACCCGCACCTGCGTGACCCCCGTCGCTTCACGGCGGTAAAAAGGAAACTAGCTTTCGCGGACAGAAGGGACGATCCTCGGCGCACGTCGTTCTACGTCTCTAACGACGCCCCTCGGAGCAGAAGCAACAGCCGTGTTAACTCCGTGAGGGAGTTAAACCGCCGCCCTCGTCACCGCGAGCCGACCCGACCCAAGCGTCGACCTTAAATTTATTCGATATATCAACCGGCCCTTTTCAGGGCCACCATATAGTTCAGACGTACGGTGCACTCCCACACGTTCTCCCCCCCCTTGCTCTTCGGGTGGGGTGTAACAATTTGCCTTCACCCTCTCTCTCTCTCTCTCTCTCTCTCTCTCTCTCTCTCTCTCGGCTCCTCTGTCTTTCTGCTCCGACAGCTGCTTCCACCATTCGTCCGACTAATTATTTTCTACGGCTCTGTCTCATATAACTGCGCTATCCCTTTTATTGGCGCAAGGAAAGTTCGTTAGCGTGAAGCGATCTTTTGATTTCCGTATAGTATAATGCGAAATTTCGGCCACTGGTATAACCGCGCGCACAGCGACGACGTCGTTGAAGAAAGTTTGGTCACGTGGAAAATTGCAGGCGCTCCACGCTAGGATGACCATCGCGCCTCCTTGACATGCATAGAAATATGCTAATATGTCTTCCTTCGCACTGATGCTCGGTATACGCCTCCCAGCCGCTAATGCAAGGAATTAAAATGCAAACTAGATGAATGCCTCGCGATATATATATATATTATTTCTCTCGCTAGCCGAGAGTTGATTATGCTCTTCCGTTTGATAACTGCATTAGAATGTCTAATACGTCGCATTATAGTATCCTTCATGCCTGTCATCGGTTCATTAAATCATTAGCATTTTGTTTGCACGATAATGTAACGGATCGCATTTCGTTCGTATATATACTGCACGCATCACTGGCTTCGCGCACTATGATGTAGCGTATCGTCATTATCAGTAGTAATTACATTCGAATCGAATTTCGGAATAAATGCCTCCGGAATATTAATTTTACAACGATTCCACGCAGCATAGTCTATTCATGCATGTAAACAATAGCACAGTAATTCCAGAGTACACACACACATACACACACAATAAACATCGAATAGGAAAATTCGTCAGTATTAGCAGACGAAGAGCGCTTCGTCGCGCCCCGGGGCCCCGCACGTTCCAAGAAAAATAGACGAGCGCGGTACTTTCCGCACGAACGCCGCGCGCGCGCCTTCGGATAGTCCGCTCGGCATAGAGCGCGTGTACTGCACATAATTCACCCGCGTCCGGATCCTCCTCCCTCTCTCTCTCTTCCCCCGAGTATTGTTCTTCCAACACTTTTGACCGTATAGATATAGGACGCTCGCGCGCGTCAACGAACGAAAAAAGGTTCGCAATCAGCGGTGCTGAGATCTAGCAGCCTTTCTTTCTTTCTTTCTTTCTTTCTTTCGGGACTACTCTCTGCGCACAGAGTGAGGATACTGCGAGAGAAAGAGCGGGAAAAAGGAGAGACAGCCGACAGAACGACGGAATTTTATCTCTTCGCACTCTTGGCCACCGTCGTCGTCGTCGTCGTCGCAGCCTTTGTCTTTGTGCCGCCGCTGCTGCTTTTTTCGCGGGTCTTAATGCTGGCCTGGAGAAGACGCGTCGCTATATACTTTACTCTCTCTCTCTCTCTCTCTCTCTCTCTCTCTCTCTCTCTCTCTCTCTCTCTNTCTCTCTCTCTCTCTCTCTCTCTCTCTCTCTCTCTCTCGCACACTAGCAGGGCTTTTATGAGAAAGATCTCGCGCCATTGTTTCACATTCGGCTGCGTAATCTGCTTCGCTTTTTTTGCGATCCGTTTAATTCAGGCTTTTTTTTTCTTCCCTCGCAGGTCTTTGTGTGGAATGGGGCGTTTCGAAGGACAAAGGCTGTGTGTACAGTTTGGGATTGACAATTTTTCTAAACAATGGAGCGATTGTTCTTAAAACAAGAATTTCGCTATTATATAGACGCCAGCTATAGCTTCAGTATCAACCGAAGTGATTACGCCGATCTCAATTTTGAATCATATATCCCTAATCTAGAATAATCACGCAACTGATTGCTGCGCCCTTGGTAATTCGGTATTAATAATTACCACAGCGATCGGAGTCGCGAACGACTCAATTATAGCTCGTGTACCAAAAGAGAGGATATCATCTCTCGTTGCCGAACAATAGTTCGCTAATGAAATCAAGCCAGCTATATACAACGATGTAATCCCGTCCGAATATCTCTGCTCGCAGTTATGTATAATTAAAATCACGCATAGCGCAGTAATCATATTATAGAAAAGAAATATCAAGCCCGTGTATATAAAAAGGATAGGAAAAAGAAAGGCACGCGCGGTATGCAAAACTCCCACGGCAGTCGTGCGACGGTAGGCGTGCGAAAATGCAAATAAAACGATTATATAGGGAGTAACTCGTCGCGTCGTATTATGGCCGCGGAAAGTGTGCGGTAGACTCTGCTTTATCGAGCGAGGCTATATACTCTGCGGTCACACGTCGCGCGTTTTGCATTATCGCCTCCCGGCGACGAGCACGCGTATAAAATATCACCGCTGCCCTATGTGGAAGGCGCGTCTGACCATCGCGACTTTAATCTTTATGCTGTTCGTTCCGCGGCCTAGTTCCGACGAGGCGCCGGCTCTGCGGCACTCGTTTCGCGCGCCACGTCGCCTATACTTGTTTTATGCGCTTTTTAGGCGCGTATGCACGAGGTATGCGTGCTTCGATATTGGAAACTTTCCGAACGAATTCCGAAGTAATTCTACTTATGAAAGTACACGCGTTAAAATTAATTATATGTGGACTGGGATATCGTGTTATCTCCGATGATAAGGATCTCTAGTAGACTGAGTCGCTCTGAGTGCGCCAGACGTCGGTAATGGAGTTTCCTTAGTCACGCGCTGTGCAGCCTGTGTCTGCGGGTAAGAGAGCGTTATTTTACCGGTGTACTGTGATTTTATCAGCCAAGCATGCATTCGAAGAAATTTGTTCAAATCAGTCAGCTTATTATGTCATGGGATGCTCGAAAAACCAGTGGAACGTGAAAAAAGTGCTTTATTGCGACACTGTTTTCTCGGCCATTCGAAAAATGTATTATTGATAGGGAAAGTTGAAAAGCTTCAATTTGTTAGTCATTGACCCCGAAAACTGACGGATTAAAAACAAATTCTTCACTCATTTTTATTCGAAATCGTGCGTACAGAATAAACTGCAAAGTTTCGTAGAGGTGAACTCTTCCAGCTCGAGAACGGGACTATTTATTCGAACTCGCTCGAATCAGTAGCCAATCGATGACTTCTAATACATCGATCGAACTTTTTCCATTGCCTTATATTTATCTTTTCCCGGATTCGAGCGAGACGAAAGTGATTCCCCTCCCGAAGTACTTTCATTCCACGATCGATTTTATCTACGAGTAGATTCGAAAATTCCAATAATCATTTTTTTAGCTACCGTAATGGCTATAATTAGCTCCGCATACGATAAGAACAGTCCGAGCTTACATAGGTACCTACTTCCGATCCTCTAATCGGTACGTAAGTATTATATATAATTGAATCAGAGCGCAGTCTCGGGATTTTTTGTAGCGGCGATGTGTTTCCGCGATTCGATAACAATTATGCAAGGAAACGCGTTATTGGCGCAAGAAACGCCTGACAATAATTAAGTCACGAATAGTTCTCATGCGTCGCCTGGCATTACATACACACACGTATAATACCAGTCGTATATAGCTGCAATTCGGTCGAAACACGTGCTTCGCTGCTCAAACACGGCCGAAATTCGAGAGAGATAAGTCCGCGTTGTATTGACGTAATTGCGAAAAATAATAAAAGTTTTATTGATGTAAGAAATCAGTCGTGTAAAACCAAGAAAAATATACCTACGGGATTTTCTCGTTTGTGCTGTGAAGTGTGCGGACGTGTCATCGAAAAGCAAACGAGATACAAGGTAGAACGCTGCTATTCACGGGCCATTTGGCCCGTAAACGAGGCTGACTACAGCTGAGTGTACAAAATTAATCAATTATATACGGCATCATCCCTGGTAAAAAGTTGCCGATAAGTTCTAGCCAGTAGAGTAGAAACCAGCAAGAAGCATTCGCGAAAATCAAGGAGGAATATCGACTGATTCTCGGCAAAAACCCGGCAAGAGTGTATGTATATGTATACTGCAGGCCCGTTTTAATTAGAGATTATATTTTTGGACGATTGCTTGATAAATAAAAAAATGCCTCAAATATGCATCTACCTAGTGCGCTACATAGTTTTTGTTATGTAGACGTGAGAATCGTTTGAAGATGATGTCTAGGTGTTCAGGGTCGCCGATGACGGACTCTAGGAAATGCGCTTCGTAGATTTTTGTGAGAGACTCACTCGTAAATATAGTCTAGCCTTATGTAGTTCTTGAGAGAAGGAGAAGAGCACATATGTCGTTTCAAAAAAACAGAAAACGATTTCCTAACCTCAAAATCGAAAAATTTGACTGTACTACCCGAATGGAAATTCGATGTTCGAGCCCCATTTATGGGGCGAAAATCTCGTCCGTTTTTCACGAAAAGCCTCCCTATGCGAGATATCGACGAAAAACAGATTCCTACTTGTGGACACTGAATGCAGTCATCGGCGACCCCGAACACCTAGACATCATCTATTTGCGCTTCGTAATCGTACTTTCTTCGGGCGAAATATTTTCCAGATATCAAGGATAGTATCATGATATATTTTTTCACTCATAAGACGTTATAAATAACGTCAATAAACATTTTTACTCTTTGTCGGGTTTTTACCTAGAACGGCATTATACAAAATTCATGTCGCCACTACCGGGTTTCTTGCCAGAATCTACCGATATTGAGAATTTCTAGCCTGTTTCTACTCGGAAACCCGGCAACGATTTTACCAGGGATCAGGAGCACGTGGGAACGTTGAAAATTTGGCTATACACTTCGACGACAACGAATCGTTCAGGCTCGATAAACTCAAATCAGCGAGATGTAGCGCTTTGCGCGCTTCTAGCTATAATTTATTCAAATTTCTGCGCAGATAAAAAAGGCAACATACACATCAATATATATTTGAATTTCACGCACGTTTTCCTCCTGCACAACGGACTGTCTAATTCATCACGAGATAATAATATACGCCGGGCTTTTGGCCGTTAGAAAAATACTAACGTTATCGCTGAGGTGCATACATAAATGTAAATAATGAATGAGGGTCTCTTGGCGACGAAGTGCATTCGTCGCACCCACGCGTCTCTCGCATTATGAATCACTGAAATTTAATTAGCTCAGCCACAACGACGACGCGTATATACACACATATATAAACAGCAAAAGACTTTACAGCAAAAAACCGATCGATCGATTTTTTGCGCGCATTAAAGCACCGCCAAGACATGACTTAATGGCCTTGATGAATTAAAAGCCGTGCGCTCGGCCAGACATAAGCTACTCCGAAACGTTAGTTTCTCGCATCCGCATCATGCAGCAGTCGTTGTTCTCCGCGATCGATCACTAACCATATATTTCGTCACCATCGGCGACCGCGCGATCGTATAATCGGTTCACCGAGCACACATCCACAGACACCGGGAATAATATTTGCACAGAGGGCCGAAATTTCTGGTCTCGTGCGCTGCCTCGTATAGTGTGAGGCGCTCCGTCCCCGCGGCATTACTTATAAAACGGAGCCGCAACTTGGTGTCTGAACCTCTCGGCGCGCTGCCAGCGACATCGGCGATCATCGGACGCTCTCGATATACGCACCAGGCGCATACCTTCGAGAGCGCTTTCTTCGCGCGCTTAATACTGTCTGAGCTGCGGCACGCGCCGCGAGCTTTCGGCCGTCGCGGAGAACAGCTGACGCTCTCGCGCGATGAGCGCCGATAACCCTGGATACAACGGAAGCGTCTGGACCGTAGGTAAGAGTGAGGGACAGCTGGGTTATTTTTGTCAGCTTTTGAACGGCTATTGTGAAGCGAACGTTTTGTTTTGTGTGTCTTGACAGAGGAAACCGCGCCGAAGAGACAGAACCCGCCGGCTGATTGCGAAGAGGCACTTGCTGCGACAGGTGAGTAATGTTTTGTTAATTGTTCTTTAATCGTTTTTAAATCGACGTGCGGTGCAGAATGTATATTTTTTTATCCGTATATGCCGCTTCGATATCCGTGGAAAAGCTTCGTCGAAAAACTGAAATTTCCTCGTACGAGTGGAAGCTTTATCGCGCAGTTTTTTGTCGCGCACAGATCCTGGTATTGTTTCGTGTCGTTTGGACGGAAAAAAATTGCGAAGGAGCGGCCTTTCAAACGAATGTTAATATACCTTTAAAAAAATTACGATATTTTTTATCTCCTCCGCTTTGAATTTTTAAAAAGCTGCTGAATATTGATTTGCACGCGGAATATTGATTTTGAAAAAAATAAATAAATATTCTCCGCCGTTTCGCAGGCTATGGACTCTTCAACGTTTTGCTGCTGCTGGCGGCTCTGCCCATTGCGTGGACGTGTATTATCGATACCACCAGTACAGCCTTTATCCTCAATTCGGCAGAATGCACTTTCGAGCTGACGATGTTTCGGCGAGGTATCGCCGTCTCCACGATATACATAGGTTCGAAACTCAATCGATACTTAAATCTTGCGTCCTATGTTCGCATCGGAAGTCATTAATTTCTTTGTCCACAGGAATGATAATAGCGGGTCCGCTGTGGGACTTTTATCTCCAAGACTGCATCATCGGTTACTTGGGAAGAAAAAACGTGATGATGATCGGGATATTCCTCGACGCCATATGCAACCTGCTCTGGGTTCACACAACGTCCTTTTACGCGTTCATAGCACTTAAGTTCGCCAGTGGTGTGCTGTAAGTATTGTCGACCGATCGACCGTAGTAAACTTGCAATAATATAACACATCTCGTGCAACCTTTGTCTCTCACAGCATTGCCGGTCCGTTGTCCGTAGTCATGGCTTACCTCGCGGAGTTTCACGCTCCTGCGTATCAGGCAAAGTTCGCCAGGTGGGCTGGCCTCCTCGTCATGGCATCCAATATTATTCCCGCAGGTAAGGATGATTTTGCATAACGCGTGTACCGAGTTAACGATGCGTCCAAAACAAAAAGCTAGAAAAAAAGATATCTGAGCGTTCACATAATATACACATAGGCGCGTGTCTCTGCATTCATTCACGTTTTTATCAGCTAGCGTCACTTACATGATATGCCTGGAGAATGTCTAACTGTACATTTTTTTTCTTCGACTCGCGAATGACGTAAAGCCATCATTATCTCTGAAATTGAGGCATAATGAATAATGCGTTATTATCGACGAGTGCGTAATAGTGTGAACTTTACAATTGCAGCATTGGCCGCAACGCTACTACTCCGGACGCCTTGGTTCCACTTTACGATATACAGTCGTTTCTACCCGACTTGGCAGGTCTATCTGTTGATCTGCGCCATACCATCGGTGTTGGGCTTGTTTACGGTTTGTCTCATGCCGAAGAGTCCAAAGTTCCTCATAGCCCAGGGCAAGAGCGACAAAGCCCTGCGGCTCTTTCGAACTATGTACCGGTTGAACAACTTCAAGTCTTCTAGTCAATATCCGGTATTAGTTACAGCTTCTTGAGCCAAGCAAGCGAAAGCGAAACGATTAAGGCTAAAGTTTATCGATTTTTCATTTCCATACAGATAACGGAATTGGCCTCGCCGGAGAAGGCGAGCAAAGGAAAAGCCAATAACGCCTGCAGAGATAAATTACTAGACAGTATTGTTAAGTTGAAGGAGCTATTTGCCAAGCCTCATTTGAAGAATATTTCCATTCTCATGTGGCTCCAGTTTGCCTGTATGATCGGGTATGTCTCTGTTGCATGCTTTTACGCCACGGCGAAAATAATCTAAGCTCGCAATACTGACGTTTATTTAATCGTTTCAGATTCAACGTCTCAAGGCTCTGGGTTCCGCCGCTCTTCGTCATGATGAACAACTTTCGCGTCCACGTCCGGCAGTTTTATCCGGCTGACGAGTACATTACCATGTGCGAAATGATCTTCCCGCGGCTGAAGATCGATTACGCATCATGTAATTATACTTTGGTAAAGATTAGCGTACACAACTGTATGCATAAACGAAAGATGAGACAGTTGCTTTTCGACTTCAATTAAGAGCTATATATACCTATACGTGCGATAATTCGAATTCACGTTGTTCACTGATACAGTGTATACGACGTGTACTTATATTTTTCATACTTCCAGCCGAGTCTCGAGTCTGCGGTGTACGTTAATTCGACAACGATTGCGTCATCGGCCGTTGGATTTGGATTTCTTTTTTTGCTACTGAGCGACACTAGAATAAAGAAAATAGTCGTGATGGGTATGTATGACTGTTATCTAGATTCAACCGAATTTCGCCAAATACGGCAGCGCTTCGCTCGAATAAATTATCGACTCCCCACGCTGCTTCATTTGAATAATCGCATGTATTTATAGTTTTAACATTCCTACTATCGGCCGCTGGATCTTTCGGAGCGAATTGGGCTGTGGAAATACCTTACATGCTCGTATTAGCAGCCTTCGTTATCGTGGCATCTCGAATAACGGGCAACACCGTTATGGCGTACAGTGCTCAGGTTCTGCCTCCATTGTTAAGGTAATAACATTATTTTCTGTTAAAGCAGTGTTTTCCTTTTTTCGTCGCTCTTGGCAAAAAAAATAAGCGTTATCAGGCTTTGTCAACGCATTTTTTATAACAAAACACGCGGCACTGGCCTTGACGCTGACGAATTATTTGATTCTTCCATGTTGTCGTAGCTGTTTGTACTGATTCCGCACAGCAAATATAGTCATAATCAGGGTAATGAAATTTCAGGCCAACGGCTGTGAACGTACTTAATTTCGTTGGTAATCTGGGTGCGGCAGCTGGAAACTTAGTATTTTCCCTGATCATTGGAATCGATTGTCTAAGCGCCTTATTGGCACTTGGATGTATAGCAATGGGTAATGCAAATATTTACCTAGCCATTTTTTCAATTACATTCGAATGCGTCTAATCAATCTTGTATGCTTTCTCATCGACAGTTTCTACCTTGGTGCCAATTTTCTTGATAAGTCAGCCGAGGAAAAAGGTCAAACCAGGAATAGAAAGATACTGAAGCTCGTCGTTTCATACGTCGTCGATGTTTCAAGAATTTTGAGACGTTAGCTTTAATAAAAGTTATAGCGATTCTTAATTGTCCGTCCGACTCTTCTTGATTGTGTTGCGTGCGTGGATCTGTGGTCTGCGAAGTTATTGAAGGCAATTGAAGCGCTTGACCTGCGTAAAAAGAAATACCACGAGCGAGAATGTAACGTCCGAATCAATGAATAGTAACTAGGTGAATAAAGGAGGTTGGACAGCCTTATGAACTATATATTTCAATGTTACACAACTCGAAAAAGTTGCCGAGTGTGCGGTTCGAGTGTTGTACGAGTATATAATACGCGTAGCTAGACGCTTATTTTTACACAAGTATTTTAGCGAATAACTATTTTTATACCACACGCGGAATACGATTCCTAATCTTCTTGTTAATTAGATCGATCGTAATTGTTATGTGCATTGTTATTGTTATTATGTGTATACTTTTATCTATGTAAAGAGAATTATTTTGTTTTTTTTTTATACAACTGAAATAAAATTTGTTACACTGAACGAAGGTCTCCGATTCATTATAATTAAAACTGTGTTCAAACGACCCCTAATTGAGCTAGCGCCACCTTGAATCTATATCTTGGTTTCTAACTAAGTTCGAATTCTGCTACCGGCAAGGAAGTTTCCTGCCGAGTTTCCCAATAGGAATTTCAACTTAATCAGTGTCTTACACTGATAACGAATACATTTAAAGATTGTTGGTGCCTAGGATGAACGATTGTATTTTTTGATGAATTATGAAAAAAGCAACACATTTACCCACTGAAAATAAAGCACACGCGTCGCAGTGTACATTGCTGACCGTCGAATTGATAAACAGTTGCCGCGACGCTCGTACAGATGTCACTGCACTGCTTCGCAGACTGATTTCAACTTGATGAACTCGTTCATTCAAAATTTTATGAGCTGTGACAGTAATGAATTCACTTGTTTGCTCAACGAAATTGGATAAACATATTGATTTTCGCAAAGTAGGATACACGGCGTTATAATGGATTATCGATCAGATATTTGTAGAGCTTTTGCAATTTAATTATATCAACGTCAGCATACTGATTGAATCCATGTTGCAGTGCCATTATTCTCTCTTGAAAACAAAAGGTTTCAAGAATGACACTTTTCTGGTATACCTATATAATTCTATTCATTGATCATTTTGATCGAGTTTAGTTTCAACATGCTAATCTTAGTAAAACATTTACTCTATATTAAGTTTTTTCACTTTCCTTATTCCGTTCAATTAACAAAAGTCTGTGACAAATTTTTAAAATTATAAAATGATTGTCTTGGGTATCGAACAATATCCTATTCAAAAAAATACATTGTGATGATTCTATTGGTTAGTGAATGTTAAACAAGTTCAGATAAAAACAGTTTTAACCAGGCAGTTTTAAACTGGGCTACCATCCACGATCCTATCGCTTAAACTCTTTGAGTCTCTGGCCAGTGAAGATAGGTGGCGCATAGGCGTTTTTATACTTTCGACATCGCTATCCGCGACCCCGCTGCATATATAGCGGTATATCGACTATTTCAAAACTAGCTTTTGTCAAGCCTGATTCTTGGGCCTATAAAAGCTATAACTGCCTGAGACATATCTTGTTTAGCGTCTATTAAAATTAGTAGACGTTGGATCTTTTCTAGGATAAATGTTGGTGTGAATTAAGAGCGACTCAATGTTTAAACAAACAAAAGCTCGCAAAGAGCAAAATATATTCAAGAGAGAGTGTATGTGCACTTGAGAATATCAAGGAAAAGTGAGTGAGAAAATACAGATATAGTGTAAGTAAGGGATATTATATGATAATCTATTCACCAATGATTCTCTTATTACAATACGTACATTTTGCTTCCTTCCTAAGGAAGCCTTGGTGTGTGTGTGTGTGTGTGTGTGTGTGTGTGTGTGTGTGTGTGTGTGCGCGCGCGTATGTATACGCCTGTTTCTCAGCTTCTACTTGGTGGATTTTAACCCACCAAGTCTCATTTTCTTTGTTTTTGCTAGAAGATAGTGGGACGAAAGTCCGTTTTTACAATTTATATACACGTTTTTTTTTATAGTGATTTTTTAGTTTTGAGATTTCAGTTTTTGCCAACAAAGTTATCGGAAAAGTTAATTGCTTAATATGTACCTGAAAGAGAATAAAATTGCCTATGTTTTTACCGTGAAAAATTTATATTATCGTTCGTCGTTCTTTTATTATACACTATACAGTGCAATTTTTTTAAATCGTTATAACTCAAAAACTAAATAGCGAATCATTCTAAAAAAATATATGATTTTTGAAGGTAATTAGAACTATATACCACTTAAATTTTAAGTCATTTCATGGGGCAGATCCTGAGAAAAACATCAAAAACTGAAAAAAATCGTTTTTCTACGTGACGCGATAACTGGAGTAAAAAGGCAATAATCAAGTTCAAATTTTGGATTTAGTTAGCATTATATAGCACAATGATCCCTTTCTTTGGGATTTTTATAAAACCAGTTAGTTTCAAAGATATTCAGCTACAAACTTTTGTTTTTTCACCCTGTATACTATGAGTCGTTTTTTCTACGTGATGACATAACTGGAGTAAACAGGCAATAATCAATTTAAAATTTTGGATTTAGTTAGCATTATATAGCACCTTTATCTCTTTCTTTGGGTTGTTTATGATACCAGTTAGTTTTAAAGATATTAAGCTTCAAAATTTTGTTTTCTTACCCTGTATACTCTATATAACTGAAAACTGTATCGCTTCGATCTCAGTTTCCATTAATGGATTTTAATCTATACTTAGACTCGTTTTTTGCTGTTTTTGTTTTATTAATTCGTTAAAAATAAGATTTTCAGTTACGCATGTGCGTATATTCATGGCGAACTATATTCTTATCATTATATCTCGGAAACTAAATTTTGAACTTTTCGTTAAAACATCATGATTATCGAATGTTATTCTATAGACTACTTTAATTTTAAGTAGTCTACGGTAATTAAAAATTTAAAAATTTTTCAAAATTTTTCAAAATTTTAAAATTTTTCAAAATTTTCAAAATTTTCAAAATTTTCAAAATTTTCAAAATTTTCAAAATTTTCAAAATTTTCAAAATTTTCAAAATTTTCAAAATTTTCAAAATTTTCAAAATTTTCAAAATTTTCAAAATTTTCAAAATTTTCAAAATTTTCAAAATTTTCAAAATTTTCAAAATTTTCAAAATTTTCAAAATTTTCAAAATTTTCAAAATTTTCAAAATTTTCAAAATTTTCAAAATTTTCAAAATTTTCAAAATTTTCAAAATTTTCAAAATTTTCAAAATTTTCAAAATTTTCAAAATTTTCAAAATTTTCAAAATTTTCAAAATTTTCAAAATTTTCAAAATTTTCAAAATTTTCAAAATTTTCAAAATTTTCAAAATTTTCAAAATTTTCAAAATTTTCAAAATTTTCAAAATTTTCAAAATTTTTGAAAATATGCTATGCGTCAAAGAGTTCTCAATTTCCTACTCCTTTTGCATGCTTAAAAAAGGGTCTATTCATGCACGTATCATAAAAAGTACGGTGTTCAACAAGGGGGGAGTGGCTTTTTCAGACTCGGGTGATATTTTGAGCACTCGTGTCCGACTCGGGCGCCTACGGCGCCCTCGACTCCCACTCGTGCTCAAAATATCACCTTCGCTAGAAAAAGCCAATTTTCCCCCCTACAATATACTATTTTATGCCAATAATTGCCGCCCTGATCATTATAAATTTTAACGCAACCAAATTGTACAAACAATATTTTCAGTTACGCATTGATTATGTAATATAATTATTTCGAAATAATTTTATCCATCAAACGAAAAAGCATAAAAACTTTATAGAATTATATATGAAGTAAAAACAATTTAGATATTAAAGCGATACATAAGGTTGAAGGAAGCTACGTGCCAAAGAATTGGCAGCGGTTTTTTGTTCTCTGTAACAAAATCGACCTGTACTCATAATTTTACTTTTATCCCAATCACCACCTTAATGCGATACGGCATAGACGATTAGTTGAAATCCCAGATGAAAATTATTAGACGGTCAAGTCCTGCAACGCCAAAGTTGTCGAATACACTCGCATCTACGAGATGTCGAGGTGATCCTTAAGTTTGCAGACTGCTATATCCCTGCCGTGCAGACTTACGCCGTACAACTCTGAACAGTATTGATGCGCTAATAATCGGCAATATTGGTAGTCGATCTATGCCTAAATTGACTTGAAATCTATGACAAATAATAAATTAAAATGATCACATGAATCGCAGTGTAAAAATTTAAATGAAGCTCAACGCAATATAATTGTTGAATGAATAATAGCAAAATCGAAGCGCAGCTTTTGCAAATAGCAAAATCGATTCGATTTGGCACTGCCGGGGCTCAATCACGGCGCAGCATATCTATAATATATTTATGAACTCGCTCTTCCGCTGCATCGGCGTCTCTACGTGTATTATTTTCGATGCAGTTTTCAATTTTTGAAACGTAGCCCCGGTAAAAAGCGCTTTTGAACGTCCACAACAACGCATAGGGAACAAAAAAATTTCGAACCGGCCGGCGGCGCTTTCTAATGCAATCAGCGATATTCGCCGATCAAATTGTAAATATACCGTGCGCTCTCTTCCGCAGAGTTGAAAAAAAAATCCTCCGCAGCTGCCGCCTCTCGCTATATCCTCCAAAATAAATACGCCGATTTTTTCAATCGCGCTCCAACTCGCAGAGCGTGCATATCGCGCAGCGAGTATATCGAAAAATCGGAGAACAAATTCGAAAAAATATCAATATACGCTCTCGCGCTAATACTCTTTCGCTCTCGCTCTCTCTCTCTGTCCCTTTTCTGCATTCCCGCGCGCAGCGCGCTTGACGCAAAATAAATAAAAAAAGCAGCGGCGCGAGGATGCAGCAGCAAAGGTAGATCTATACAGTATATACGAGGGGGTGGCGGGTGCGTCGAGTGCGTTGACAGAGGGGGGCAGTACTGGCGTCGGATGCCAGCCGATATATAGGTGCGAGAGTGCGCAGAGAGAGAGAGAGAGAGAGAGAGAGAGAGAGAGAGAGAGACAGAGGCTGTAGGTAGGTACGCCGGTAGTAGGGGGATGAACGGCCGCGTGGAGCCGGCTGCACACGCGCACGCCAGTCGCGGGCGGACGGCAGGATTCGCGCGCGCTCCCGCGAACTTCAGTGCGCGACCAGCCGCCGACGTGTCTTTACCGGCCAGGCATTGCCAGGGAGAGAAAGAGAGAGGAAAAGAAGAGGACACGAGAGCAGAGGGACAGCTTGCACTGACCGCTCGACCGAAGCCGATACATCCGACTCTTGATCGCTCCTTTTCTGCGCTTCAGGTTAGTCGAATTTTTTTCTCTTCGCGAAGTTCTGCGTATTACATTTTTCACTGTAATTATTATGTATACACACGTAGTTTTACCGTATCAGCCGGGGTGCGCGTTTTATTGTGTATAAAGTATCAAGCTGGAGAACGCGCGTTTTATACACCACACGTCGCTCTCTTAGCCGCTAAAGTCGAAAGCCGACTCGCACGTGGCGATGTCACGTCCGCCGCCGTCGTCGTCTTGCGGAGGGTGTCGCGCGCACGCCGTATAAGAGGAGCGTTTTAACTGGAGAAAGGATAACCGGATTCCAGCCGTAATATATTTTCGCCCTCATACACACCGTACGCGTTTATTCTCTCTCGGCGTTTGATTCCGTTTCACACTCTCCTTTTTCAATTACCGAGGAAAACAGAGCCGCAAATCCCGCAAATCCCGGTGCTCGCGCACGTACGATACTTCCGCGCGCGCACTATGAGCGCCGTAAACACCTTCGCCTCGAATCCATAAAAAATGTACGCCCTTGCAGAGAGAGAGAGAGAGAGAGAGAGAGAGAGAGAGAGAGAGAGAGAGAGAGAGAGCCGCGGTGAGATTTCGAAACTGTGCGGTTATAGTTTAATGCGAATGTACGAGGTCGGACGGAGTAGAGTTTTCGCCAGGGCGATTCAGCGCTAATTTCACGGTCTTATTTGTTCTGGATGCTTCGCCGGTGTTTGCCCGGCGCTTCGGATGGTTCACATCACATACTTACTGTTAAAGTCGGCCTGGGCAAACGCTCGGCTAATTTGGCCTTTATATACATATGAATTCCGGTCAAAGAGAGAGGGAGATTCCACTGCAGCGCGCGAATTGCTTTTTCGGCTCATATTCAATTTCGAGTGCGAAGGAAAAACGGGAGTATCGGTGACAGGTTTAATTGAAACTTTCGGAACAAATTCGTACGGATTTTAATTTTGTCCTTTTTTTTTCATCGAAACGCGTAAATCTTTGATAAAAAGGCCCTTACACACTTTATTGTTATGATATGTTCGGAGCGTAAATCTTTCGCGCATTGTTGCGTATAAAACGTCTGTACGTACCTATACAGTTATTATTGTGATGGAAATGCGAAAGCGGCGCAACAAAAGGGAAATTCTTCGTTTATTTTCTCCCGCCATTGCGCTTGAAAATATTATGCTTCTTTGTCAGTCGTATGTTTATGTTTGAAAACAACGAAATTACCTTCGCTTTTAGAATTCGACTGTAATAATATTAATTACACTGAACAACAACGCGGTATATACACAAAAAGTTTCGTTTAATTGAAAGACTATATACCCACGGAGCTGGCAAAGCGAGAAGTCTATACTGTAACCGGATCCTCTCCTGAGCTACATAGGGGCATCAGAAAGAGAGGGAAACTCAAATTTTCGCAAGAAACTTGTCGGGCCTCTCGCGAAGTACACACGAGTATTCGAAGCCGAGTCTCGATAGCGTCGTCGATTTGGCATCGAGCTATGTCCCCATCGACAATTTCGGCAAGTGCAGCAACTCTCCCTTATTTGTCAGCGCGATACACCTCTCGTGTTTGCCTGCACACGTACATACATATACATCTATATATAGCAGAGACGGCCAAGGCGACGAGCAAGAGAGCGTAATCGCGGTGGCGCGGAAACACCAGCGCTGCGGCGCGCCAAAGAGGAAGAAGGAAGCGGGGGCGGTTAGTTGGCGGCTTTGGTGTTATATACACGAGAGAGAGAGAGAGAGAGAGAGAGAGAGAGAGAGAGAGAGATGTACGTGTACGTGTGTATAAAGGCGATACAGCAGCTGCCGCGGCGCGCGCGCGCACTTTCCCTCTATATGTATATAACCGCGCGTATACGAACTCTCTGAACTGTGGAGGTGTGGCCGCGTGTATACATATATGCATGTATATAACGCGAAGCTGCTGCGCTGCTACTATAGCCCGAGAGCGAGTTCATGAATGAACGGTTGCGCGCACGCGGCCGGTCCGTATAGCGATCGCGCTAATGGGCTTCCTTTCTTGCGGGCATTTAATGCCTCTCTCTCTCTCTCTCTCTCGTTCTCCGAATCTTCCATTATTTATCGCTAAACACTCACTTGCGCGCGCTTGAATCTCGACGATTCCGCTGCGAGGATAAAGGGATCTTTTTTCCTTTCTTCTCTTTTATTTTTTATTTTTTATTTTTTTGTTCTTTTTATTCACAGCCGGTTGCGGAATTGGCTTGATACGGGGAATTATGTGGCGATCACGCCATTATTTTTTCACATTTAATGCAGCGATACGTCGAGCTGCAAATTGATTGGAAACCGAACGATGCGTATTTTACGATGCACCGCCGAATTTCCATCTAATCTCCGTAGAAGCAATTACGCGGATTAAATGCGACACTACGGCAAGAGCCTCGCTGCTTCGTGGCCACTTCCGATTTAATTAAAGAAAGCTCTCCATCGATTCCCCAGTCGCCGTGTAAACCTGGAAATTTGAAAAGAAAATGAAAGCTTCGTTGCAAATTCGAGATGTTTAAAAAAAAGAAGCAGTCTGACCATAGTAGCCGATGGTATAGGACATCCCGCAATCACCGGGCGTCGTCACACGTAAGCCGCGTAATGGGAAAGGCCGGGAGCTTTTCTCCGCGGGGGCGTAATTATCCCGCTGCGGCGTATATGGGCCGCGATCGCGGGATTAAAACGGGAGCGTAATTTTGATACCGCGGCGGTAGTAAAATCACGTCGCCACTTAGGTATATATATATAGGGGGGCTCGAGTCTCTCTAATCCCGACTCGGACGCGATCGTATAAAGTCGGACTGCTCGTGTATACACAGCGTCGAGGTCGCTCGACTTTTTCGGCGATGTGTAGTACACTTATTTGCGAGTGGGGTTATTTAAAAAAGTATATAGGAGTATACACGCGCAGCAATTACCCTCGGCAGTGCGGTTTTTTTTTGTTTTTTTTTTTTAACAGCGTAACACAGTTATGCGCGGCAAAGGCTTTTCTCGCCCGCGATGAAAGTATACAGAAGACATAATTCCCTTAATTAATTCCCTCCCTTTAGCGGCTACTCATAATAATTGAGAACTTGATCAGTTGTATCATGTACATAAAGCCCTCGCAAAACTGTCTCCACCCTGCAGTTTTGCTATCGCTATCGCACCACGCAGTTCGATGGGCGCTTTGATTTCCATCCCAGAAGTTTTTTTTCTCCCTCCGCGGCTTCCCAAAGACCCCAAGAGCCAATATGGATCGCGTCGTCTGCTCGAAAGGAAATGGTAGAAGAAAGAAAGTAGCGCGTGGCAAAGAGTCGAAAGATTACACGGCGGTCCATTAACGTAATTAATACCGTTACAATTAACGCGGTGACGCTCGCTCGCGCGCGTCGAGTATAAGCGGACGGGAAGAGAAGGAGTAGGGAGGAAAAAGAGCGCGCCGCCACGAGATGAAGTCGGAGTTAAAGTGGATAGAAGAATTTTTTCTCAGTCGCTTTTATCGCCGTTGCGAAATGGAGCGTATTCTTCTTCTCCTCTCCTCTTTTCGTTTCACTTCTCCCTTCGATCCATCCCCGCGCGCGCACCAGCTCCTGCAGGTCAACTCCGAAATTGACTTTAAAAGCGACTCCGCCGGCTTAACTTTTCGCGTGCGGCGCACGTGCGCGCTACTGTATTATATACGTGGCTGGGAAATTCGACTTACGTCTTCCTTATAATACGCGGAATTCTGAACGTAGCGATTCGTCGGTTCACTGATATGATTTGAAAATCGAAAGCTGCAGGGAATGTATGTAACGTATAGTCGGCTCCGCAAATCGAGCGCATTTTTCTTCCGTCTTCCTCGCTATCTCTTGTATCCCGGCTCTGTACGTTAGTACGTACATGTATAGATATAGAAAGGGAGAGATAAGTCCAGTCGCGGAGGAAGAGCTTCTTTCTCCCTTTTAAGAGGAACGAAATCGAGCCCGACACATGACAAACGAACGCGATATCCGCGGCGCGCGGAGCCTTATGAGATTCTCTCCGCGAAAAAGTCTCGTAGCATCGGTCCTTGCGTCTGTCAGACGAGATGACCAACCGAGAGTGTCTCCGTGTATATGTGTGTATGGCGGAGAGAAAGCGCTCTCGAATCGCTTTTAACTTGCGGGTCTTTACGATGTTGTCGTCGTCGCTATCGTCGTCGTATGCGAGTGTCCCTTTGAAAGAAGAAACTCGGCTTTTCCATTCGGTCCTATATGCCATCGGCAAGTGAACCGCGCGAGTATAGACGTGCCGACGTTTTTCCCGGGGAAAATCTAATTTCCCGTTCCCTTTGCCCCGACGCCTCGATGGCAAGTCTCCGACGGTCCAACCAGAGCTTGCCGAGAGGATGTGTCTGTAAATATTTAAACTGCGAATCCTCAGCCACGCCACATTACTGATGTGGGCTGTATGTAGAGGCTCGATAAACTTATACGTATACTTGTCGCCCAGTAGAGCTTCTCCGCGCTGCACATTTTACGAACACCTTTACTCTACTCGGCCAACACACGACTATAGCGCTTTATGTTGTATGGGAGGGATATAGTTGTCCGGATGTCGGACGTGGAAAGCTATGCGCACGAGGTGCAGAGCTTTTAAAGAATAACTCACTTCGCCGTAAATCCACGAATTCCAAGTGTATAGTGAAACAAAAAAGGCATTGTAAACATCTTTGAACAAAGCCTGCAGTCTTTCGATTTCCAATCGAGGCTCCGATTGAAGCGCGTCTGTGTACAGGTGCAATACGTGCTGCGGGATTAGCTGTACTGTACAGTGTACCTGTATATACACGCGCTCTCAGGTCGCCGGGTCGAAAATCGAAAATGGGATTTCACGCGAACGCCCGCTCGAAATTCGAGCCATTAACTACAAAGCTACATAATATCGCGAGGGAGGATATCGAAAATCTATTAACGACAATCCAGCATCGTTAGAGGCCATTTTCATTTTTCCCTCGTCGTTTCGACATAGCAGCGGGCCCTTGATTAAGCGAGTAAATTAAGTAAAAGAATATCGAAATAAGGGATAGGTACGTTGTATGTATACGCTCGGTTCGTTTAAAGAGATGCATTTAAAAGGTCCATTTCCCGGCGCAAAAAAAGAACTCGTCGCCGCTCCCTTTCTCCATATAATAACACTCCGCACCTCCCCTCCCCTGACTCCGCGCCACACTCACTCGCGTCCGTCCCTTGAAATGTCGTGCAATTCGAAAATGAATGACACTCCATTTGACGTACGTGGATAAAGAAGCAGCAGCAGCAGCGGCGGCGGCAACGGCAGAGAGGTGCAGGGCGCGCGGGACGGTAAAAGTCTCTCTCGCTCTCTCGTTGCCGGTGCGCGCGCGCGTCTCCATTGTAAAAACGACACAAAGGCGAAAGAGGGTTTGCGCGAGCGAGAGAGCTGTGTGTGTGTGTGTGTATACGCAAAGAATAGGTGCAGCGCGTATGAGGGAGAGAGAGAGAGAGAGAAGGTTGGAGAAACTGCGAAGGAAGGAGAGAGAGAGAGGAAAGGCAAAGTGGGGAGAACAAACATAAGTGTCGCGTGTCTGTTCAAACACACTTGGCGCGCACTCGGCCTATGCGAATACGTATATATGGAGGACTACGCGCCGTGAGAGAGAGAGAGAACGCAATTCTTTCCGGCCGGCCTCTCTGCTGCAACAGCGTATAATATATACCGTGTGTATGTATGCGGAAATTTAAGAAATATTCAGTTGCACCGGTGCAGGATTTCTACTCTACGTATATGTTATAACGAATATACAGTATGAAAAATGAAGGAATCCCATTAGGCGCGCGGGCTAATTTCCCTTTCAACTTGCAACTCTGACGCCGGCCTGGAAAGAAAATAGATTATCCGTAATCCGGGAATCACTTTTACCGGCCATTAGTCGCTCGCGCTTGCGCTCGTTCTTTAATCCCGACCGCGCGCGCATTTTCGCGTGGAATTAAAAGGGCCGCGCATACATATGAGAGCGTAAGTAGAAAAAAAAAAACGATTCGATCCATCCACGTATGTATTATATGCTATGCGTCCCTAATCCGGCTTTAGATTATCCGCGAGAATAGAATTCAGCGATCGGCGACAAAGACCCGACCGAGGCGGGGGGGTATTTCGGCCCTCCCCCGCATCCCGCAAACTCGATCCTCTCGCGGAATGGTAATGCGATTCGAGTCGTCGCCGGTAATTGTGTTATACCCCCCTACCTACCTCGTTCTGTATAGGCGTGTTGCTTGACTCGATCATCGCGACTTGCATCGCCTAATTGAATTTCGTCCTTTCGTTAGCGCCGTGGTGACCTCTGTCGCTGCGCGTCTATTTCCAATGTAGAGGAGGAAGAGGTGGAGGTCGTGCCTCATCGAATTATCATCGGCTTCTTTCGATTATTCATACGGCCCCGGCGGCGACGCGGACTCGTGTTTTTATTTTACGTTCACATTTTGCTTCTGTACACGAACCAGGGATAATAAGTAGGCTACCAAGCGTCGTCTATAGCTCTTATTATTTAAAAATCTCTTTGTTCGTCGATCATTTTGCGTCATTAGCCCGATCACCGCGAGGATGGTATACACTCGATACGAGAACGATGTCCAATTAAGTAAAAGAGAGCTGGCTGCGTATCTTGGCGACACTTGGCCCGGCGCCGACCCATTATTATTTAGCTCGAAGCTCTCGCAGCAGAGGAAAAACGAAAAAAAAAACGCGAAGCTCGCGCGCAAAAAAGATGCGACGCTGCAGTGTTATATACACACACCCTCGGAGAGTAGTCTGCGCGGCCGGAGGCAGCTTCTCTTAATTGGATCGAATCGAGTTCGGCCGACGAAGAGGGAAGACTCGGCTCTTCCGTCTTCTCTTCGCGGCTCTTAAATTGCAATTATTCCGCGCTCTTGCTTTCGCACTTGCTACCCACGCTCGGCAGACTCTTCGTCGCGCTAATGCAAACCGCAACCGCGCGTCGCATTGCCACTTTTAGCGAACAACCGCTGTGGATGATGTACATACATTTCGTTCGTTATAAATGCACCTGTAGATCGCGAGAAATTCTTCGATAAGGCGCTTTACTATAACTGCAGCCAGGGGGTATGCGAAAAAACAAAACGGACGGAACGATTCTTTCGACCTCTGCCAAATCCAAAGCCTCTTCGAATTTCATCCTTTTCACTCTACTCCGGCTTCTATGGCAAACTCGCCGGATAACGAACGCTCTCGCGCTAAAAGTCAATTTCGCGGGCTTTTTCGACAAGCTTGCAGTGCGCCAGCTCTGTGTGATGTGTATATGTGTAGGCGGCGCCGAGAGCGCGGGAAACGAAAATAACAAGGTCACGAGCGGCGGCCGGGGTTTTACAGGGCGCGCTCGCCTGCTCCGAGCTTTTCGCTTTATATTTTTCCCTTATTTATCGGCGAGATAGAGATTCAGTCCCAGCGAAACGGGATTAGACTCGGGAATCCCTTGTTATACGCCAACGGTAACTCTATACACCCACGCCGAAGAATATTCAAGGCTCGGGCGACGCTGAGATCCCCGTCTCTCACTCGATAGAAATGTAAACAGCCCCGCTCGCGCTGCTGCACTTCTTTCGTTTTTTCCCAACCGACAATGGAGCCAAGCGAGAAACGCCGGGATCGTAATTGCTCGTCGTCGAGGTATATAAGTGACAAGATACTTTCTGCACTGGCCAAATTGGCACGTGCCAGCGTTTATATGTGTACAGTGCAACAATGGGGGAGACGCGTGCGGGTTATTATTTTTTTTTTTTACGTGTGCGATCGACGTTTACTGTACATCGAGAGGACTGCAGTGTCGCTCAACTTTTGCCGCGATTTCCAAGCGCTATATACGCTACTTATGGCGAAGCTCGATCAACTCGCGACATCTGGCGGAGCAACGCAATTAAAAGTTTGTGTTGAAAAAAAAAAAAAAAAAATTAACCCAATCTAACGAGATTTGAAAAGACTTTTATAATTACAGCGAGAGAGCGACCGACTAAAACTCGGCTGTAATTACTCGAGAATTATAGTTAATGTATATAATATTATGGCCTTAGCAACAAGATCGCGCGGCTAAAAAAAAACCTACACTAGCTTCGATTCTCGGTGTCTCGGTTCATTCGGGCTGTATACACTCAGCCAATTGCAATCGCGCCTGAATGCCTTTTGTCCGGCGCTCTTTTTGAACGCTATTAAAGGCCTTTTCTCGCGCGCAGCCGGTAATTGCGCGGCGCGTTGAAATTGCCAATTCTCAGCTCACCGCTAACGCTTCTTTGAGACACTCGTTTTTTCCCTCCATTCGACCATCAGGACAGCTTTAATACACTATTTTATACTCCACATTTAATTCGCTCACGACCTATCGCGATATTTCCATCAGCGCGTGGGCGGAAAAAACAGCCGAGCGCGGGGGAGGAAAAAATTATTCGCGCGCCGTCTGCGGGATTTTCGCTTGGGCAACGCTCTCTAATGAATGTCGATTCGTGCTCTCGGCTTGTGCCGGAAGTGAGGAGTCGAGTCCCTCGCTCCGTGCGCGGTCGAGACGAATGAGAATTTTTAACGAGTACACGCAGCGCTGGTCTCGAAGGCGAGGAAACGAAGTAGAAGAAATGCGCGACGGCGCAGCTAGAGAGAGAGAGAGAGAGAGAGAGAGAGAGGGAGGGAAAATCCTTGAGAGGAAGTGTGTCGAGTAAATATCTGCGCGAATCGGTAATTAGATTCGATTCCCTCGCCTCGGCCCTTCGTCCGTCCACTGCTTCGGTCGCCGGTGCTTTTTTGCTCTCTCTCTCTCTCTCTCTCTCTCTCTCTCTCTCTCTCTCTCTCTCTCTCTCTCTCTCTCTCTCTCTCTCTCTCTTATTTCCCTTCGCAATCCCGTCCGTCTACTCTATTCCTGTGCATATAGACGCACACCTATACACCCACACAGAGTAAGAGCTGCACGAGAGAGTATAACGACGCGGCGACGACGGCTTTCTCCATTTCGCGAGGCGAACTTTTTCTCCTCGTTATTTACCGCGAAACTATTTTGCAATTTAATGTATCTCTCTTATACCGCCCCGTCCTCCCCTTTGCGCTTCTCTCGTCTTCGAATCTCTCTCTCTCTCTCTCTCTCTCTCTCTCTCTCTTTCTCCGCGCGTATTTTTCCTCCTCCTCGTACACCACCGCGTCGTCGTCGTCGGTGGAGCTCGAAAGGCATTTAATTGCATGCATAGCAGCCGCTCACCCCGCAAAGCTCTGACGCCTTGCTGCGACGTGAAGAGAGCGCGTTGACGCGACGCGACAAAAAAATTCGTACACGCTTTTTTTATCTGCCCGCATCCCCTGCTGCTGTTGTTGATGTCGTTGTTTTCGATCCCGGCGAGCGCGCGCACACGCTGTGTTTTACAAAGAGTTTTAATCGAATCGACGTGTGTTTTGCGATGGCTCTGCACGTCGGCTGGTGTATGTGTGTGTACGGGTGTATAGGAAGAAAACCGTGTTTTTCTATGTGGGCCGTGCGCGAATAAATGAATATCATAAATATTTCCGAGGTGCGCGAGCGCGGACAAAAGTTCATTAAAATTATTATCATGCCGGGGGTGGCACAACGCGCCTCTCGCGTTTCGTTTTCGTAGGCGCGCATGCGCGTTGACGCGCGATTACGCTGTTTTTCTTTTTTTTTTTTAGTTACGCGCCAGAGCTTACGAGATTCTTGAGCTCTTTCCTTTTTCGTTTTTTAGCGCGAGATGCGCCTCCGCGATCGTTAAAATGCAATTAGTATATCTGCTGAACATTATGAAATATATCGCGGAGCCGAGTCTTTTTTTTTGACGCTTGTATTCCGTTATTGATGAACGGCAGGAAAGTGGCGATGTATCGCTTGAAATAATTTTGAGCTTGTGCGGCTAAAATATATTATTTAAAACTGTTGCAAGGCCAAAGTGAATGTAACATAGGTTTGTGCGTGTACCACCGCGTACCAGTGTAAAACTAAGCAGTTTTGGACTGGCCGCGGCATTCTCCCAAGGCTTGAACTGATATAGAGTCTCTGGCCAACAAAGATTATTAAAATCTGTATCCAGAGTGTACATATAGCGGTGCTTTACTACGTCGAAGTTACCTATTTTTTGGCCTACCGTTCATCCTACGTTAAAGTCCACTGCGAATGGAGTATATTCCTATTACGCTTATTATAATGTCATCATCTCGCATCGATGAGAAAAGCGCGTCCGTATAATAAATGCATACCGTTCCGATGACGATAAAATCCAGCTCCGACAAGAGAAGTCCGTATTATATATATAAAACGCGCGCGAGTGTATAGCAAAACAAAGCACGAGTCGTCGTCTCGTTTCCAGCGCGGCAACACGCGAAACAATGGCAAACAATAACGCGAGTTAATAAATCTTGCGGCTCGGGATTTTTTGCTCAGTCCGCTATATAGCGTGAGGACGATGAGTCTCGCTTGCTCCGGGAGAAGCGCAAGGAAAAAAGAGAAACGCGCTTCCGGACACGCGGAAGGATGACACACACACACACACACACACACACACACACATACACACACACAGAGAGTGGAAAGCGTTCCCCCGCGACGAGAGAAAAGCTCGCGTGCGCGCGTAGCGCAACTCGGGGGCGGGTTATTATTAAAAAAGTTGAGGTTGTTATCTCGTCGGCGTTCGCCCATTAATTTGAGCGCGCGTCTAGCTTCCTCTCTCTCTCTCTCTCTCTCTCTCTCTCTCTCTTTCTCCTCTGGTATACGCTGGCCGTATCTCTTTCTCGCGCCTCTGTGTACCCCCTTCTCTCTCTCCCACGACGTCATAGGTGCGTGTATGAATAACGCGCGCGCGCTCTGCAAAGAGGCTACTCGCCTTTGCAATATAGAGGGATACTAGACGCTCGGGGACGCAAAATCCCAGTCTTGATGCTGCATAGCTACTCGCTGCTGCTACGCGTATCGAGCTATGCTTTGCTCTCCCCGTGTGTGAGCTTATGTAAATATGCACACGGCAGCTCGTTATGTGTATCTGTTTAAGTATTAAATGCGCGAGTCTGCAAGTTGGAGTGAGAGCAAATATGAGAGAAAATATATAGGCGCAGGAGTCAAGCGTCGTATGAATACATGTGCACGTGCCTGTTGTGCGGGTTCGAGTGACATTTTGAATCTTTCTCTATACGAGTATACTCGGATTTACAAATATAAATATAGCTGGTATTCACATAGGCTGTGCCAAAGGCAAGACCAAATCCGGCTGTTCTTCTTCAGACCACGCCGGCGGAAAAGACAAAAGTTTCTTCGGGCCCATTTCACCGCAAAAGCGATACCGCGCTCAAATCGATCCCCGGTTCCCCTCGTAGACTGTATATATACTCTCGGATCAATGGTTTAAGTATCGGGAAAACCGAGGCGGAAGTTGGCACGGAAAGATGCCAATGCAGACGTTCCTATAAACGAAACATGAAAAGTTTTATATAAAACTGCACGTGCGTTACTTACTCTCTTCAAAGTTCCGCTCTCGAGTTTCCAAAAGTCGAAAATAATATTTCTTCGAAACACTCCAGCCACGAATATGAATACGAATCCGCGTGTAATACACACGGTTAATGGAGCGTAATTCAGCGTTCATTAAAATAAACCACGCCTGCAGAGTCGGTCGACGGTAAATCCAGCGAAAAATCATCGTGCGAAAGGATATATGTACGTGTATACGCTCTTTCTCTCCGGTATATTTTCCAAAGTCAATTATTGACATATTCGAGCTGCGCGTGTGGCGCGTCAACAACCAAGTGTAAATCAACGAGTTTTACTCTCGCCTTGTTTTCGGCGTGCACATAATAATAAAACGCGCAAAAAAATACACAAATTTTCACGCGTGCATCGGCCGTTAACGAACGCGTCTGTATGTATATATACCTACCGTGTAGCGGGCGCGTGTATAGCTGTTACATATTTATTATACACAAATCGGGCCCTCGAGACTCCGAGGAGCGATATCGCGAGGGTCCGACCTTTATCCACGCCGGTATCGTTTCGCACCTCGCCTTTAAAGCTCTTCCGCTTTTTTTCTCCTCGTTAAATATTACACGCGCTGTCGATGCATGGTCGACGATCTTGAATTTTCATGTAGTTTACATCGATATCCGAAGGGTGACTACGAAGCTCGTTGACAAGTCTCCATCTCTCTTTCGCGAAAGAAAAATTAACTCTCTTATACATAAGAAACTCGTTTCGCTCGCCCGTTGCGGCTCTAACTGGCTTAACGAAGCCCGGCGAACAAGAGCAGCGGGGGAAAATAAAAAGAGAGGCGCGCGTTCGAATCAGCGAATCTGCATTTTCCATTATTCGAGTCGCACAAAAGAGAGAAGTACGCGGCACAACAGCGCGAGCGGATCTAACGATATTAGAGCAACGTGGCTACGCGCGTACTATACGAATATATAGCGTTCGCACGCGCGCGCGCGCGCGCGCGCTCGAGAGAGAGAATGAGAAGTAGGGTCGAAATGTAGGTCGTTCGGTGAACCGGAGCGTTGCCACAACCATTGAAATAATTACGCTCATTGCCCGTTAATTTCGAGGCTCACCGCGCGGTCTACACTGTATACGGCCGCGTTGGTATACGCGCATGCATGGGACCGCTACTGCCGCCTGCTACTGCTGCAGTGTGTATATATACGGCGAGGCTGTACTGCGACGCCGCTGCTGCTGCTACTGCTACTGCAGGACCGCTTTTCCCCCGCGGCGAGAGGCTACACTGCAACCCGCCGGGCCAATCCTCTCCGCACGTGTGTACAGTGCATTATATACGTGTATATAGGTATATAGCCTCCCGCGCTTTACTGCACGCAGCTAGCGCTATCAGAATTTATTCCCGTATATCTGGTGTCATGCGCAGGCTAGCTTCTCGTTTTCTCCAATAAGGACCTGTTTCTCCAAAGCGTGCTGCTGCTGCAATATCACGTGCAGATCCGCGTGTGTCGCTCTTTATATTTTTTTAGGAATATGAGCGCTCTCGTTGATGACGACAGGCTTTGGGTTTTGTACACGCATTTTTTTTTTTTTTTATTTTTTTTTTTTTTTTTTTTTTTTTTTTTGAATTCTCATTCCACGGAGAGCTTCCCCGAAAACTAACGACGAGCTTTTCGCGCATGGAAGAGAGTCGTTCGTTTCCTAATATACATTTCAAATTGCGCGCCGCGCTCTGCGTTCCGATTGACTGGCGGCGACGGATGAATTGCCGCGCGTATATAAACGCACATTGTATACAGGTATAGAAAAACAAGAGAGTTGGATTTGCGCGGTCGGCGTGACTTCGATTTGCTGTTTTGGAGTTGCCGCTAATTAATTGATTCGCGAATCCTCGTTATTTGCCTTTGTAACGTCAGAGTTGGAAAACGAGGTTGTTTTGTTGTCGCGATATTCTGTATCAATTATGGGCACAGGGCTTTGTTTGCACGAGTCTGATTATTGTTCACGTTTTCGTCGCCTTCAAGTAGTCAGAGTCAAGATCGGGTCAGACGCGCTTTCAAGTAATCTATACCGTCCGATTTAAAACCACCATCTTTTTCCTTCGTTTTTCTTGGTATTCGTCACGTTTATACACACGTCAGCTGAAACGCGATATTCCAGGATATAATACGCGATTTTGATAATAATTGATAGCATTGCAGAGAGCCCGTTGTTATACGGTCTGTTGCGAGTGCAGTGTGCGGCAGCGTACACAAAGGGTGGTAAATAAAATCCAACGCGCGGCTCGTCGGCGCATTGGTTATACATTCTATTATAATGCAAGCCGTCGTGCTAATTAAGTCGCGTACAATGCTATATATACGTGTATGAGAGGAGCTAACAGAATTTAGTAATCAGCGCGCCGCTTTCTCTCTCTCTCTCTCTCTCTCTCTCTCGCGCGCGCGCGCGTTTGCTGTGTTTCCCCGTGTATCTGGGGCTCTCGTGTTGGCCTCTGGTCATATATATATATGTGTGTGTGTGTGTGTGTGTGTGTGTGTGTGCGTGGGAGGGAGTCGCTGCTGCGCTGCCGCGATCGGGGCAGGCTGATGAAAATTGTCATGCGTTCGGGGACACTGCAGCAGCCTGTCCGGAGGCTCTGTACCCGTCGACGATGTCGATGCGGACTGTAATGCGTATCGAGGATGTAGGCTAATCTCGGCGTTGACTTGAAAAATCAACGCTAATGAGGTGGCTGGTGATGAGTCGATAGATTTTAGTTGAAAATTTGGCTAATTCAGTCGAGCAAGATATCAGCTTCGAACGTGCGGACTGGTAAACAACGTAGACACTGCGGATATCGCTAGCGATTATTACCTCTCGTTTCCCGTTTTCGAATAGCATCCAACTATAATACAATAGTCGTTTTTCAACTCCACGCAGAAGCCAAGACTACCTGTGTAGGTACAGTCGCGCACACACACACACACAGAACACGAGCAAGCCTATTTCGGGACATTATCGGTTTATCATTAGGCAAATCACTTTTCGGCATCAGGGGCGGCGGCGCTGGCTCCACGCGCTCGAACCTACACAGCGGAATCAAACTGCGCCGGCGAGTTAATGGATTTTCATTAAAATTTTATTTAACTAGTCGGCCCGCTGGCTCTCCGTATTAATGGAGACGAGGATGTTTGCAGGCGAATTTATCACGCCAAGTTTTCTGCGATTATAGCACAGTAGCTAGCTCGTAAACGCGCGGGCTGTCAAGGACTCTTGTAAAATTAGGGAAAAATTTAAATTTCTCCTTAATGAAAGTTTTAAATATTCATGAGACCAGAGACGAGAGTGTGTGTATGCGTAGCAAATAATGCGTTACATGTACAGATGGTCAGCCGCTAAAATTCTAGTGCCATATATATATACACACACACACACACACACACACACACACACACACACACACACACACACACACGCTCAAGCCTGATTTGAATAATTATTGCACGTGTGAAACGATGTATAAATTTCACGCGGTTATTTGAATAATTTACGCATATTTGGTTGAATAATGCACTTAGCGCGAGAAGCATTTTTTTTAACCGTAATAAACACAGATCGATATTCACTAAACGCATCAGAACGTATGAATTTCGACGCCTCATCCGCGCCATTATCACGAGTCATAATTACCCCCGCGAACATACAGCACTCGTCGCATCGGTCAACTACACCCAGCATATATCGTCGTGTTCTCTGCATAATATGCGGCTCCAGCCGCCAAACGCAGGCGCGCCGCGCTCGGAGCGGATTTTTCCGGTGTATCACTGCGCGCGACATCAAAACCCCAACGCGCCGATGGCTCAGCCTGTTCAGAGGGGGCGAAAATATTCAGAGCGTCTACTTACGGATTTCCGGTACGCGGAAATTGCGGTAAAGCAGTCGATATATAGAGGGTACTGTACATGACGTACGTATACGGGTGTGTGTGTGGGTGGGTATAAGAGTGTATGGGCGCAGGAGGCCGCTGCACTCGACAGTAGCTGCATCGATAGCGCATACCATTACTCTCCATATCCAGAGGGCCGTACGTGTGCGCAGCGTAAGTCTGCACCGCTGCATTATGCAACCTCACCATTATCCGTCTACGTGCTTTCGCGCTTACGCGGGCCTGACTCTCTCTCTCTCTCTCTCTCTCTCTCTCTCTCTCTCTCTCTCTCGTGATTTAGCCGGCCTGCATTACGTCCTCGTGTCCGCTGCGCAGAGCCTCGTTTGGACCCGTGTAAGCTATATGGCTGTGCTTTATTATTTTTTTTTTTCGACCGAAACGACGTTATTCCCCTGCTCGTGTACCGGAGAATCAAAGCGGCTCTTCGCTCTCTCGTTATTAAAAATTGAAAAATCCATTTGCATTTCGAAGTGCGCACGAGCGGCAGCTGCGCCACGGGAATTGGGACACATCGGAGCGTCGTATACATAAAAATCTTTCTCACATATAGATAGAGTATACACAGCCGTGTAAATAATAGGCGCGCGGTGCGGTCGGAAATAATGCGCGTGCGCTTCGCTTTTAATACGATTTAGCTTTATCTCGTCTGAAAAATACAATAGCGCGCGCCCGGCCGCGAAGTGGAACGAAAGGGGGATTATGAAGTTTCCCGCTTTGAGTCTCTCCGCTGACGTTGTCTCTCTCTCTCTCTCTATCTCTCTCTCTCTCTCTCTCTCTCTCTCTCGCTGGGCACCGATACAAGAGCCTATATATATATATATATATATATATATGGGAGCAGCAGACAGAGATATAGAGAGCAGAATTTTTCGTGCGGCCGCGGCGCTGGAAAATTCGCGCAATGCCAAGAGCTTGGTAGAATTTTCATCGAGTCCGTTAAGTCCTTAAGCGGCTTACGATTACGCGGACTCTCCGTCTCCACGCTACTACTACCATTGCTACTACTACTACTACTACTACACGCACCGCAGTCGGAATTCGAGCGATGCGCGCCGCGACTGCACAGCATAGATTCCTCGTCGCAGCGGCGCGGAGGTGTCGTTTCCTCAAAGAGATTGCGTTTAGCGGCGGCGTCTCCTCTTTCCGCCTTCCCCGCAAAGACGATTATACACGCGACGACGAGAACTCGACGAGTCCAATAAACGAGACGCTGCTAGCTGTTTCCGTCTAAATAGCTGCTTTTAATTAGCCCGGCAGTGAGAGAGTGTGTTACTTCTTCTCTTTTTTTTTTCTTTTTTTTTGTTGTTTGGATCGTTACTGACTGGCTCTGCTCCGTTGACGGAGTAATGACACGGCGGAGGGCGTTCCGCCGCCTTCACGCTCGGCCTAGCGTGTATTTGGCCATCGGCCTCTGCAATTCTGCATCCGTGCTCCGTTGCAGCTCTCGTGACCTGTGCCCGACTCGACTCGACTCGACTATACCAGCTCATGACCGACTGCGTGTGTGTGTGTGTATGTGTAGCCGTATACACACGTGACTGCGCAAGCTCTCACTGATATGACTCCTCGCATTCGGATAATACCAGTGAGAAAATTGACGATCGTTATCGAGTCCGCGTTGGAAAAAAGCTCCGATATAAAGGTCAGTACATCGGCGGCCCTTTGATCTATGCACGTCGCGCTGCTGGCGTCTCCGTCGCACTCGCGTGTGCGCTTTGACAGCCCGTGTGTCTGTCGCGTTCTATAGATGCCAGATCCCTCGGAATGACGTCTGATTGAAAAATGGCTGATGAAATTCTGGCGTGGAAGCCGTGAGAGATCGAGAGAGAGAGAGAGAGAGAGAGAGAGAGAGAGAGAGGGACAGGGCGACAGCACTTTTTAATTAGATGAAGCACTCGCTCGTGTCGCGCAGCGCTGCACAGCCGCTCTTCATCTCTTATATACCCATATCCGGCTCTCCCACCGGCAGCTTTCCATCTGCATATCAGCGCGGCGATGGGATCGAGGACTGCAGCGGCGGAGAGAGAGACGATCAGAGTGCCGCCGCCGCCGCCGCCGGGAGAGAGTAAGAGGGAGGCGGAAGCAAATGTATCGATAATTAACGTTTCGCTCCGAGGGGATGAGCCCCTTTGCCGCGTGATATAGATCTGTGTGTGTGTGTGTTCAGGTATGTAGATGCATCAGCAGTATGCGCAGGGGCGACGAGCCTCGATTTTTTGCGAGAGTACATGCAAGATGCTTACTCGTCGTGAATTACGTTCGTGAAACGCTGCACTGGAGCGTGCGATTCATGTTATACATATAGGTATTTCTGCTTGAGCGATCGAAGCGTTTTCCGACTGGAAATTTTCTCGTTGCGTGTATTCTATACCTGATTTCATTTCATGGTGTTTGAGAAATGTCAACAAGCGCCAGGAGAAACAACGATGCATTAGGCTTAATCGGCAGATCGCCCGGGTAATTCGAACTTTGCTCGAGTTTTGTTGACCAGCCACAAAGTGTGCTCTCTGTATACTTTCGCTCGGAACTTTGCCTAAACGATTCGCCCCTCGAGAGGAACGAGTATAGTGTGTACATCGGATGAACTCGATCGATGCGATTCGCGATGAAAAACAAGCGGTATATAGTTGCACGCGATGAACCAAAAGCGAATAAATACCCGTAAATGAATAAAAAAAAGGAAAAATAGCTTTAAATGAGTTAACAGTTTTATCCGTCGCCGCTAACGAATGCAAATTTCCTGATTGGCGCCCGCTCATCGGGAGTACTCGAAGCTGAGAGAAATAGCCGATGGATCGCGGCAGCGATTAGGCTAATTTTTGCGGGCGACGAGCCGGCTAATGGAACTGCACGGAGAGCCATAGAAAAGCGACAAAAAGCGAGTAGCTGCTGTGTCGCGAACAGTGTATATAGGAGAAAAGTCGTATACACACACATACACCAGAGAGACAGAAGCATAGCAGGCGGCGGCGCGCAATTGGAAAGCATTAACCAATCGCGCTGGTTTTTGTGTCTGGAGCCGGCGATTCAGCCGTTGTGCGTCGGATGAAAAGCAAACGGCAAAGCGCTTTTATATTGATCGCGTCTCGAAGGTACGAAGCCGGAAAAGAGAGAGAGAGAGAGAGAAAGAGTTGAAGTCGCGTAGCTGTACAGAGGGACTCACTGAAACACACGGCTTTCACTCAGTCGTTTCGGTTGAAAAACAAAAGCTCCTGCCTCTGTATCTGTGTGTGTGTGTGCTATATATCGATCGATCGAGCTTTCCGGGATCGCGCGCGCGCGCCCGCGTCTAATTCGAGAGAGGGTCGATGCTCTCTGTTTACGAATCGCGCGCACGTCCGCGACGGCGGTCGAGGTTCCCCGGATGGATAATGGATGGATAGACGAACGCTCGCACAAAAGCTCGCGCTCGCGCAAGGGAGGCAAATGCACGGCTGATGTATACGTATATATTACGCTTTCGCGAGGCTGATGCCGGAAAGGATTTACTTCGAGAGTGGGAGGGAGGGAGGGAGGCGTCATTAACTCCAGGACAGACTGTGATTTTTCAGAGACGGATTCGTCGGCCGCTCGCGCGCAGACGAATCGCTGGTGATTAGGAGGCTTTTTTCCTCCCCGCGCGACCGAGCGCTCATTGTTTTCCGCCGCCGCGGCGCGCGCGCGCGCGGCTCTGATAGAGTCGCCGGGATGGATTGGTTCTTTACGGGAGATCGATCGATGCTCTTTGCTTTGACAGAGGAGGACGATAATTTTTCTGATTATATTGTGTGTAGAAAGTTTTGTTCGATGACACAATAACTAAAGAGAATGACAATGCCGACACAGCTCGTCGAGCTCCTAATGGAATAAATAAATAGCCCGGCATTTGCATGCACTAATGCGATTCACGCGCGGTGTACACAGCGATGCCGCCGCAAGAAGGAAAACTTTTTCCGTTATCGATGCTTCATTAAATTCAACCGCAAAGTTTGCTTGGCGCCTGGCTCGCGCGCTACACCCTCCTCCACAGCACACAGTTTACACGCTGAGTATACACGGCGCTGCTGCTGCAATTTCGAGCATCGTCGCACGCCACTCACGATAATCATCTCTGGCTTTTACGTCGCGTGTTTCGCGCGTGATTCCGTTGATGCTCTCGCGACGATCACACACTATATATATGCAGTTCAGTCAGAGTTCTACTGGTAATACACACGACGGCGCGTATATTTTCTCCGATACGCAACACACAATCTCGAAAAGCGCTTATCCGCAAACACACTCCTTCAGTCAGCCGAACCTGATTCCGGCGCGTACAAAAAACAGCGATATAAAATGCCCGCTCGTCGCTTTTTTTCCTCAAACTTGCCGTTTCGGCATAGGTATAGGTATACCCGTATACACGCACTGCATATAATACGCTTACATAGCAACGATCGGATTCCGGCGGGGCTGCAGCCGACGCGAATTAACGCATATAGCCGCCGCCGCCGAGAGGTGGTTTCATAATACGCGAGTAAACATAATTACGAGGCGCGGCGCGGCATGCACCGCAAAAGAGTAGAAGGAAGACGAAGAAGAAGGAGGTGACGAGGGAAAAAAGAAGCTCTACGCCGTGTAGAAACATGTAGCGGCGTCGGGAGAGTTGAAAGGCGAGAAAAGGGAGTGAGAGAGAGAGAGAGAGAGCGTGTCGAGGGATTCGCATGGAAAGAGCAAAGGGTGACGGCAACGCTGATACGCGCTGTTAGCTTTGAGATTCTGCAAGTCGCACGCTGCAGCCTCGCTGACTCTTGTACTCGGCTCCTCTTTCTCGCGCGCGAATCTTTGAATAACCACGTTACCCCGGCTCTCCTTTTCACTTTCTTCTTCTAGCCGAAAACGCAACTTTCTGCTTTTAACGATTATAATATGGTCGCGCAGCTTTCGTAATTATTCGACCTGCGAACGTTTCAATAATTCGCGCTAAAATTGAATCGTCCGAAAACTCGAGCTTTCGCCTATAAACTGCACGTATATATAAAGTGAGTGCTATACATAATTTCACAGGTGCGCACATCCAAAAGCCAGACGTGTGTGCACGCCTGCGAAACGACTATAAAGCTCTCGGGCCGTAAAACGCGAGCGCGCGAAATCGCCCTTGGGGATCCAGCCCCCCCCCCTCCCTCGCGCGTGTATTTACGGCATCGGCAACGCGCTCGGGATGCGTGATTTGCGCTTTAATGGCCGACGACTAACTCGGCCTCTCGTCGGCTTATAAGCCTGTTCGATGATGTATCGCTGAGGCCGCGAAAAATTAGACGAGACGTCGAGAGGGCATGTGTGCCGAAATTTCAATAAACCTGTCGATGGCGATTTATAAGTGCGGGAAAATGCTCGAAATATCGCGCGTCTAATTACGGTCGTACATCACGTCAGCGAAGAAAATGAAGAATGACGTCGCGTTTACAATCCGATAATCTCGTTCAAACGAGGGCGGACGCGCGTCCGTGGAATCCCAGCAGAAAAAGGAGTTCGCAAAAAAAGCTCGGATAACGACGGACGGAAATCTCGTCCCCTCTATGCACACCGCAGACGCGCATACGTATCTACAGCGAGCTTGCACGGTCAATCGGAATTTTAAATCCCCCGCGACGGTGTTTGTCCGAAAAGCTCTCAGTCGGTAAATTATTCATGAGAGCGTACGCGCGGTCGCGATGAGTGGCCGCGTACGCGCGTGTGAAGGCGTCGGCCTGCAACTGACGCCTATACGCGCAGCTTGCAAGCACGCTTCCTGCCATCAGAGATATGTATAATACGCGGAGCGATATTTTCCTGACACGGCGAAACGCGCTCGATGTATCTACCATAGGGCTCGCGTCGCGTTATTTTTCACGAGTCTTTTGCGATGCAGCGCCGATGTTTACCTCCCCTGCCATCGTCCTTTGGAAGCTGGCGGAGCTTTTAACGCGGCGTGTTTACCTGCGCGGCGAGGAAAACACATCATCGATGCCGCGGCGGCGACTACATATATATATGTAGGTACGTATACGCGGGGGAGCGGAGCGAAAGAGCCAAACCGCAGATGCGGAACGAATGAATGCGCGATCGCCGGAGGCTACGCTTGAATATTTAATTGGTGTCCGAGAGAGGTGCAAAAAAGTGTTGTTTCGCGCGCGCAGCTTTTAACGCCTTTGTCTGACCGCGGGCCGATTGCTCCGTGTATGTATGTGTGTGTGTGTGGGGGTGGGTGGTTGTCGGAGGGGGCAGCGAATGTAGGCCGACGAACGGGAGCGTTTCCATCCCGATTCCCCGAGCGGCGATGGAGCTGAATATTTCACGGCTTGAAACAATGGCCAGTGAGGGAGTGAGAGAGAGAGAAAGAGCAAGGCTATACTGCTACCTGGCACGCGCGCGAGCTTGCCCGTTGGCGCTAAAACCCTTTTGCCCCCCCCCCCCCCCCCCCCTCGAGTGTGTGCACGTGGAATTACTCAGACGGATTAGCCTAGCTGTTTTTGGCTGGGTTTACGGAGCTCGAAATGAGCTGCGATCAATCCGATGTGCTTTAACTATAACGCTTTGGAAATCTCGGATTTTTGGAAAATTATTCGTCAACACCCTAGCAGCAGCGACAGTTCCATTAAATTACGCATCGATCGAGTCAATATATGTTCAGCC